>CM040182.1:28933548-28953548 GCA_022606455.1 Callitettix versicolor
AATATTCTACTTCAAAATTACAATACTACTTGAAAAATATTAATGTGTTATTTGATAATCATTATTTAGTTAAAAAATCAATATTCTAATGGAAAATTAATTTGTTCATTGAAGAAAGTAGTAGGCCTTACTAAGAAGAAGACACGTAAAATACAAGGTATAATTATTGGTGAATAAAATTCTTAAAAACAAAACATTTCTCGTATTCTTTCACGGTCGTAATAGTATACAAGTAAAGGGCTCGGTAGTCTGGGTGGATTCTTTGAACTTACGGTCGTAGGTTCGAGACTGCAGTTACTATCGCAAGCTTTATCCTTTCCGTTAGCGTCGATCCTTCTAAGTGGCATAAAATGTGAAAGTTAAGAAGAAAAAACAAAAGAAATAAAAATACAGTAGTGGCGTTCAACAATTTGTGTCAATCGAACACGACATAGGCCTACCAGTTTTTTTAAAATTCATTTTTTTACCATATTTAACAATTGCTATTTAATGATGAAGTAACCTATTCATGTTATTAGTAGTTTTTAATCGTAATCTGACGTCATTCACGTATACAGAACAATACATAACGTTTCAAGTGTACTGACTAAATCTTGTTTGCTAGTGCCTAAGTAAAGTTTGCTTTTTTAAGTTAGGCATTTTAGGACGAAAATTGATCAACACTATTGGAAAATGATGAAAGATGTCCGATTTAAAAATAATAACATTTTTGACCCATTTCAATTAGACTTCTTTATTGAAGTGAATACTTCTTATGGCGGGGTATGGATGTATGTTTTGCACGGTAAAAAAATTTAGTTTGCCGTCACGCATCACGCTTATATATATATATATATATATATATATATATATATATATATATATATATATATATATATACTTATATACTACTTCTTATGGAGGGTATGGGTTTATGTTTTGCATGGTAAAAATTCAGTTTGCCGTCACACATCACGCTCTTATATATATTTTTGTTTTAAAATGTATTTTTGAAGTGAAAACTTGTATGTTCGCGCCATTATACTACTTACCCAGTCCAACTTTATTTAGTATTTAGTTTTATGACAAGTGTTAACTGTGTAACAGTGACGTTTTATACACTATTGTATATTGGTAGGTGTAAATAATAAATATTTAAATGCCATTACACTACTTACCCAGTGCAACTGAATTATTTAGTATTCGGTTTTGTGATGTGTTAACTGTAGGCTACAACAGTGACGTTTTAATAATATTGTATACTTCTTAATATATTGAAAGTTTATGTGTGTTTTTGTTTGTTATTCAATCACACATTAACTACTGGACCGATTGAGATGAAATTTAAAATAAACATGGTTTAGGTACCTGAGATGGACATAAATCTGAATCCCTGTTATTATTTATTATAAAACTATTGTTTATAAGCTTACATTTGCAATGATTTTAATTGAAACAATCTTATAATTCCAAACAACCTACCTTTCCAAATTAAAATATTGCAGTTTCCATTGAAGTTGGCATTTACAATTACAATTAATAAGTCACAGGGTCAGATATTAAGAGTAGCAGGAATAAATTTGGGACTCCGTGCTTCTCCCATAGTCAGTTATAGCCTATTCTAGTGTCGAGTAGCAAAAATCTATGTCTTGGCAAAAAACTATAAAATCATATAATATTGTATTTAGAAATATATTAAACTGAAATGAACGTACTCATGCTTTTGAAAATCGACTAAAAATTTTTATTTTGTAGTGTAAAATATATAGCCATAACCCGTGATAAGAAGTAGTCACTTCTGTCGGCAGTCATGCGACTGCCACCTTTTTTAAAAAGATTTATTTAAAAAGATGTATTTAAAAATAATACATATTTTTTGAAACCTTTATTTTTTGTTAGGTTTTGATTAAGGCACTTGTTAGTACATTTTTGTCATGGCCAGTCCGACTGTAGGTAATAAATTAAATTAAATTGCTTTACCGTCACAATTGTCTATTTTTCTCTTTTCACTGCGGCTGTTTCGGCTATTCAGAAATTCTCAAGTGTACTAGGATACGTCCGTTGTCATTCAACATTAAAAAAAAATATTTGCATGTATACCTTACGATAAGGGATACCTTACGAGGATAACATGTCATCTGGTTAGTTAGTATCACTTACATAAGTTAGTATTGTATACAATAGTTGTTACATAAACTATAGCGTAGTACATAAACACTTATGTACTACGTACATATGTATTGTTAATGTTAAATGACAACGGACATATCTATGCGCGCTTAAAAATAACTGAACAGTCGAAGCGAAAAAAATCAATATAGATTATTGTGACGGTAAGTGGATGTACTGTTTGAGGGTTGGAGAGGTGTTAAATTTCCCGTACTTGTATCGTTAAATAACGCAATGAATGGGCATCAGTACTATCAGCAGCATGGTCGTTGTTATCTCTCGAGTCTGCGCACCTATCTACAGAAACTTAGAACACAACGAGAAAGTATTATCAAAGCGAATGTAACACAGTTGTTGCGCTAAAATCAATTTCTGCGCGCGCAACATTAGCGGCTGTTACAATACGTCGAGGATACCTTACCGAATTAACTGCCATCACAACTACACCATTGTTTGGAGGATTTTAAATCTTACCGAAGTCGGAAGGCCTGTTCACAGACTAAGCTACTACTGTTGGGGCTATTAGGATTTACAACACTTCACAGTTCTACCGCTACTAGCCGTTTTTGTGAGTTATCACAGGAAATGATGACGCGGACAATGATCATATTGACAAATGTTATCAGGAAAGTTGATATAACACATAATCCTTTCCTCTCCTGGCGTAGTTCCAGATGTCGAAGGTCACAAGCCTAGCCTAATCGTGCCAACCGTACATTATTGTACTGTTAGTCGTATAAATTACTCCTGACGGCTCAATTTAGTCCTTTTTTTAGTCCTTCAATTTAGTCACAATTGGTTGGGGGTCCTCGGATTAACCAACTCGTAAAATAACTACTTTTGCGTTAATTGTGTACATTTAGAACGCATTTTCTTTCTGTGTCGCAAGTACAGTATAAACTGTAGAATTCGCATCATTGTATCCACTGACTTGTTTAGTCTACAAATAAACATTATAGTTACCAAATGTAGATTTTAGAGATTAAACTACACACCGGGGAGCTGATATTAAAATGTAGGGCCACGGTTTAAAACAAAAAATAATTTAAAAGGGAATCAGGATTAACTTGCTGAGTGCGGGTAACGCGGAAAGAGAGAAACGAAGCAAAGCATGGCTTGTTCACGAGCCCAAATTAAATAATATAAGCATAGACGTACATTTATTATTTTCAACGTAAGCACTTCGGAGTGCACATTAAAAAACAGGACTTTCATCCTCTAAAACGCTCATAACCAGACAACGTATTGATACGTATATTTCCCGTTTTTGTTAGCAATTTTGGTACTATTTGATTCAATTTCGGCTCGAAATCAATTTTAGTAATTCTTTGGACAAGTTCGTTACTAAGTAAAATCCGTACAATAGTATCAAAATGAGGCAAATATTTTAAAAATCATGACGTCTTGAACCTTTTTTAAAAATTTGATTTCACTATCGTAATAAGCGTTAAAAACTATATAAATTAGCATTTTGAATTTATGCTTTAAATGTAATTTGAGAGTTTAAAAATTCCAATATATGCAGTTTATCAATGGTTACATACCTATAAATGCAGATTATCATGATGAAATCAGAATTTCAAAAAAGGGTAAGAATTGACTTTTATCACCAGATTATTTTCGCCAGATTAAAATCGTCTGGGCGGATTAAGGGCCTGTTTCTATGTAAGTAACAAATAAAACTAAGAATTTTTTGCAAAATTGTTTATAGTATTTTGAAATATAATCATCTCGTTTCGAACTAAAAATGAAACATTATCCCTGTGGTGCAGACGCTCTCATGACCTCAAAACTAAGGAAGGTTTTAGCATAGCAATGCAACAACTTGCAATATTGTGAAAATTGTAACAATATTGTGAAAGCAGCAATATTATGAAAGAATTAAACACTTTTATTTAAAGTTAGTATTACCCATAAAGGTCAAGTCCGTATCATATGTTCTAACTAGGTATGGAAAACAGACGAAAACATTTTTAACTTCTCCCTTACATAACCGAGTTATAAATAGAATTATTAACATTTCGATTGAAACTATTTTTATTTTTTAAATCTGTACATGCGTTATTTTGAGCTCTGGTCTTGGAGGCCGGCGCTTTTGAATTTCAAATTTGTTTCAAATTCATCTGTTCCCTTTAATATATTTTGGAAGGAATTAATTTTTACCGTAAAAAAAAAAATATTTACAACGATAATGAACACAAAATATAAGGTAACATTAAACAAAACATAGCTTAACACTGGAAAAGTCGGCACTTATTTAACAAAACAAATTATCAATAAAAACAAATAACGTAAAACACCTACAAAATTGTAAAGTTGTACAGTTTCAGCCAGACCGATGCCGTTAAGGTTAATTGGATGTCGAAATGGTCGAGCTTATTGTCAACTAAAACTACGTAGTATTCTTCCTCTGCATCTCGAATGACTCACACGTCTAAAGCTACGTTATAAATGTCTGTTACAAAGTACTCTGTAGCCTAAGGATGAGTAGCCTAAAAGGAATGTCTGTTCCAAAAACATTCTTTTCTATCAGTAATCGCAAACATATCGTCCACCCTTGGAATTTACAAATTTTCCTTATGAACATGTTATGGAAATATCGTTTAGTACAATGCCATGTGCGTGTTATATTTGATGAGGCAGCACCGCCTAGAAGCCTTTATTTACAAGCTCTGACTGCTCTGGAATTTGTTTTATTAGCACGTTTAACAGTCGTGACGTTTATTACAACACCGCAGTAATTAAAATATGGAAATACCCGTATTATTTAACGAGCTCCGCAATAATAACCGAAGTTAATACACATTCTTCGAATTGTGAATTAGCGAATTGCTAACAAACATTCATAATGCATTCCAAGAAAATTATTACACTGGGTTAGTGTAATGTGGGGAGACACCCTAATCACATTTGAGTGTATTAATGTAGAAAAACCAAACTCATATCATGTTTTAGTACATGGGGTAACCATTTTTTTCTTTGAAGAGCTTAAACATTTTAAACGTAAACCGCTATCCATTGACGTTTTGTTATAAACGTCTTGCTAATAGAAAAATAGCTCCGCAAATCTCAATTTCTATCGAGACAAATCGGTTTAACAGTTTAAAAATATCGGTCATTTCAAATATGAAAAAATCTTATTTTTTCATACACTTTTTTGAAAATCAGACTTCACTAACGCAATTAGGTTAAAATCTAAATAAATTACTATTGTAAATTCTCAAAAGTAATTGACTTTAAGAAAAACAGAGATCATGGCTAAATTTGCATTTGCAATACAATTTAAAAATTTGCTGATTTAAAAATTGGTTGATTTTATTTCAATGGGTTTTATTATTTTAAGATTTTGAATTGGATCTTTGATAATTATGTCTATATGTTCTATTAAGCATTTTAATAATTATAGAGGTGCGTTTGTTTATATGATTTTTTATTAGTTATTTTTTTCTTTGTCTTTTAGTGTAATAAATTTGTTTACATTTTATTTCTTTTCGAGTTTAATTTGATTCTTACTTCAATTTTAATTTTCGTTTGGGGGTATCAACATGAGCGGTTTAATGCGTAATTCTGATAATATATGCAGATTTTAATACTGTTTATGATTGTTAAATCAGATTTTCGAAGAAGTTATTATAAAAAAATTAGTTTAGAAAATTCGCTTCTATGACGTCACGAAAAGGTTTTTGCCACTATTATTTTACTTCATCACAAGCTTATGTTGCACTGTTTAGATCTAGTTTATTGTCGATTGTAATATATATGGTACATACGCGTGTACACACATAAACTTACAAAACTCATTAACAATACAACCACAACGAACGAGTATAAACACAAGCAACACATCCAATCACAGAAAGCACCCCTAAGCCACACAATCACCATCATCGGATACACCACACCCGCCTGCATTTAAACATCCTCCTACAACTTTCCATAAACATCCTTGCATTCATTTACCCAGTATTGATTATTACGCAGTTGTTTTGCTGACGTGATAAAAGCGAATTTAACAAAAACCCTTTTTTCTTACATATTTTTGGAAAACAGGTTTCACTATAATGTTCAGCATTTAAATCTAATTGAAGTTAAAATTAGAGTTTTAAACTTTGCAAGTACGAAAATTAACTCCTACCGCCAAAACTGTTTTTCTATTTCTTGTTGTTTTCTTCTAGTATCATATTTGCACGTATCTGTATTTATTCTGGATTATCTTCCTGATAAAAGGTTACGAATTTTTATAATATTTAGAATGACAATAATTTATTATAAATGTATTTTGCTTTGTAATATAACAGCCAAATCTATTACCAAAAGCCAATTGTTGTTCAAAGTTTGAATAAAATCGGACAAAAATTGTGAATTCTGATGTTCCACTAATGTATAATGTATTCAAATGTATTTGGAGAATTTTTAAATAATTATGGTAGCAGATATTTCTTCTTTGCCTATTTTGCACCTATTAATGCGTAATTCTGATAACATATGCAGATTTTAATACTGTTTATGATTGTTAAATCAGATTTTCGAAGAAGTTATTATAAAAAAATAAGTTTAGAAAATTCGCTTCTATGACGTCAACGAAAAGGATTTTGCCACTATTATTTTACTTCATCACAAGCCTATGTTGCACTGTTTAGTATATATTAAAAAAATGAATTGATTATACATAGAAAATCTTACCC
Organism: Callitettix versicolor; assembly: GCA_022606455.1. Taxonomy (NCBI): domain Eukaryota; kingdom Metazoa; phylum Arthropoda; class Insecta; order Hemiptera; family Cercopidae; genus Callitettix; species Callitettix versicolor. Next base: position 28,940,382 of record CM040182.1, read on the forward strand.
ACTTGGGTGATATTATATTTTATATCAGCTGGTTCTCAGCTGATTGATTGTTTGTACTTGGATATTGTTATTTTACTGATTTTAGATAAATGTAACTGAATGAAGTTGTGGAATTAAGATATTTTTGATTTAACTATCATTTTTTAATCTATAAACAATAATAAAAACAAAAAATATTAACTATTAGTGAAAATTACACGAAATAAAAATTAAAAAAAAATAAGTGAATACAAAATATTTTAAGGTGACATCAAGAGCCATTTTATCAATTTACGCAGACTTTTATATCTGCAACAGAATTAGGGAACTATGAAGTTACAGATAGAAAAGAAATACTAGAAACTCAATGGATAAAGTTCGATTCGATACTTAATAGTAACATCGCTTTGTGTCAATCACAGATGAGATATGGAAAATGCGTACGTTAATGTTAAACATAAATTACAAGTAATTACTTTAAAATAAATTAAATATAGATATAACCTTAGTTCTAATCATAAGCGAAATTCCTCGAATATTTTAAATTACAATTACAACATAAACCTGTTTTTACCATAAAATAAATTAGAACATTTTTTTCAAATTGTATTAATAGACTAAACATATTTACGTTTTTCAAGGTTATCCCTGTGAAGTTTTACATATTGGGCCATTCATTAACACTACTAATTCATGACGTGTGCACTGTCGCCTGAAGACACGTTAACTAAGTAATATGAACAATTAGTTATTGTACTAAAAATTTACTAGGGTACAAAATAATGGTGAATAATGAGGTGATTTTTCGATCGATCTAAAAAGAACAAAAGAACAAAAGAACAAAAGAAAAATGTTTAATTTTACATTTGGAAAATCCCTAGCTGATTTAGTTTTACGGCTCCAGTTTGTTAGTAGATTACGAAGTAATGAAATTATAATTCAACTTTTACAAGATCTTAACGTAAAACCATTTAAAAAAATACTAGTTAGAACAAGTGCTATTGAGCTGGCAAAATTAGGAAGCGAATATCTGATCAGAAACTAATACAGCATTTTGAATTAAAATCAAATCACAAAAGCATTCGGAGAACAAATTTCATTCAAAAAGCAAAATTACATCTATGCCTATTTATCAGACTATTTTGATTCTAAAATGCATCATTGTGGACATGATTCACACCGTACAAATATATGATTAATCTTTAATGAAACGTGTACATTTGTTCATATTACTCGTGCGTGTTAGTAGAGAAGTCAAGATTTAATCCTGCGGGGCAAAGATATAATTAACAAAGACGTTAAATTTGTAGTGTAATTACAAAAGACAATCATTCAATGGAAAATTTTACGTATTTAACTAAATTGTTGACGCAATATTTTGACGCGATTCTGTGAAAGAGAAATTACAAAAAGAGCTTGACAGATTAGAGCAGGCAAATATAATCACTTTTTCAAAAACAACATTTAATACCTAGGACATACAACTGATGAAAAAGGACTTGATAAAAGTATAAACAAAAATAAAGCAATGAAGTATGCTAAAAGTCTAACAAATATTTTTAGGTCTGACAACCTACTCTATAGAGTTCATTTAACATTTTTCAGATATCGTGTATTTTTGCTGTTGTTATTTTAAGGCGAAAAGTACATTAAGGCTATTATCGCCTCCCTAAATATAAGTGCGAGTGTAAAGTGTTAAAGTCGTAAGTGTAGTGTTTATATATGTAAAGTGACCGAGTAAGTGTGTGTTAGACTCGGGTACCGCGAGGGACGTCTAAATCTTCTCAATGCTAGTCTGCACCCCCTGCGGGGTATATCGTGTATCGTTCGACAATATATGTTCGAAAAAGTAATCTGGCTGTGATTAAAGACTACAAAAAGACTTTTAACAGGATTAAAAAGGAAATAACAAGTAATCAGATTCTGTTCCATTTTAATCCAGACCTTCCGCTTGTCCTTGCAACAGATGCTTCGTCAGTTGATCTCGGAGCCTTTCTCATTGAACGAAAAGTAGAACAGATTGCTTTTGCTTTCTGAACCTTAACAAAAATTGAATTACGATACAGTCAAATAGACAAGGAAGGTACTAATATTTTTCTGGGGGAGAGGTTGAAAAAGGTTTTCTTACATGCTAAGGTCGAACGTTTATTCTGGTAACTGATCACAAGCCTCTTGTTTCCTTTTTTCGTCCAAATAAAACCTTACCAAGAAAGGACGCAACGAAAATTGACAATTATCGTCAATCAGGTTTTCACTATAAAACTGAATTACAGACGTTCTTCTAACCACTTTGATATTGACTTCATTTCAAGATCATCTTCGTGAAAAGCGTTCTCAAAATTTCGTTGATAATCAGTAAATTTTCCAATAAAAAATCAGTTAAATATCGATGAAAATTTAGAAAAATTAGGTGTACAGTTCAGAAATTTTCTTTACAAGATGGATGTCTTTTCAAAAGAAACAGTAAAATTGTAGGCTATTCCAATATTTACAGAAAAAAGTGTTAAAAGAGCTACACTTAGACATCGTCAAAGTAAAAGCCTTGGCAAGAAAATTTTAGCTATTGGAAAAACAATTCCGTATTTTCATAATAATATTCTGTTCTGTATCGTTACACCATTTTGTGTGTCGATAGACTATAGTTAGATGTTCTTTTTATATTCTTTTTCTTTTTTGCTAGGATTATTGCTAAGATTATGTTCAGTATAATGATCTGCCTTCCCTAGCTTCATCAATTCTACTTTCGTTGACGCGTTTTGGAGAACCTCCATCTTAAAAAACTATATCTATGCTGGTCACCAATATTATGGCCCGTCCTATTTATAATTTTCTATCTCCACCTCGTATCCCTCCTCTATTCGACACGTGTACTTTAAATCTGACGTGCTCGCTTCTGATTGGTTCTTCAAAATCATACGTTTTCGCTCGCTTCTGATTGGCTCCTTTCAAACTTTCTCTTCAACGATCGTCCCTCCTGTTAATTTTTTGAAAATTTTTAGATTTTTAAACGTAATATCTGCTTGCGACAATATCTGTTCATTTATTATGTTTTCTCCCTTTAATTTGCACATCTACAGTTAGATTTATTTATATTTATACCAATAAATATAACCGAATATATATTATAAATACTGTATTTTATGTATGTACTACGGTATGTGAAGTTTGGATTCACTTGATCGGAATGCTAAGGAAGCCAAACAAGCCAGACTTTCTTGCTTGTTACTGTTGTTTGATGCTCCTATTCCTTTTCATTCCAATTACTTTGAAGAAATATCCATCAATTTCCACACAATCCCTTGTAAGTATTTTATTTAATTTGTCTACAATACTTTAAACCCCAATGCCTTAGAAACGTGATCTTGCTTTTGTGTTGAGACAATTTTTGTTCTCTCTTCAAATTTACATTCTAATTATTTACAACATAAGTTATTCATGAATATAACTAAAACGTTTTCAAATATTTTTGTAAAATGTTATAACTTTAATGCTATAACCCCGTATGTTAGTAATAAAAAAAGTTTTGAAATATCGATGGATATATATTTTAAACCTAAGTCGATAAAAATGGGTTTAAATTGGACGTGTCTATAAACCAAAATGTGTCTATCAAAATGTGAACATAGTTGACCGATTTTGACAAAATTTGTTATGTAGAGGTAATTTGTCATTACCTTATATAGATCTGAGTTATTGCTGATGTATAATAATAAGGTATTTTAAAGGGTTACAGAGTTCGACAGGCTCTGCATTGCGACCAAAGGGTCTATTTTGCAGCTAAGCCTCTTGGATTCTAGTTCTCTTGATGAGCTGGAGGTCCTTAAGGTCCTGGAAGCCACTTACTGCTGGCAAGAGCCTCAAAATAGTGGCTTATGTGACCTGCAGTTTCCTCTCCGTTCTTCATTTTTTGTTAATTTGAGTTAACCAACCATTTTTTAAAATTAAAAACTGAATAATTGGTCATTTAAAATTTGCAAAATCTGCTGAAATTATGTAATTGAATTTTATGGCGGTCAGGGTTCATATTTGTATTTTCAGTGTATTTTTTTTTTGAAATTTTAAAATATGCAGGTTTTAATGCTGATTTTGATGGTAAAATTGGAATTTTTAAAAAAGGTAAACAAATATTTTGCAAAATTCGCTTTGTGCCGCTATTATATATTTATTACCGTTATTATGAATCTTTGGTAGGTTTATTTATTTAAAAAAGCTCAAGTTTAATGTAGCGGTGAAACTTAAATAGCAGTTGCCTTTTAGAAAAATAAACATAATTAAGTAAAGAGTGCAGTGTCAGTCTACCTCTGAAGCAATTCTCGTACATTAACACCCCTGGTTTAATTAAGTACTGATCGATGAAGCTTCGTTGTAGAAGTGGTTTAACATTTAGGGCTAATATACTATTAAACTACGGCGGGAAACAGAGGTATTTCTCTCTCCCTCTCTCTCCCTCTCTCTCCCCTCTCTCTCTCCCTCTCTCCTTCTCTCTGTCTTTTTTTTCTCGCCAATATCATGAAATATTTTATTGTGTATGTACTATAAAAGTAGAATGTCCAAATTAATGTGTATACAATGGAAGGTTTTAGAAATGTCAGGTACAATAATTGTCTGGATGATGTTGCAGTAACGCCGTGGGATTAAATTATCTGTCTTATTTTGTTGATTACCGACGTGTTTAAATATCTAAACGTGATTTCGATAAAAAAACAGTTCGAATCATAAGAAACAGGGTTAAAGAACGTATTATGTTTATTATAAGAAATCCAAAAATTAGATTTTCGTATATTATGTTCAAGAAGAGTTCCCCGCATGGGGGTGCAGACTAGCTGCGCCTATTGAGAGGATTTAGACGCCCCTCGCAGTACCTGAGACTAACACACACTTGTATTTACGACTAAACTTACGACTTTAACACTTTACACTCACACTTACATTTAGGGAGGCGGTAATAGCCTCAATGTGCTTTTCACCTTAAAATAATTTTTTTTTTAAATTTAAGAAGTGTAAATCATTAGGTGTTTTATGGCAAAGGTAATAAAAATAAGTTTAACTAAAGATCCGGACTTTCATAAAATAAACATTCCTATTGATAATCATAATAATTATTTTGTCAATCATTCTTCTAATGCTGATGAGAAATGAAACTATGGCGAAGTGTTGAAAAAACTAAGGGTAAATAGAAGAAGTTCCCTCGTCAAAGGAGTAATAAAATATAGATATCGCTAGGAGAGAAAGAATCCTTAGACAAAGTTGATATCAGCCTGATATTCAACAAGATAAGAAAAGTCAGTATCACAAATGGTAAGCCATCCCAGTTGACAAATGTAAAGGGCGATCCTGATACTTTTATAAAGGAACGAACTATAAAAAAATGAAGTCTATTGTGATGAAGAAAAGAATGATTAAAGAAAGTTTTCATGAAGTCCAATCAAATATGAAGCAGCTTAAGATCAAATTGCCGAGTTGACAAAGAAAATAATAATTTGAGGAAGATGCTTGACAAGTAAGCTAAAGAAGAAAAAGATAATGTACTGACGAAGAGGAACTTACAGAACAGAATATACATGTAAAGAAACTTACTAATTAAAGAGAAAGAGGAAACCGAGATTTCGCCATAAATATAAAAACAAGATAAGTATGTGAAGGCAATGAAAGAGAACAATCATCGCCAATTAACAGAGTTGGTACCAAAGACTAAGCATAAGTTAAAGCTTTATTGAATACAACTAATGAAAAATTTATCAAAATTATCTCTCTTAATAAAGATGTGTGGAAAATTAAGATTTCTATTCTTATAGAGCCCTGGCAATAAAATTAAATGAAGAAAAGCATCAATGGTACACTTATGAAGAAAAAAAGAGTAATGGCCTTACCCATCAAAGTAATGGCCAAAGGACTTCACTCAACACGCTAAAGATAATATAGTGAAAGAGCTACAGTAGAAGAAAAACTAAAAATATTAAATATATTAAAACAGAAAATAAACTTGACAAAGATAGTAATCAAATAGTGTGCAAAAATGGTTACTACGTTTTATGCATACTTATAATAAAAAAAAGGGAAAAATATTTATAACATGGAGTTTATTTTGCACACAAGAGTCAAGATTGAATTATTAAAAATACCTCATACACAATGTAAAAATTGTCCAAGCATCAACCATACAACAAGATACTGTCATCGACAGGCAAGATGTGTAAAATGTACAGGGAAACGTCCTACAAACAATTATTAAAGCCGTTAACAGCCGTGTCCATTGTTAGCTACTTGTTGAATGAGATGTGTTAATTGTTTGTTGTAAAATACCCGACAAGAGTTACGGAATACCTATATATGAAAGTATAGGAGAACCATACGAATCTAAATATAAAGGAGGTTTAAAATTTGAGCATGAACCTTCTATAGGTGGACTAAAAGTCTAGACAATTGAATAATTTCTGGGCAGAATAATGTAATTCGTCTATTCAATTTCTCTTAATTTCCTACCAGAATAAATAAATAAATAAATATATATATATATATATATATATATATATATATATATATACAGGTTTTTTTTTGTACTCTTGGAGCGTCAAATAAGAGATATTATTAAAATGTTCAACCCCTAAGTGGATAATTTGCAACGACAGTTCGTAAATTTCAAAAAACATTTTAGTTAAAATTTAATGTGCAATAAAAAATGTTAATTTTTAATTTAAATTCTTCGCGGTACTTTAATGTTAATGGGATGAACCTGCAAGTACGATATACAGTACCACAATAAGCCTTTATTGTTTATAAGGCTCTCATTGTTTATAAGGTATAGTAATTGCTATTCTATTTTTTAGTATTTTAATCCTAAAATCTCTTGTTAATGGCAGTTAGGTAACTTGGCATAGTTTAGCCTTTTATAATCGCCTTATACGATACTGATTTCATTTTAATCTTGTTTTACTTTTACTTTACCATTATTATTCCAACAATACTCAGGCATGCAACCCAAAAACATGAAGGTCTTTATGAGGACATTTTTTAAAACATTTTTTAGTCACTAATATTTTAAGAATATAGAAACAAAAACCTATTTTACTTTCCGTATAGGTTTACGAGTGTAAAAAAAAGTTTGAGTGAATTCACCTTCAAATATGAGTAATGTTTTATGAACCAATTTTAAAAATTAGTCCGATTATTACGGCTTTTTTTAAAAACTCACTGTTCTGTATTGGAAAACCAGACCTATATTTTAAATTTCAAGAGAATCGATTTATTATTTTATCCTCTGGTAATGCCGCGCGCACACGCACGCACGAACACAATCATCAGTCAATCAATCAAGCAAACAAGCAGCGAACGAGTGAGAGAGTAGGTATAGTGTGGTTCAAAGTGATTGTCGAAAATCTAATAAAAACCGTACTATAGGTTTTTAACATTAAAAAACCTATATGTAAAAACTAAGTATTTAAATAAATTTTTTCTGTATGCGGTAATTAAAATATTAAACCTATTTTGAGAAAGGCAAATGTAAGTTGTACTGAATGTTCAAGTGAAAATAAACAAAAGTTTTTACAAAGTTTAAAAAGTGTGTTTTGAAAATCAAAATCAAAATTAAATAAATAATTTAAATATGTTAAAACTTGAAAGTAAGAATGAAAAGTTTTAAGTTTTAGTGACGATAAAAAAGTGAAAATCTCCGACAACAACCTCAAGGAAAACAAAAATCGATAAAGATTATAAAAATATTACAAAATTAAAAAAAAATATGTGTAGAATATAACTTTAAAAAAATGAATATGTTTAAAATTATTATTGTGATAAATTTAAGAATTGAAAATTTAATTCTTGTAAAACATTTGTTCTATAGAGTGGCAAATTGAGACGGTAAATTTCCAATGAACTGATTAATATTATAAAGATAGGAAATTCCTTTAAAATATAATATTTAAATTTTTTATAAATTGAACGTTTTAGATGTTTTAGAATTCATGTAGGCCGGTTTCAGGATTTTTATCAGCTTGAATAAATATCGGTCAAAGGCAAACAGAAGTTCTATTCAGCTGAACTTGCCAGAACTAAAGCCTCCACAAAGGTGGGTATTTGCTTAAAGTCGACTAGTTCAATTTATAATACTTGTAACATAAAAGAAAAAGATGACAAAAATAAAAATATGAATTAAAAGTAGTTGACTGTTGTATGTTTAATTTAAACATTTTGAAATGATTATAACGTTTTTGTTAATAATAAACGTTTTTTGATAATAAACGTTTTTGGTAAAATTAGTATTTCATAAATATTTATTTATAAATATTTTATAAATATTATTTATAAATATTTATTTAAAGAAAATCATTTAAATTTGAAAGGAAAATTTAATTTTTAAAATAAATGTAAACTGATTGAAAATAATATTACGTAGTAATTTAAATGAGTGTTAAGTAAACAAAAATTAATTAAAATTTTTGAATTTTATTAAAATTCACTAATGCGTCAATAAGTGAAGAAAATGAATGACAAAAACTTAAATAATTAATGGGAACATGCAAATGGTTAGGTTAGGTATTGGTACCGAACATATTGTAGTGTCACGAAAAACAGAACTACTGATTTAAGTAAAGTAAAACTTGTAGTTGATAGAAAAACTTATAAATATAAATCTTAAAAAGGTTAAGCTTGTAATCATTACTAAGCATAAATGAAATAATTATATGTGAAACAGTCAAATATTAAATTAATAAAGAATAATTAAGTATTAAAATGAAATGTAATTACTGTTACGGAAAATTAAATTAAACTAGAATAATAGAAAAGTATTAGCGAAATATGTAAAGCCTAAATAGAGGTGCGATAGGATTATTAGGGGAGCTAAACTAATTAAACAAATAATTAATTCATTCAGTAATTAGAACAAAGTTAAAATTAAAATCAGCATATAATCGGAAGTACAGATCGCAGAAGTACCACTCAAATTTGTATGTGTTCAGGAGAATCACATACCTTTTACAAAACAAAAATCGGCCAACCATATCTTTAGGTATTTATTTAATATTACTCTCTCCAGACATAGGCCTATCTAAGTTATGGTTTTTATTTTTATTATATTTTAAATTTTACTTTCATTATAATGAAATTGTTCTTTCGCGGATTTTTTTTATATTAGCCTTATGTTTATATTCTTACGCTGTATCAACTTATTTCTTCTTACGCTTTTTATTAGTAATCTATAATCGATGACACATAATTCTTATTTATTTTCTTTCACACATTTATTTGTAATTCCGTGAATTTTCAATTATTTGATTAATAAAGTTTTAATATATTTATTATTTAATTTTATTTGGATTTCTTTGATCTCCTAACTTTGCTTTTATATGTTGTTTTTTCAAATTTAAATTGTATATCAAAATTCAGCTTATTTACTTTTAAGAGAAAAAGTTTTTCGAAATCAAATAAAATCCTAAATTAAATATTGCTTAATACTGCACAGGACAAAGTTTAGTAGATTTTCCAATTTTAAGAAAGTAAAGTAGTTTTGGTTCTGCGCGGATATGCTGATTTTGATTTTAACTTTGTTTTACGGCGAAATAGAACCAAGAACCCTTATCAAAAATCGGTAAAGAAATGTACCGAATAAGAGATAAGAAAAATCGAGGGTCAACAGATATAAAATCGACAGGCAGAAGGTTCACCGACTTGCATAGTCTGCGAGCCCAAGATAACCAAATTAACCTTACACTGCTAGAAAAAAAAACGAAAATAATTGTTTACAAAATTAGGGTGAGATTTGGACAAAGTTTCATACCAGAAGCGTCAAAGAAGATATGCAGCCGACCATACGACCAAGAGAGAATTATAAGACGAAATTCAGTTGAAAAAGTAATTGCCACTGGGGTAGATCTTTTTAAAAAATGGAGAGAGAAATCCAGCCAGATTCGTTAGTTTGAAAAAAACGAACTAATCACCTGATTTCGGTACGTTAAGTTGAATGGATGAGCTTTTCATAGATAAAAAATTTTGAAGTTTTGGAATCTTGCGTTACAGATTAACTGTCAACGTGAAAAAACAGGTCTGATTAGCAATCCAACTCGTCGTATAAAAAATAGTAAAATTCGGGAAGTAAAATAAAAACAAAGTCAAAGTAAAGCAATAAAAAAATGAATAAATAATTCGAAAAACAAAAATTTTAATTTTTTAAAGTTGGATATTCATATTGATATTTTCGGTAAGATTGCGCAAGGATCGTTGCAGTGTAAGAAATTCTAAGTGGTCGTTGCAAAGGAACTGAGAGAACTCCACAGAGTCCTCGACCAGAGGAAACACATTATTTCAAGAAGTTCTACAGCAAGAGTGGGAACTTTCCAGAAATCATAGGAAACCAATAGCAGGAGGGAGTTGTCCAGGCTAGGAATTCAGCTTACAGCTGTTACGCTACAGCTGACGACTTTACTTTCTTCAAATTGGATAATCTACTAAATTTTGTCCTGCACAGAATTGAGCGATTCCTGATTTCGATTATTTTTTTGATATGGAAAAATGTTTACTCTCAAAAAGCTGAATTTTTATAAATATTCTAACTGGGAAAAACTCAATATATAAAGAGCAAGATTAGGAGGTCAAAGTTAAATAATAAATTTACAAATTCTTTATTAAAGAAATAATTGAAGATTTACCGGATTATAAATATATAAAAGAAAATACCCGTAAATACGAATTATGTTCCATCGAATATAAACAAACAATAAAAAGCCTAAGAACGTATAAATCGATACAGCGTAAGAATATAAAGATAAGGCTAATATAAAAAAAATCCGCGAAAGAACAATTTCATTTTAATCAATTTTAAATTTTAAATATAATAAAAATAAAAATTATAACTTATATATATATCTGGAGAATATAATATTAAATAAATAAAGCTATCGACTTAGAAAATAAATTAAATTTGTTTTTTTCTACTAACAGAATAAATGAAATTTGTTCTACGTTAAAAATAGAAAAAAATATTAGATCCATTGCAATATTATAATTGTAGTATATACATATATGTGTTGTATATATTGGAAATTGTTTATGTGATATTCAGTTTTAATGAGATATTTTCATAAATTAATTACACATAAGTGTGGTTTTTCATTTAAACAACAAGAGAAGACTAAATTTTAATTAATAATAATAAAAGTGTATCATTTACAATTTCAAATAAAAGTTATTTAGTTTATCATCAAAATAGCGCTAGTAAATTAAATAAATTATTGCCACATACCATTTCACAACGTACCTACAATCCGAGAAGGGTATAAAAAATATTTGGACAAACTTCAAATATCGTATAAGCCCTGCAAACGGTGTAATTACATAAAACACTTAATCCCCAGGTTTCGTTTCAAATCCTTTATCAACTGAATCAAAGGTTTTGTAAACATCACTGATAGCCGACAAGTAAATACACATTACTGTAAAAGACTGGGATGTAATGTAATTGCTGGGTAGTGATTAATCAACTTTACTTCTTTCTTTTGTTTGCATATTTCGAGACAAGGAGAACTGTGAATCTCTTCGGCTGGTTCAGAAAAAGTAATAAACACAAATTTAAAAATAAATAATTATTTCAATAACAAATTCAGAATAATAGAGAAAAAAATACCAATAACAGATAATATCAAACCAGTGGTGGTGGTAACTGTGATAATTCGAAGGTATGGAGAAACTTACACTGTTGTAAAACGCACATACAAATACACACGTATGCGCGCGCACATTCCCACACGCGCGCACGCACACACACACACACACACTTACACGCGCGCGAACACTCAAACACACACACGCGCGCGCACACACACACACACGTGCGCGCGCATACACATAAACACACACGCACGCACGCACACAAATCTAAGCCTAATTACTTTTCGGACACAGAGGACTGAAGAACTAATAAATTGATTTTTTCACAAAACATTTCTTATACTTTTTATAGTGAGAGAAGTTGGGACACAATTTTTTCACGCGCATATTTTTTCAAAATCTGTGCGACAAAAATGGTAGTTAATATTCATCCACCCTGTATATTTTTATTTCAAAGGAAAGCATTAACTGTAATCCCTTCGTACGTCTCAATAAGTTTACTCATATTGCAGATTTGATGGAAAACATTCACGAATCCACATGTACATCTAGGCTTCGAATGAAAGCTGCTTATACGAAATAATTCTGAAGGTGTATTCTAAGCTACAACGAAATCCAGAATGGATTCCACGAGCGTTAAATTGTATTCCGATCCAAAACGTATAATTCAATAAAACAAGAAATGTAGAAATGGTTGAGAATAAAATCCATTAAGAAATAGAACGTGGTTTACTTACATAGACTATCAAAGGCTTAAAAATCTTATAATGGGCGAAATACAGACTCCCCCACTTTGTAAACACTTCTTACTGTCTGTCAGTTAGCAATTGTGTCTGATTAATAAAGCAACTTACAGGTATTAGCGAATTTTCGTTAAAAATAAATACATAAACAATAAAATAAAAATAATAATAAATAAATAATAATAATAAAATAATAATGGTAAAAATAAATACCTAATGTTAGTTTATTTGTGTATAGATCCCAGGGTGTCTACCAGCTCCCATAAGCAAAAATCAGTGACTTTTTGGCAACATATTACAAAAACATGGGACCTTGAATTTCTTCGACATTAGCGGCATCGTACATAATATTAGTTCCACGATTAAATACACTAGATGGTATATAATAACCTTAAAATTCAGTTTTTTGGAAGCCTACTTGAATTTTTAGCTAATAGAGGTACATTCTACTATTTTTTTCATATCAAGGCTTATTTATCGGCATTTTGTATCGCAATTTACAAAATAAGTGAGAAGGGAAGGAAATTATTATTTTCCAGGGAAAAGGGGGATTTTAATTCTAAATTCCGGTATTATCCGAGACATCTGGGACCACTTGATAAAATCCATGTCTCTTACGGGACATCGGGGATATCAGGGACTAGTAGACACCCTGAGATCCACACAATATCTATTGAAACAATGGAATGATATGTGTTATGTACAATAACGGATAATTCTTTGTCCGATTTTGTAAATATTTCATTGTTTTCAGTGTAAAAGCAGTTAGTTTTATCTTCATTGTGCATTTTCAACAACATTACAAGTTTTAATGACATTTGGTAATAAATAATAAAATTAGGAA
>CM040182.1:28958548-28973548 GCA_022606455.1 Callitettix versicolor
AGCAGATGTAAATCGTTGCTGGTTTGATATTGATCATCGATGTTGTTGCTTGGTTCACGTCTTTGTTTATTGACGTCATTGTTGAACTTCCTTTGTAACTGAGTTGATTTTATTGCTCATTGACGTTGCTGAGTTGGTATCGTTGTTCTTTGACGTCGACATTGAGTTAACGTAATTGCTCAATGATGTCATTCTGAGTAAGTGGCGTTGTTAATTGACCTAGTTTCTGTCATTGATTCTAGACGGCAATGTTGAGTTGACGTGTTTACTCTTTGACAGAGGCGATGAGTTGACGTCATTGCTCAATTAATTTCACAGTTAACGTCATTTCTAGGTTGACTTTTCCATAAAATATTTAGTTATTGTTTCGTTATTGCAAAGATAAAAGATATATAACAATTTACTAAGTACTAAGTACTATATATATACTATATATAGTACTATATACTATATAGTACTAAGTACTAAGTACTATATAACAACAATAGTACTAAGTACTATATAACAACAATAGTACTAAGTACTATATAACAAACAACTATCTAGTTTTTGTCTCATATTTTGAAATCACGAAAAACGTTATGGCTTATAGACAATGAAGCGTGTGTGTGTGTGTGTGTGTGTGCGAACACGCCTCTCTCTCTCTCTCTCTCTCTCTCTCTCTCTCTCTCTCTCTCTCTCTGTGTGTGTGTGTGTGTGTGTGTGTGTGTGTGTATAGAGTGGATAAATGAGAGGAGTATTTGTTAATACTACTTAATATTAATGAGAGTAGCGAACCTAAAAGTTAGGATCGCTAAAAACATCAGCTGCCTTATTCTTGTACTTACTAACAGACTGTGTTCAGTATTGCGTGTTTCTGTATTCAGTGAACAATAAGGTACTTTACGGTACACAAATGATAATTTTTCCTCTGCCATTATAACCTATTGTTACTAGTGCTTCCTATGTAAAGCATTGTGTTAATTAATTTTTTTTTCGACAATAAGTATTTACAGTGAGTAGTAAGTCTTTATAAAACACGTCTTCCAGATGTCGTTCAGTCGTGCTAGTTTTTACTAAATGCAAATAAATTATTTCACATTTAAAATAAGCTCACCTGCTTACACCTGGGAAAATTACGGAATTTTCTTGTACACACCCACACAAAATTTAATGAATTCAAAAGATATAAACAAATTTAAAGTGGTAACTTATAGTTGAAAGTAGTTAAGGGAGTGTGGGGGCGGTAAGGATTCCTGGCCAAAGTCTACCAAGCTCAGCGTATTAATAGTTATAGAAATTAAGATAAAATCAGCTGTTAGGAAAGGTTCTAATAATTTTTGATAATAATTATATAATAAAATTAATAAAAATAAAATTAAATGTATTATATTAAATTAATTAAATTAAAATTAAAATTAATAATGAAATTAACAACAATAAAAATTTACAAAATGAATCCAAAAAACAATGTGAAAAGTTTTCGTCGGGGGGTGTTAAAATGTTGAACAATGAATAAGAAAATGAACGTTAAAGAAAGAACTACGCTTGGAACGAATTAGAGGGGATGTCAACCCAAAGGAAAGGGCAGAGCTTCCAACTCGCTATAATTTTGTAGTCTATGCTGAGCGGTTTGCTGTACGTATTGTTGCCAAAAAACTTTACTAAATAGCGTATATAGCGTTAATAGCGTTAAATAAGTGATAAATTCACCAGGTAAGTATATTGCGGTGATATATTTTGTTGTTGTTGTTATTTTAAGGCAAAAAGCACATTGAGGCTATTATCACCTCCTTAAATGTAAGTGTGAGTGTAAAGTGTTAAAGTAGTAAGTAGGACTTACGACTCACGACTTACGACTAAAAGTTGTAAGTGTGTGTTAGACTTGGGTACCACGAGGGACGTCTAAATCCTCTCAATAGGTGCAGCTAGTCTGCAACCCCCTGCGGGGGGTAATTGGTAAAAGAGACGCATTGAAGGATATTTTACGAAATAAATTTTTTCGTACTCAAGATAAAATGGCAGTTACTCAAAATGCATGGTTTATTTTAACGGATATGTTCACAAGCTCTAGAAGTCAAACGAATTGTGACGAATAGGAGCCGCCTCGGTGGCCTAGTTGATAGCGTACTGGGCTTTCACCCTGAGGACCCGGGTTATTCCCGGCCAGGGCTTGGCATTTTCATACGCTATAAATCATCCCATCGTCTGCATTAGCCGAAATGTGCACAATAGTCGGACGTTAAACACTAAAAAAAATCCTGCGGTGATAAAAATGTATAGTTTACATTAAAAATTAAAGGAAAATTACAACGATAAATTGACAGAATCCGACACGTGTTCAATTAAAAACATAAACCGCGTGTTCGTGAAGTGTGCAGTAGTTACATTCAAATCTGAACTTAAACATTTACAAAGAACTTCTTGGTCATATTACAAATTAAAAGTTATAAAAGTTTTCTTTACAAAGTGTACAAATTGCAAATTATTAAATTCACAAAACAACATTCTTAACAAAAGCATTCCAATCAAGTTACAGCCACAAGCGCAAATAAAATATCACAGCGTCCAACAAGCAGAGAAGTAAAAATCAGAATACAGAAGATTCAGAAGCTGAAGGAGAACTATTCAGCCGATTTTCAACAGGACGTGATACCGAATTTTCAAAAATAATTTATTACGTTTTTTAAAATACGATTTCACAATCGTAATCAATATAAAAATGTGTTTATAACTGTTATTTCTCTTTTCATTTTGAATTTATTTTATTAATTTCTTTATTGAAACATAGCAACCGGACCATATATTTAAGTAATTAGGATTATGACCTATTCTTCCCGTCACTGGTCTATCTACTCACTTCGTAAAGGTTACCGCTGTTTCGAAATTCTATTGTTCCATCTTCAGTCCGGAATGTAAAGACATACGAATCGCACGTATCGTTTTAGCCTAACCAAATTTCATCGTATGCATTTTACTCGTGTAATTGTGTTCAGTGTTTGTGACGTATGTTTTTAATGTTTTGTTTGACTTTGTGACGACCTCTACAAAAGGATATAACATTTTGTATCACGGCCTGAAGATGGAACAATAGTTTCGAAACTGCGGTAGCCTTTACGAGGTGAGTAGATAGGCCACTGACGGGAATCCTAATTATTATTAATTTCTAATTTACTGTTTAGAGTTTAGCTGATAGAAGCTTTACCGTCAGTCAAACACTGACTTTTTTTGGGGGTCAATATATGACCCCTAAATATATTGTAACTTTTTTGGCAAATAATTTAAAAGACAGGGGAAATTGAATTTTATTCAAACCGGTATACACGCCTAATCAGTCTGTATGCCGGATAATATTATCAGCTGAATAAGGAAAATAAGCTGCAGCTCCAACTGGCCAAACAAAGATTTCATTAATCTTTCCTGGACACCAAAATTAATAGGTGTCTTGCACAGCCCCTTCTCTCATTGAAGTTTAAACCGGCGCACCGTAGTGAGATCCCGGGGCCTTATTGGCTACACGTGCGTCTGTAGACAGGAAATTCACATCTATGACTCGTTCGCTTTCTCAATTTTACAGAATGAGTTAGATCTGTGTTTATTTTCTGGGTTCACTCAAACACGGGTTATGAATTAGCGACGTGATTTTTATTAATAAAACAAATTTATCTTGTAAATATAAAACTAACATGACGGGTCTAACATGGATACTGTAGCCTGGGTATAATGTAGTAAGTAGGCTATATATAAAATTGAAATACATAATAATTTATTTATATTTTATACTTAAAATTAATAATCCATATGCCGAAAAAATGTGAATTTTTTGCATTATGAATTTAATAAGTCTAGACCTCTCAAGACGTCTGAAACAAATGTGCAAGAAAGCGGGATCTCACATGATAATTCGGTTTCCTTACTGAGATCCGCTGATTATCAAAACGTATATGCTGAGGCAAGAGATATTAAATATTTTTAGCGTCGAAAAGTCAGATTTCGTTGCTCTGTTGAATGACGAGGAGTGTTGTGCAAAGATAACACACTTGTCTGATATTTGTTGCATTTAAATGAGATTGTACAGGGAAGGCTCAAATTTGTTCACATCAATTGATAAAGTCAACGGATAAAAAAACTTGGAATATGTAAATCACATGTGCAGAAGAAAAATCTTCAGGTATTTCCTTTAACTTTCCAGGCAGCTCCGCTGAGATTACATCTCAACTAATTTTAAATCACCTTATGGCTTTCTAGATTAATATAGCCAAATATTTTTTCTATATCACTGTTGACAATTATAAATAGTGAGCAATTCTTATGCAATAATCAGCTAACGAACGTACTTTGGAGAAAGAAGAGCACCTAGAAAACCTTTTGACAGATCGAACACTTCCACTGAAATATCGTAAATTAGCAGTTATCAAGTTTTAGATTTTTGTTGTTGTTATTTTAAGGCCAAAAGCACATTGAGGTTATTATCGCCTCCCTAAATGTAAGTGTGAGTAGTAAGTGTACGGGTGTGTTAAGACTCGGGTACTGCGAGAGACGTCTAAATCCTCTCAATATGTGCAGGTAGTCTGCACCCCCGGCGGGATCAAGTTTTAGATAACAGCAAAGAATGAGTATCCAGCAATAGCAGTTAATACACTGTTACATTAATTTTTCCAACCACCTACTTGAGCAAGGTGGGCTTCTCGGTACAAACGAATGTCAAAAGCAAAAAGCGGGGAAGACTTTCTTTAGTTGAACCGGAAAAACGTGTGTTTGCCTTCAATTTAAACACGATTTGAACTTCGTGATAAACTCAATGCATTTTAAGAAGCACTTTGAGCAATGTTGATGTGTAAGAGCCATCAGGCTCAAGTTCCTCTTTAATAATTCTCACATTTAACTTAATTTGTTAAATATTATTTCAGTTTATATTTTATATTATTCACTCGTTCTTTGCCTAACAATAAATTTATATTATTTAGTGAAATTGTTTTGATAATTTTTACCAGGAATTTCACCAAGGTTATGAAGTTTTGCGACAAACCTAAAAGTATGTCCGGTACAGATATTGGATTTTGGCTGATCGAAAAATATTTAAATTCCTTTAGTAAAAAACTTTTTTCCTTTAAAAATATTTAAGTACAGTACATTGTAATTGTCAAAATTTTAAAAGATAAATGAATAAACTAACTTTGTACCAACCAAAGTTTCAAGGATGAAACGGTCATGAAATATAAATTGATTTAACTGAATAAAATTGTACATATAATTTAGAAATATGAATTTATTAATTACGAAAAATGAAACTTTCCCTTCAAACATTTGTTATAATTTTATAGTCAAGCAGGTTTTGGTAAAATATATTTGTGTCAGATAATTCGTAACTAGCATCTTTGTTATTTTCAGGATAAAGGTTCAACACGAGTCAGCTTCATGAAAATTAATACTATTTTTTCAATGAATTTAAAAAAAACACAATTTAAAAAGTAATAAAAAGTGAATAAAAAATAATACAAAATAGTAAAAAAAAAAATTTTAAAAGTGAATTTAAAAGTAGTGATTAGTAAAAATGTAATAAAACCTTTTTTTTTACTAAATATTTTCACTAGGCTATGAAAACATAACCTCGAAGAAGATCGTGAAGTTAGATATATTCATCTTATTTCCATGGAAATCATAAAAATGTCTTCCTTCTTCACAGCTTGATGCTTGTTAAGGCTCGTATGTTTTATTTTTACGCTTCACGAGGTACGTATCTTTCCCTGTGCTGGTTTTATCAAAGTTCAGTGCTTGTTCAGATTTTTTAACTCGAGGAATTAAAATACTTTTATAGATAATGTACAATTATAGATAATGTACAATTGACAGTGTTTACATTCCAATCGGTGCGCGATTCTTTGGCCATAAGCAACTAATGAACTTTCTCTGGAGAAAGAAGAACAGTTCGAAAACTTTTAGACAGACTGAACACTTCTACTGACATATTGTGAATACACACTTAATCAAGTTTCAGATGTTAGCAAAGAATGAGTATCCAGCCATAGACATGGAATATATATATATATATATATATAAAAATATATATATATATATATATATATATATATATATATATATATATATATATATATATATATATATATATATATATATATATATATATATATATATATATATATATATATATATATATATATATAATTCTAAGTAATTATTTGAATCGAGCATAAATCGTTTCGAATATGAAATGGTAGCCATGTGTATATAAAAACCGTATAAAGTGTCATTTTACTCATCCATATTTTCCGCGTTCCTTATAGTTTAAATAGGAATAACAATTGGAGAGTTATTTTAAAAATCTCTAATATTGCCTCACATTGAGTATACAGAAGCATACGAAACAGAACTGATCCTCTGCTCGGTCTCGGTCTGCAAATATAGGTTGGAGTGTACTTTGCATGTGTTACAGTTGTTGCGCTATGAAAATGACGTCCAGAAATATGGCAACACTGCAACTAACTACCCGGCTGCCATATTGGTGGTTTTGCACATAGGCGAGTTATAAATCACACTGACCCTTTGACCATGAGCTTACGAGATGTTCTCAATTATTTTCAACTACATTGGATCGCGAAAACGTCAACTTGAGTAACCACCACTTCAAGCACTGCCATTGGAAATGTCATCACAAATATCCTAAATATATATTCCATAGTAAACATTGCCATAGTAAACAATTACACTCAGCAGTCTGTATCCGTCAAGACTGCCATTCCGAACATTACGGTCAGGGAATATTGATTAGTGGATTTGAGCCAAACACTAATGGTACTGTCTAATGGTACTATTAGACAGGATTTAAGGCAGGAGACTATACAGATGTTGAACACATACGTGTGATTAAATAATAACTTCCTAAGCCACATATATTAAATTAAGTTGTTAAATTTTAATTTGCTACACAACTGTTAGTAATTGTAAATAAAATAAAATAAATAATAAACAATTATCGACTGGCTCCACTTCTTGCTTACTCCGGATGTTCTATCGCAATGAGAAGCATATAAATAAACAATCAAGTAAACTGTAGCAACAAGTACACGAAGTAAAATTATAAATATTTGCGATGTCTTAATGTGATATTGTTTTTTTTAATCACTACAAACAATTTTAAAACTGTTTTTGTTGAAAGAAACTTAAATTTTCATATCAGTTTTTACTACATTTGGTGACCTAAAGGTCTCCATGAAGTCCTTTTGTTGTTCATGAAGCCAAGTAATAAAAGTAAAGCAAACAAGGCCTTTAGAGTTGTATTTAATTACAAAAGTACTTGCTTTAGAAAATAAAAAGACCATTAATGTACCGCTACAAAGCTAAATCAGACTCATTCAGATACTTTAGACAACGGTTAAACATTCTATACCTCATTTTGAAACGGACTTGTACACTTCAATTAACTTTTACACATAGGCGGTTAAATATTTTGTTATTTCGTCCTAAATGAAAATATTTTTTTTGAACTAGCTCGTCACTACACATTACTGAAAGAGCAATACCGAGCCGGTGTCGTTAAAGTACTACATAAATGGGTTAGCATTTGTTAATTTGCCATTGTAGGCAACCAGAATGTGAAAATAGACGAAGCTTTGGGTGTGAATTTTTGCTATATTTATTTTTACAACCCATAGCTGTAATTGTAATTGTAAAATTGTGATGCATTAGGAGGTAATTAGCTGATTTTGTTTACCATTTTTTACATCAATTTTGTAAATAAAGGTCTTAAAACTGCTTTAAAATTTTTAATTAGTTTTTATTTACTTATGTTTGTTTTTAAGAGTGTGTTTTAGAGGTCCGGATTGTATGGATCCAGCCTGAAACTCTGCTTTTACAAACGGTGTTTTTAGCAACATAAAGTTCAGTAGTTTATAAAAAGATATTAAGTCCTGTTAGTGACATTAATTAATTAAGAAGGTACCATCTTATAAAAAAATTTAATTAGTTTGAATTTAATTAGTTCCTTTTTTTGTAAATTTACTTTTGTTTTACTTTAAGAAATTCATTTAGAAAAAAACCGCGTAAAACACTACAAACTACCATATTTTTTTAATGAAGCTATTCACAAACTAAACCAAAGCCACCATTTTGAAATATGTAAAATTCTGTCTTATACCAAGAAATTGGCCAATGAGTTTACTACTCCAGTCAAAATACTTGGTTTTACCTTGTTTGAACAACTTTTATTAGACATTAGTGTGTGGAATTTTTTAATACTAATTGGTTGCCATTTTGAAACTATTGCGTAGACTAATAAAATTAATTAGTCCCCTGATGCATTTGTGCCCTTAAAATATGCTATCTGCATTTAAAATATTAAAAATTTGATTAAAGTTTAAACATTCGTTGCACAGTGTTTTTATTTATGCGAAAGTAGTAAAAAATGACTCGCATTAAATAAGGTAAGCACAGATGTCGTCTTGAGTTACTATGTGACACATGTTTTTTTATATAAAATATGTGTAATTTGACGCATAAAATAGGCAAGCTTTCAAAGCAAAAACTTTCCATAAATATATCTTAGTTAGATGTGATACAACTGATAGTGCTCTCCACATCGGTGATCAGCAAGCCTTTTTCCATTATTATTTTTTTAATAACGTAAAATTAGCTAATAGTTGCAAAAAACATTGTAACAATCACGGTAAAATTGTTTTAATTACTAATTACTAATTACTTTTTTAAAGGACAACTAATTAAGTTTAAAATAAGTTTACTTAAAATGTTTAAATTTGCTTTAAAGAAGACGGTCTGTCTTGTGTGACTTTGTCCTTTGTCTACTAATAAGTAAAGCGAAGATAAAAGATAAAAAGGTAAATCGTTTTGGATAACGTAAGGAAAGTCAACTTAAAAATTATGAAAGTCGAGTAATTCAAGAACTACGGAGATATTATCTTGAAAGTTTTTCTTTGCTTTTTTTAAGTCAGCAAATTTTAGTAACACTTTTTAGTTATTGCACTCTATATAACACAAAAGCAATAATTACAACGAATTTAACCAAAATCGGTATTGCAACACTCTCTATAAAAAAAAATCATATCATACTAAAAAAAAAAATGGTCCACGGCAAGTTTTTTTAAAAAAAATTGAAAATTTCCCGAACACCGGGTCCTAGAGCCTTCACTGGGGTAAAATCCCAAAATCGGGTCTTCAATAGTTCAACTTTACATCACGCTGAAACTGTTTTGATGCAAACTTCATCGAAATCGGTCTAGTAGTTGAGACTGAGCAGCGTTGGTAAGTACGAACCACTTGTTGAGTTGTATCTCGGTTTTGGTCCAAAATATTTGTTGTTGTTATTTTAAGGCGAAAAGCATATCGAGGCTATTATCGCCTCCCTAATTGTAAGTTTTTTTTTTTTTTTTTTTTTTTTTTTTTTTTTTTTATTTTTATTTTATTATAGCAATCTAGTAATACACTAATAAGCTATTTGTCCTTAACCTAAACTACTACGATACAACATTCCACTAAGGTCAATCCACTGACAATCCCTTAGTATATAATTAATAGTCACTTAACTAATGTGACCTAAGAGCTACACAGTTCAAATGGTTTAACTCTTTTCAATCTTCTCATTGAGACATCGCTGTTAAGTAGTTGGAGTGCTTCGACATTGATGTGCTGTTGCAATCTTCGTCTATGACCTCGTGCAAATTTACTGACTTCACTATCAATAGTTGGAACCTCAAGATCTTTATGTATGTTCTCATTCCAGATGTACCAAGGGGCATTAACTATACCCCGAAGTACCTTATTTTGAAATCGCTGAATGATATCTCTATTACTCTGGGCAGTACAACCCCACAGTTGGATACCATAGGACCACAAGGGCTTAAGGACTTGCTTATATATCAATACTTTGTTATACACTGATAAGGAGGAACAACGACCCAACAACCAATGCAACTTTCTGTATTTTAATTTTAACTCCTCTTGCTTTTTCTTAACATGGGGTTTCCACCTGAGTTTAGCGTCCAACGTCATGCCAAGGTATTTAGCTGTGTTCGCATATGGAACCACTTGGTGATTAATATAAACGGGTTTGTGCTCGATATGCTTATTAGTGAAATCGATATGCACAGATTTGCTTTCATTATGCTTGATTCGCCACGTTTTAGTCCAGGTTTGTATTTGGTTTATAGCTGTTTGAAGTTGTCTGATCGATTCAATGTTATTGTCACCAACAGATAAAATAGCTGTGTCATCAGCAAAGGTAGCAACTATACTTTGTTCAAAAGTTGGTAAATCACGGGTGTACAAAAGATAAAGGGTTGGCCCCAAAACACTGCCTTGAGGCACTCCTGCTTTAATTTCCTTCAAGTTAGAATAGGCGTCTTCTTGCTTAACCCTGAAATATCTTTCTGATATATAAGATTCCAGTATCATTGAATATTGAACAGGAAGGAATAGTTTAAGTTTAATTGTAAGTGTGAGTGTAAAGTGTTAAAGTAATAAGTGTAGTGTTGTAAGTGTAAGTGTGTGTTAGACTCGGGTACCGCGAGGGACGTCTAAATCCTCTCAGTAGGTGCAGCTAGTCTGCACCCCCTGCGGGTTGGAAAAAAATTGTGAGAAACGAAAACTAACAAGTTTTCTTCGAAATTGAGAAGGTAGGGGACATTTGGTAGGTGAGGTGGATGCAAGAGGTACTTCTTGGCTTTTTTTAGTTTATTGTAGCAGCGAGTGGCATTTGAGAAAAGGAATGTGATGGTCAGGTCATAGATTTTTAAATAACCAATCTCACGTATGCCTACCTTAACACATACACACGCGCGCGCGCGCGCACACACACACACACACACACGCACGCACGCACGTACACACACACACACACACACACACATATATATATATATATATGAAAATGTAGGATTGATAAGATAAGAGATGAAGCATGTTTTTATAAAGTGTGGCATTATGCAATAAATCTACTTCTAATAGAGACTACTTAAATTTTTCAAGTTTTTGTAGATCATTATAACATGTGGTCTTGAATTTAAACTAATAAAAGCTGACATTAAAAAGAGTAAATATCAAACCACTTATGAAATTTCCTTTGGAGTAAAAGTAAAAGTACGCATAAAAGAACGGCTTTTTTTAAAAGAATAGTTGTAGACTATGTTTTTTCTATAAGCAACATTATCTACTGTCACAACCTGACGGGGAAAGATTTAGGCCTTGTACAGTTACTATAACAGTAGGCCTATATTCAATAATTAAAAAATTACGCCTCTAAATGGATTATAACAGGGTAAAAACTAACTTTCTACTTTACCTCTATATTTCCACATCCAGAATAAGTAGGGAAATAAAGTATCGTATAGAGTTTTGTCTTAGAACTTGGAGGTGTTTAAAGAAACGGGAATCCAAAATTTGATTCCTAAAGAGTTAAAAGAATCCTACACAGCAAAACCTAAACATTATGTAGCTCAGGTTGTGATCCCGTAGAGAATGGGATAACTTTTTAATTTGTAATCGTGGATGTGCTAACTTGTTTTGAACGATTTTCTCGGGTCCTAAACGATTGAAAGACATTTTTTCTAAAAATCACAAAAAATGTGTATTTTTTTTACTGACTGACTGTCTGTTACGTTAAAATATCTAATTTACCTGCTTTCTATTGGACACAGCTTGGTAAATCCCAACTGGCAAGCGAATTCACATATGTAATCTGAACAATCCAATTATTGATGAATAGCAAGTTAGCAGATTTTAGTTAATTTAAACTGTCGTAGACTACACTTATTAAGAACTAAATGGTGGCCACTCAAAACGCTTTGTTTATTTTAAAACGCGTATTTTCAAGAACACTAGAAGCCAAGCAGGTTAAACTTCTTAGGTTAGTTTTTCTCTTTGAATTTTATATATAGGGGAGTCAATGAAGATTTTTACTTCGGAAAAAATCCCAGAAGATAGAACTTTTTAAAATTTTACTAAGAAATATATCATAAACAACACATCAAAAAGTTCTACTCCAGAAGTGCGAGCTTAATTTTTTATTAAACAAATTAGTTGCAAAATTAGTTATTTTTTTAAATATCTATGAAAAAATACATTTTACACAAAAACTGACCCAGCCATTCGAAATTTCATGAAATTTTACACAAAAAATCGTGTAAAAACGTTTTTCTAAAATTAAAACTCTGGGCTCTAGAATTATTTATTTATAACGCTCGAACGGCTGCACTCGGAGTCCGTTGACGCGCTATATAGGAGCGCTCAGCCGCGCGCCTAGTACAGTAACTTTTTTGTAACTTTTTAACTAATTGATCAAATTAAATTTACCAAACTGCAAATGAAAGAAGAACAATAGAGCTATTGTACATTTATTTTAATAAGTAAAATAATGATAAGTTTAATTACAGTGTGCGCAGAAAGAGGAGCTTATATTTATTTTTGGATGAACTTATTTAAAAGACAATAAAATTTTACCGATAAAAATTTCAAACTTTCACGATTTACTCTTTAAGTATTGAACTAAATGATGTATAGTTTAAAAAAATCTTTAAAATTTTATATAAAGTCCGTAAAAGTTGAATTTTTGGGAATGATTTTTAATTTTTGCTACTAACTTTGCGAGCTTATTGCTCAAGTTTGAAATGCTATATCAAACTTAGTAGGTGCATTTTTTAAAACTTAAAATGTGCTATTTCGAATGCAATATTTAGTATAGCCTTAAAAATTGAATAAATTTTAAAAATAAAGGAAAATGAAAAAAGTATCGCTGAAACCACAAAATGTTGAATGAAAAAAAAGATTGTAAAAAAATATAAATTTTTTTTCATTATATCCCATCATGAAGATACTTAAGTTGAGACTTGAAATGTAATAAATTAAAAAAAAATTTCGACTGCATAAAAATATTTATTTTTTGAAAAAATCGCTATTTTTAATGTTTTGTGATAATATCAATACATTAATGTATTTGAATAAAAATAAAATGTGTAAAATTAATAATTTCAAGATTTAACACCAAAATTGATGCTACGTACATTCTTCAAAACTTTTTCTATTTGAAAAATAGAAAATTAGAATGGTAAAAACGCCTACGTTGTC
Organism: Callitettix versicolor; assembly: GCA_022606455.1. NCBI lineage: Eukaryota > Metazoa > Arthropoda > Insecta > Hemiptera > Cercopidae > Callitettix > Callitettix versicolor. Next base: position 28,971,620 of record CM040182.1, read on the forward strand.
TTGTGACTTGTTTGAAACACCTGCATATAGCTTCAAAACCGGAGCAGATGAACTTTTGTAGTATGTGTACAGTTACATATACATAGATTTAACTAACACTTGTAAAAGAATTTTGAAAGGACCCAAGCCGGTTTAACGGTTATACGTGTTCCACATTAAGACTCTTGAGATTAGTCAAAACAGTGTCAGTTAAATATTGAAAGAAGTATAGTGAACAGTGTATGAATATTGTTAATATTATTAATATTTTTCATTATTAATTATTTGAATTCCTTTTTTCATAAAAAAATCTTAATTATTCATTCAAAGAAAAAATGTACATAACTCGTACGTAATAAGTAGAGAAGTATGTAAGTTTTTTACATATGTATATAATATATAATTTTCAAAAAATAAATAAATTGATTAAATTTAATTTCCATTAATTGATTACATTAAATTTTAGATATTCTCAATGAACAGTGTAATAAAAACCTCAATTTAATATTTCTGCTGTTATAAAAAATTAAGGTATTTATTTTTTATATATATTTTCGTATTTAGCAATCTCAAAAACATATTAGATGAATTTTGGAGAAAAAAATGATTTTTTTCTGGTTTCTAAATTTTATTCTGAAAAAGTCCGCCATTTTGGATCAGCCATTTTTAATTTTTAACATCAAATTCGGATTCAGCATATTCAAAAACATATTTGATGAATTTTGGAGAAAAAAATGAAGTATTTTCTGCGATTATTAAAAAATAGTTTTTATTATTTAAACAATTAATAAACATTTAACGCACAAATCTATGATTAGAACTTTTTATCTTAAGGTATCCATAAACTAAATAAAAAGGTTTTATATTAATACAAGCTTCTGCGAATTATTCCGAAATAATTCATGTTTTTGATCTTCATTGACTCCACTAATAGTCTAAAAGCCAAAACTGATGTTAAACAAATTTATGTCTGACTGAATGTCGGTGTTAAAATAAAATGCCGATTTTGTCCTCTGCTCGCTCCGAAACCTCTTGACAGATTTCAATGGCTTCGTAGTTTACATTTGCTAACTACAATAGTTATTGCATTTTAGGACACTTCAAACTTTTATTTGCCTATTCGAAACAAAATAGTGAAAACTCAAAATCCGGGTAAGTTGATTTTTAAGGAACGGAAAGTCAGTCGATTGTGGAGAGTCCATAGGGCTGTTTGGGGACCAAATTTGCGTCAGGACTGGTGCTCCAGGAAGACATTCCAACCAGGCTGTTCTGGGGAGAAACAGATTTGCAGTCTACGGGGTAAATAGACAGTTTTGCGTGCACTTCTTCCCACTTTCTTTTTGGGTTGAATAAATTGGGGCACAACTTTCCGGAAAGGATTTTGGAACATTATTTCGGGGAAAACTTTTGGATAGAGTAATGCAAGCGTCCATTCTTGGGTTGCTTTCAAGTGTAAAGTAGCCAAAACAGATAAAACAAAATTGTAATATAGTTATATGTATTAAAACACATTTTTGAACCATCGATAGTGATTCTTTAAAGAACCCCGGTTAGGAGAGATCCAAATTATTAATAAATGGAATATGCAACCTCCACTGTCAACCTATTATGGAAAATAATTTTTACAAAAACTTCAAAGAGTTATGTTTGTTTGTCTTAAACTCGAAGAAAATACTTCGAACAAATTATGTGTCCGATCACTATAATATTCATTGCATAAACTTTATATTTCACATATTTTTAATTATATATTTGTTAGTTATTTTTATGTATAATTGTGTTATAAAAATATGTTATTATTAAACCGTTATTTTTCTGAACGACAGTACAATCAATATTGGAAAATCAAACCATTATTATGTAGTATTAACTTATAATACAATACTAACTTATAATTTATGTTTGTCCTTTGATAGCTAAAATCTTAAGAAATATAATTTGATAAAAGTT
>CM040182.1:28983548-29046048 GCA_022606455.1 Callitettix versicolor
AAAAGGTATCTCTTCCTAAATAAGCTTTGGTAGCAGAGCTAGCTGTAGCTCATTTGTTTCATACCTTGGGTCAAATAACATTACATATTTTTAAAGGCAAAGTTAGGTCCTCAAGGTCTACTCCTCCACTTAAGCCCATTACAACAAGTACAATATTACAATGAGTACTTAAGTATAATCAATAAAAAAAAATACAAATTTTGTAATACTATACAAAATCTAATTAAAAGCAAAAGACAGAATAAATAATAATATAAATTTATAAAAATACACATTATACGATAAACAAAACATGAATTACATAATTTACAGATTAATTCACTCACACAACCAAAACCTCTCCACCCGCAAGGCAACCAAGAACTACACAAATCTCGATGGCACCAACAACTGTAAGAGTTTTTGAACTAAGCTTGTTTAAATATGCTTTTGATATTTTGTTTTAGAGGATTACAAAGCCTACAAGCTATCACTGTGAATGAATTGTTGAGAGCGTCAGTTCTGTTAAGTGGAATAATTAGTAGGGTAGATGTAAAGTTTATTTCAACTCTATTTACAAACTTTTCAACTAGACAGCGAGGTAGTTCAGACAGCTGAACAGCATCCAGAAGTACCGTATATGATAACTATTTTAAATTTAATACCGAGATTTGTTTATCGATTTTTTTTTAACGTCCGATTATTGTGCACACTTGGGCTAATGCAGACGATAGTTTTTTTTATCGAATAGTGAAACATGATCATAATGATTTAAATTAAATATAAAGAGTAAACAACAATTTTTGTACACATTGAAGTTTGTTTGCTGACTGCTGTCAAATTATTATCAATTACGGTGTCACAGTGCAAAACAAAAAGTGAGGGGATCTCGAAGTTTTTACCAGCTGTACGTCAATGTAAAACGGCAATACCTTTTTTTCTTTTAATGAGAAGGATTACAAAACCGCAAAATATATACATTTCTTATTCACGCAATCTCTTTAACTAAAAAAAAACCATCAATAATTTACTTGCGGCATTAGCTGATCAAACGAGACTAAGATTAAGTTACATTTATCTGTGTTTTAAACACAAACGAAGAAACGAGAATTTGAAAGAAATAAAAAAACGAATTATGTAAAGTATTTTTAAGAGGATGCCCTGAGCAAAAAGACTTTATTGGTAACACAATAATGTATAAACGGAAAAGGAATCATGTTTAAATTAAATTCAAGTTATGCAATCGCTTTGCAATAAAACGAACCAATTTATTTCAGAAAAACAAATAGTGAGTTATGTAATACAGGGATGAGATAAGGCATTTATAGGAGGACAGTAGGAATAACATATTAGATTGTAATAGCCGCCTTGGTAGCCTAGTTGATAGCGTACTGGGCCTTCACCCTGAGGACTCGCGTTCGATTCCCGGCTAGGGCTTGGCATTTTCATACGCTATAAATCTTCCCATCGTCTGCATTAGCTCAAGTACGCACAATAGTCGGAAAAAAAGAATTCAATAATATGGAACAACTACAAATAAATTTAAAACTAATTGATGTATAGTTGTTTATACATATCATTACAGCAAGTACAATACAATCGGGGCAGAATCGATTGAATAATCCCAATATTATTAAATACTGAATGAAGCTAAACAAAGGAGACACGATAATAATTATAACGATGGGGCAATACATAGTTCACATTATAATAGGAAAATAGGAAAAACTAGGTTGTTTACCTTGGTGCATAACGGAATTTCATTTCCATTTATAACGAGTTTCGGACATATTTATAAAATCAATTTTGTTTTTAATTCTAAGTGAAGTTACATAAATAACTTCAGTTTTAAAATGATTTAATTTTAGTCTGTTTCCCTGGGTCCATCATTTGGTTTGCCGGATAATGTTAGATATTTTAATTTTTTATTTAATTTTTTTTTTTTTTTTTAACGTCCGACTATTGTGCACACTTGGGACGATGGGATGATTTATAGCGTATGAAAATGCCAAGCCCTGGCCGGAAATCGAACCCGAGTCCTGGGGGGAAAAGTTCCGAAAGTAGACTCTTAGGAACACCTCGTAATTGGTTGCCCAAAATGTTTTATCATGGTACTTGATACACCGGTATCTCCCGCTTAGATAGGAGTAACATCCCCAGCTCAAATCATGCATTAAAATTATCTACAAATCATACTTTTGATAGGAGTAAAGGACAGTAAATACAGTCTTTAGAAAAATAATAATAAAAAGTATTGTTCCCATCTTATGATCCATTGTGTAAACAGATTTTAGGGAGTATATAAAAATTTTATTGTTTTTTTTTGTGAGGATTAAGCATCTGAGTTTCTGAAACTTTTTTTAAACACCCCGTGTAATGTATAACAATAATAGTTTAGTATATTTAAATTACATTAAGGTTACACATAAAAAGTTTCTTAAGGTTTAAGCTAAGAAAAGAAATGGCAAATAAAAGAATCACTCGTCTCTCCTTGAGGACCGGACAAAATATTATTTAACGATCGATTGTTGACTTGAGTGCCAGGTCGAGTCATATGTCAGTCTGTTGACATAAAATGTTGACCGTAAACTGGCATTAACAGGCACATTCACCGGCGCTATTCTCTTTCTCTTAAACCTATAAGAGTGAATCCTCGCTACCTCGCATCTCCCCGCTTCAACACCAACTTCAACATTTTAACAATAGAGCTTTGTAGCTCTACCAATACAATCACGGCACTCATCTGTCTAGCTGACGTGATAGAAGCGAAGTTTTACTATTATCTTTTAAGTCTTAGAACCATTTAGAACTTTTAAATTAAATTGAAAATACAAATTTGAACCTGTTACCGTCGACTTACATTTTTTAATTTTAACGGATTTTGAAAATTCAAAACGAAAAAGTTACGCGTTTTTAACGCTCATTAAGACGATGAAATGAGATTTTTACGAAGATTAAGACGAAAAAGTTATTAATTTTTATGAGTTGAATGGCTATCATTTTGGAACTCTTGGGCAAGGAACTTGTCCAAGCTATTACCAGAATCGATTTTTGTGACATGTTTGAACCAAATCGGTCAAAAACACAAACACAAAACGTGCATACACATATTGTAATGCATTTTAACTATTCCTCAAAAAATGATTTTTAGGTCAGAACGGGCGTTAATTTCAAGGTCCCGGATATGTGTCGGTCGCTCCAATAGATAATTTTTCAATGGATATTCATTAAAAATCAAATTATACTCGTACTAATTACATGTACGACAGATAGATAGATGAAATTATTAGAGATTTAATGACTAAAAAATATAATAATTCAACATTGTAAACGAATAATAAAATGTCAATACAATGAAATATAGCTAAGGGGAGGAACAAAAGAGGGGTGTAGGAAAGGGGAAGTGAAGAGATTAATGTTGCCAATTTTCTGCAGCTAAACTGATTGAAGCGCATTAATTAATTACTTATGAATGGTTTCCTTGGGGAACCGACATTCCACAATCCAAGGATCGTGTTTAACACTGTTCAGTTCAGTTAACCCTGGATATGCCTCTACTAAGATATTTATACTATACTACTAGCTACTACATTCCTGTGATGTTATTGTACTCTCAGCCAAGTATGCTGAGAGTGCGAAGATTTTATTTTATCACTTTGGTGGATACTTCAGTTTTCAAGTATTTTATGTAAAATAAATAAAATAAAATTGTTAACACTTTTTAAAAATGGAATAAAAAATCTCTCCTACAATTACAATTACAGATGAATTAGCCTTATCTATAAGATATCATATCTTATGATGATTTTTCTAAAAATTTAGTATTGAATTATAACAGATATACAAATAATTGTAAAATTAAAAAAATATGGTAGTCATTGAGACTGTCGGCAGAAGCGTTATCTTTTTAAAAATCCATATAAAACGTCACTGTTATACAATTTACACTTGAAAACTAAATAATTACGTTGGGCTGGATAAGCAGTATGATGGCGTTTAAAATAATTTAAACATTTATTATTCACACCTACCGATTTGTAATAAACGTATAAAACGTCACTTCACTGTTACACTATTAACACTTCAATACTAAATAATTAAGTTGGGCTGAGTAAGTATTATGATGGAGTTTTAAAAATAATTTAAACATTCATTATTCACACCTACCAATATGTAATAAACGTATAAAACGTCGCTGTTATACAATTAACACTTGAATAATAAACATTGAAGTTGGGCTGGCTAAGCAGTATGATGGCGTTTAAAATAATTTAAACATTTATTATTCACGCGTACCAATACGTAATAAACTTATAAAACGTCAATGCTATTACAATTAACACTGGAATACTAAATAATTAAGTTGGAATGGGTAAGTAGTATGATGGCGTTTAATATAATTTAAACATTTATAAAACGTCACTGTTATAACACTTGAATACTACATACATACAGGCACAAAACATATATACAGGCGCGACCAACTCAGTCGGAACCGGCAAACGAAAGAAGGAAGAGCTGAAAACTGGAGGGGGTCTGTGTAATACTTCCCCTACTCGCGTTACTTACACTCGCATAAGGGGATTCATCGTAAGCCTACTCGATGAAACCGAATCACTCCATGGTGACAAATACAAAGTGCACAACGCGGTGTAAGAAGCTAACGTTTTAAAACAAAAAAATGCGAGGAGCATGAAATAGATAATTTCTAAATCACTAAAAATTTGATTAGAAATGATTTGAATTAGGTGAGTTTCTGAGCAACATATAATTCTTATAATCCTTGTGTGTGTGTGTGTGTGTGTGTGTGTGTGTGTGTGTGTGTGTGTGTGTGTGTGTGTGTGTGTGTGTGCTGCGCTAGCGAGCTTATGTATGCCATAAATACTGGAAAAAAATAACGTATGGGTCACTATATCTCCGAAAAATCAAGTTAAAAAATCTATTAAAAACCTCTCGAAAAATTGGAACTACTTCTCAAAATCGGTTATTTAGATTTTGTTCAGATTTATGTTCATGTATGAAGCTTCATAAGTCAATACAAATAGAATCAATGAAGCGTGATATACAAATACAAATAAGCTCTTTCTCACAATGTCAAAACTAATTTATAATGTCACTTGAGTAAAATTATTTCACTCAGGTTTACATTTCGGTAAAATAGAATTTCTGTATACATTCTGATAACATATTTTATGAATACACCTCTACGTTATGAAGCTTATAGTATTGTTCAAAAGATAGTTTATTGAAATGCAAAAATGGTAAAGTAGTTTTGTCTAATGCTTTTCATATCAAATAAGTTATCTTTCATTAAGTGACAAAAGGGTTTACTGTATTCATAACTCAATTGTAATAAATTTACTCGTGAATAATATTTTTTAAAATTTTAAATTTCGTACACTGACTCGAATTCTTCTACAAATATGATAAACATTTGAATGAAGTCTGATGAGCCGATTTAAAGAAATTAAGGTACCAATAACATTATGTCATCATGTACTTCGCACACTTTTAACTATATTTTATTGTAAAATTTTAGTATGAAAACTTCAAGTAAAAGAAAAAAGAGACGATGAAACATTTCCGCTCGGCTTGCTGTTGATTTATATGACATTGAAATACGAAGTCAGTTTGAAGAAGTAAATCAATCAGATTTGTTTTTCTGGAAATAACATGACAACCTGACGCGTAACAACCAGGAAGACGTTTCAAGGCTTCTTTTATTAGAACTGCATTTATTACAAGTAACCAGCTAAAGGTCGAGGGATGTCGGCGGGTTATTTCTAACTTGGCCAGAGAGCGCTGAGAGATAAGACAACTTTGAGACAGTTAAGTGGGCTGGGATAACAAAGTTATGACAGGCTTGAACTGAGCAAACAATTTACCAGACTGGGTAGTGAATTCTTTAATCGGATATAAATAACCGTACTTTATGACTTAAGAATACAGGTTAAATTTAAGCTTGTTTATTAAATTCCCAAAGAAGTAATTTAAGAATCTTTGTAGACTTTCATTATGTGGTGGTCTTTCAGTAATGAACTGCAGAGCCTTTTTCCGGATTCTAAAGGGTGGTCCGTGTATTCAATTTAGATTTTCTTCATATTTAAGTTTGTGTGTGAAGCTTCACAACTCAATAAAATATACAAGAATCACTGAAACGTTATATACAAATGCAAAAACTCTTTGTCACAAAATGAAAAATGACTTATAATATGAAAAGAACTTAATTATTTCTGAGTGAACAGTAGTATTTCTGTCAGTACTACATTTCGGTAACATAGAATATTGGTATACCTTTTGAAGTACATGTATATAGTTATGTTAGCTCTATATTATGAACAATACAATTTTCTTCCGAAGATGGTTCACCGAAATGCACACAAGGGTAAAGAAGTTTTGTCTACTCTAAGGTAGTTGTGTAGTTTTGTCACATGCTTGATATGCTGAAGCATTTCATCGTCATTAGACATTTCAAGGTATTTGCATCTCTTAATTTTCAGAAACTCACATAATTCAAACCATTTCTAATCAAAATTTTGGTGATTCATTCCTCAATTATTTATTTCATGTTCCTCATATTTTTGTTTTGAAACGTTAGCTTCTTATACCGTGTTGTGCACTTTGTATTTGCCACCATTGAGTGATTCGGTTTCACGAGTTGGCTACGAATCGTATGTAACGCGAGTAGGGGAAGTACTACACAGACCCCCTCCAGTTCTCAGCTCTTCTTTCTTTAGTTTGCCGGTTCCGACTGAGTTGGTCGCGCCTGTACGTATGTTTTGTGCCTGTATGTACTTAGTATTCAAGTGTTATAACAATGACGTTTTATAAGTTTTATAAATGTTTAAATTATAATATTTAATTATATAATTAAACTATAATCATTTGTAAGTTCAACGTTTTGGCGTTTCCTCAGCATTTTAGTTTTATTTTGTGTTTTTCTTTCTTTAATACGAAGCTACAAAATACACTGATCTGTTCACCATATATATATATATAAGCAAAACGCAAGCGAAGGTTTAGTTACTAAATTTACCTTGGTTGTCAAAATTACAGATTTACAATACCCCATATTTACTATCACACCAAGTATTCAGCTGTTAAAATTACTCGATAAACTAACCAACAAATCCTAAGTGTGCATAAAATATACGTTCAGTGTTTCACTCTTTCGTATATGCTATACTCGAGTGGAGGAATAGAGTAAACCAATTTTGTATTGTCTTGTACAGTACACCCTGTAACATAGTACCAGCTTTATTAGAGTATTGTACACTGCTTTGTTCGCACAGCTCACTGTGAAACTAATTTGTTTGCTCATTCAATACTCCCCTCTTCCCAGTATAGATTGCAATAAAAGCAAATGATGATTCCAGTTCAAGAAGCCATAATCAACAATATTACCTCTAAAACACTCTCTCTTACCCATAAAAAACTAATGACTGTTACTGAACGAAAAATAAAAATCATATATCATATTTTCACTTTCTTTTATTTTAATTAAGATAATTTGTTCGAAAACACGCTAAGTAACATAAATAGTTTTTAATAACATAACCTAAAACTTATTATAGCCTACCAGCTGGTCGTTACGAATAAATATAAAACAACTGATCTACTACCAATATATAAATTAAATTAACGCTTCATTTTATATTTACATCGGTCAAATTTCTTCGTAGTTTCCGTAGCGTAGGGGTCATCACACGCGCAAAGTCCTCGGCGAAAACACAGGAAAATATCAACATTTCGATATACATATAAATATAAATTTGTGCACTCGCATCACGCAAAATCCAACATCACAACCAGCCCTATAACATGATACATGTTAAAACAGGTTTACATACAAGCGTACTATAGCGACTGACTCACGATTAAGGGTACTTATGTACTCTCCTTACGTAAAATCTTATGTATTATGTATATGTTGGATTTCATAAAATTATTACTTTTAAAGACAAAGACAGGAGGTGTTGCTTATACGAGACATTTTCCTGCTACTAGGAGTCGCGATGATAAAATTTAATGGAGTTCTTTCATCGACCTGGCATTTCCCTCACTGTTTGACTGGTGTGATTATTCGGATATAGTTATAGCTTTATTTTATTTACACATCACGTAAACCATATATAGTAACCATTGTTGCTAACGTGGTTTAAGGTCTTGACTTAAATAAGAGGTCTTGACACTAACGAAGAGGTTAGTGTCTTGACTTTTCTATAACTCAGTAATTCTTCCACCTATTCCAGTGATATTATAAAAAAAGATTAGCAAAGATATAAACAATTTTCTGCGTCCGTTTAAAATTTCCACGATTGATGGAAACAAAATGGCGACCAAAAGAAAAATAAACAGCTGTTGAAATTAATCTATGCCTAAATAAATTAACATCGGTAGAATTTACATGGCTAAGGTACCTCTCGACTATTGGTCAACAATGATAAATAACATTTTATATCTCACATTATGTTCCCCTACTACTGAAGCACTTAATCGTCTGCATTAGCCCAAGTGTGAACACAATAGTCGGACGTTAAACACTAAAAAAAAAAAAAACTAAAGCACTTTTATACTTAACTGACAAAAAAATATGTAATATCAATAACGTTTAACGCAAATAGTATTCGTATATTTTACATGTTTTTTTAATTTTTGGTATTGTGTTTTAACACGAAATAAATCAATCAAGTTTTAGGATTTTTACGACCTCATGTTTTGGCGTGGTAACTGGTAAGTTACCGAAAGACAGAAAGATAGACATAAATGTTGTATAATTCTATACCTTCTATTGTATAATTCTATACTTTCTCAACCAAAAGAGAAAGTATTTTATTGTGTCTCCGTAAAGGAAGATGCACTAAGCATTAAACTGGAATGGAAAATCCTTTGATAGGAAAGTGAAAGTCCCGTTTGGATATACTGTTCTAGATTTGTGTAAAGTTTTTTTATCACGCCAGAAATACTGCTCAGCTTTTTCAGTGGATTCATTTTATCTTGCGCTAAACAGCAATTATGTATTTTTAATTCCTTAGTATACCAAATATAAATAAGGGATAGTAATCGTGAAAGAATTGAAAATTTTGATGGATCAGTGGGGCTACATTTAGTATACTAAGATCAAAGAAGTAGTTGGCTGTCCGACAGTCTCTCTCTCTCTCTCTCTCTCTCTCTCTCTCTCTCTCTCTCTCTCTCTCTCTCTCTCTCTCTCTCTCTCTCTCTCTCTATTTATCTGTCTGTTGGCGCGCAAATTAAAAAAAAAACCTGGGGTGCATGAAATATGTAATTGAGGAATGAATTATCACCAACAATTTGATTTAGAAATGATTTGAATTGTTTGTGAGTTTTCTGAACATATAATTCCTATAACCCTTGTGTTTGTGTGTGTGTGTGTGTGTGTGTGTGTGTGTGTGTGTGTGTGTGTGTGTGTGTGTGAGAGAGAGAGAGAGAGAGAGAGAGAGAGTGTGTGTATGTGTGTGTGTGTGTGTGTGTGTGTGTGTGTGTGTGTGTGTGTGTGTGTGTGTGTGTGTGTGTGTGCGCGCGCGCGCGCGCGCGTGCTGGGAACTAAACTTGACTGATTTTGATGAAATTTTGCCCATATTTCTGGACCATTTTTTTTAAAGCTCCTATTTGATAAAAAAATTATAAGACATTGGTTTTTATCAGTGTAACGATTTTGATAATAAATTCTACTTAATTGATTGTATTCTACAAGAGTCAAACAAATCGTATGCGTCGCTGTAGCACAAAAATAATCCAGTTTTGGGATCTATTGAAAACCCCTAAAAAATGAACACATATTTTTGAAGCCAATTAATCATATTTTGATTAAATCAATCTTAGTCTCTCTCTCTCTCTCTCTCTCTCTCTCTTAATATATATATATATATATATATATATATATATTTATTTATTTATTTATTTATATATGAAATTACGTAATATAAGTTACTGTAGTTAATTTGATAAATAGAAATTTGTCAGTTCGGGAATAAATCAAAAAAGGAAAAAAAACGTAACCGACTAAGTGAATGCTATTTCAAAAAAGCTTTGTTATTACATTCTAATTTTGATTTAAAAAAATCAAAAGTTATGCCAGTCATTTTATTTTAAATTTTGAAGTATTTTAAATATTAAATATTATTTACGTGCAGAAAGCTTGGGACAAGAACATAAATACTCGTGCTTGCTTAAATACAATGTGAGCTTAAAGTCACATTGTCATGAAACCTAATTCAATAACTCGGTAGATGCACCGCAGAGAGCGGGAGCGTGATGTAATAAGTAACTTAATTGCCCAGTAAAGCTGTTTTCATTTCCCATACTCCGCATGAGGTAGGGGTTCCACGACAGTATGCCTTGCGTTGTATTCTGTCGGTTGATATGAGTTCAAAAGGGTCAAATACCCCACGGTTTAAAATATTAACTTGAACCGATTATTAACTTTAGTAATTAACTGCTTAAGTTGTAATATTATGTTTAATTTTATTTTAAATTTAAAGAACACAAATTTCAAACTTGTGTCCCTAAAAGTGTAGGTTAGAAAATTACTCTCTATTCTGTAAAATTAATATGCACTTCGATTACATACGTGTGTTACATTTTAACACAACAGAAACAATTAGTTTTCCCCGCGTTTTTCGTTCTAAGTAGTCTAACTGGCATAAAGTAATGACGTTGTTACTTTACAAATAAATAGTATAATCGAGACAGGCAGTGAAGGACAGGATCGGTGCTCATTTCTCGATACCGGGTTGGTTTTTAAATTGATTATTTTTCATGTGGAAACGCTAAAAAAAGGAACGTACTTTCAAAACTATTCTAACAGTGTGATATGCAAATATGAAACTAATTAGGTATGCTAACTTGACACAGACAGTAGAAAAATGCTGGACATTGAATGGTAAATACGTATTATAAATACCCAAAGCTAAATATAAATATAAATTTTGTACAAGGTTTTTATTAATTAATATTTCAAAGCAACACTTAATGCTTATTTCTCAGTAAGAAGTGGATCACTCAAAATTCAGAATTTACATGTTATTAGAATATTTTCACTATTATTGTCTCCTTCGTAATATTTGTAATGCCATTTAATTGTTTAAGAATTTGTAACTGTTTCGTGTAATACGTCGTTACGTATATTCATAATTACGGTAATTCTGAATGATTACTTGGGTCAACTTTAATTTTTTTCATATTCCAGTTAGACAATATATGGAACAAGAACATATGAAAAGACACATAAATAACGTTTGGAAACCTTGTAGATTAGCTCACCGGGCGATGACGTCCAAAGTCCAGTTTAATAAATCGGTCACATGTCTACAAACACCCCATATAAAGTCTCTCTCTCTCTCCCCCCCCCTCTCTCTCTCTCTCTGTGCGTGCGTGCGTGTGCGCGCGCGCGTGCGTGTATGTGTGCGCGATTGTGTGTATGCGCGTGAGTTTTTATATACAGTTCATCACTGTTTTCAGAGTAATTATGAAATTAAAGTTGTGTTTATTCTTTGAATGAAATTACCGGGATTGATTAACACAGTTTATTATTTTAGGAAAAAATCAGTTTTTACATTAACTATAAAATTTAAAAACATATTTTTAACAAACTGTTGTGTAATTTCATGCATAGTCACACATTATACAATAGAATGTTGCGACAACCGTTCTTCTCAACGAGGAACGGATATCTATTTGGGTAAAGCCTTGTAAACATCCATATTTACATTCATATTCGATAATGTATCAAAGTCACTGATGGTATAGAAACTCAATTTGTATTCTCTCTGTCACTTATTTACTTAGGTTTTATTGATGACGCGTTTGGAATTTATGATTCCATTTTCAGATTATTCAAACTTTAGCCAGTTTCTAACTTGTTGCGAATATCTTTTTTTTGTTTTTCCTCTAAAGTCTATATTTTATGCCAGTTATAGTTCGAGAGAGAAGAGATGATCCCTCGATTGGTATGAAACGCACGCGTTTATAACTGTGGTATTTATTTTCTACTCAGATGGCGCTAGATGCTCTGCTCGGGGAAACACGCTGTCATTCACAACGAAACTAAATATTTTTACTAAATTCTGTGTGTAGCTCTGGTTACAACTAAACTTTTATGACACTCTAAAGCGTAATTTGTGAAAGTTAAGCTAAGGATGTGGATCAATAATTAATTTAAGGGATTGTATACTCAATTAAAACGAATACTTACGCCACTCTGATTCCCGAAACACTTCCATAGTAGTTAAATATGAGACTGATATCTTAAGCAAAAGTTAAGAAAACACAAATTAAGTCTACGGAAAACTCCTTTTACTTAAATACACAAACATTCTACATCTTATTACACATCAATAGTTCTCATTTAACAACAAAATTCAGTTAAATTGTAAAGATGTACGGATCTTCACATATAACTATACAGTTTGAAAACTAAAATTTGCATTGATAAATGATCATCAAGTTGGCCAACTGCTTCTACCTTAAACATTAGTAATATATCTTATTAAACAGTTTACCCTCAAATGTTTAAATTATTCTAAAAACCCACTTTAATTTTTATTTAATTTCTAAAGGTATAGACTTGTACAGGCCAATTGATATAGCTTCGCGGCAAGCCGATACTATATTGAAAAACGGTGTTAGGGTTATTGAATGAGATTAACTCTACAAAAGGGATAATAGTTTTATTCAAACTAACAGCAGTTTAAAACTTTATGCTTTAATATTCAACAACGTTTACATTGATTTAACACAGTTTCAAAATAATGAATTGCTTAGGGCTTTAGTTTGAACAAGTTAGAGATTTTATAATTTTCTTTTAATCATTATGTTGTAAAATTGTGTGAAAACGTATGGGGACATATTTGTTTACAGATTGTGACAAGAACTTAGTGTAATATTTTTTTTATATTTCCAACGTTATTAATTTAAATACAGCTATCTAGTATCTAGTTTTGAAGTTTTTTAAAATGTAACTTGTTTTACATGGTGACAAGTGAAACGGTATGATTAAATAAAGTAAGTAATTGTTGAAAAAAAACTTTTTTACTTTTTTTTAGTAAATAATTGAAAGTAGAAGAATAGCCGTTATGGGTACAATACGAAAAAATATTATTTTCTGAACACTACGTCTACCAAATATCCTCCATTGCAGTTATGGCATTCCTGGAGCCTTGTTCGGAAGTTTTGCATGACTTCTTGTAGCATGTTGACAGGTATTGCCGCAATCTCGTCTACAATTAGTTGTTTGAGGGCTTGAATGGTTGTGGGTGGATCTGTTTGAAACACTTTCATTTTTAGGTATCCCCATAAAATAAAAACAGGTGACCCTCCATATGTGTCACTCATTCCTATGCAAAGGGCATGTTGTTTGGCTGATCGGCGAGGACTTCTAACAATAGACTATTGAACAGCTGCGACGTTTTCAGGTGTTCGAACAGTTTTTACACTCCTGCATCTTTTTAAGACGTTGATCCTGTTTGCTCGAGGTTCTTTATCCATGTTCAAATTGCATTATATGACGGAACAGGCTGGTTACGCGATGTTAAAATGACGTCGGAAAGCACGTCGAGTTTGCAAAAAAAATGTCGCCATTTTGATAATACGCTTTCATCGCGTAACCGCGTTATTCACCCGTCCAACGATCCATTACAACTAAATGGTAGTGGTGGGTCCGAAAACACCAAACTGTTAAAAAAAACTCTTTTTCAAACGGAAAGAAGCAGTTTGATTTGGAATGGTTCGTGATTTGTTAAACAAGGAACAGCTGTTGGGACTTACCCACCACCCACGTTCTATTCGAACGTTGCCGCAAGCGCTAACATTTTTTCCTGCTGTTTTCCTGCTAACTGCTTTTATGCTTTTTCCCTTTATTTCAAAGTTTCTTGTTGCTTGTTGCTTGTAGTGAAGTAAGAACTGTTTGGGAGTTGTCAACAACTCTATTTTGTTGTGAGTTGTTTGAAAGTTTTAAATGTAAAATTTGTTGTTCAAACATTTTTTAAACTGTAAAATCAGCCATGATTGTGTTTTATATTAGTTTTTATCCGTAGTTTACTTGTGTTTAGAAAATTAAAAATATTTAGTGGACAATTTTGAAAGTTTTCTTTTACTTTTTTTATGTTTTTAGAATTAAGTGCATAGTTTTAAATTATTCACATAATTAAATGTGTGGATGTGTGGACTTTTTAAAATTAACAATATCTACTCTTGTATATATCTTGAATAATTTTAGGTTATTTTAGTACTTTTTCTAAAATTTTCTTTAAAACCATTTGTTTTGTTAAATATGTTATTGCAATGAAGTTTATATTTTTTCTGTGTTGAAAAATGGAAAACTTTTTTTTTTTGCTAATGCTAATGTTAATAACCTATCATTAACCTATAATAACCTGTTAATAACCTATAATTTTGTAACTATATAGAGCTAATTTTATTTAAACACATTTGGCCTATGTTCTTATTACTATATTGTACTTATTAAGGTTACTTTCTTCAGTGTTGAAAAGTGAAAACCTACTTTCTCCCAAATAAAAATATGACAGTAACATCTCACATTTTGTAAATACATAACCTAATTTTATTTAAACGTATTTTTTATATTTATTATCAATCATCAATATTTTTTAATCAACTAAAAATATTCTAAATTGTTTGCATTTCAGTAAATATACAAAGGACTATTTAATTTTTAAGTAAAAAAAGAATGCTTCTATTAGAAATTCATTGCATTTCGTAAATATAAAATGGCATACATATATATTACGTTTTGAGAATGTAATTTAATTATTACTACACTTATAAGGATTATTTTTTTCGAAATGCTTTACACCCAAAAACAGTTAAGGACATGGTGGTAATGGGAATGAAAAAGCAGTCTTAGAAAACTGAACTTTTGTGCTTTATGTTATAGCTGCTAATACAACTTCGAATTTCAGTTTTCTAAACCTGTTTTTTCAACTGTTTTAAAAAGGTGCTTTTTTCCTCAATAAATAGTTTGTTGACGTTTTGTAAAAATAGCAGAAACGCCCACCCTTACTAAATGGTAGATTGTGTAGGTGGTGACGCGCCAGTGACCATCCCCCCACTACGTGCGAACTTTGTCTCAAGGCCACCTACAATCATCTCGTTTTCATTGGCGGACCCTGTATTTATGAACTACTTTTTTGATAACATGAATTTGACTGATTTTGATGTTAGAACATTCAGCGCTGGCGAAATCATATTGGTTTTGCTAAAAGCGCACCTAACCAAACACGACTCCCGAAATGCTATAGGCCTATACGTTTTTTTGAAACTTTAGCACTCACAACGCACAAAACAAAAAAAATTGAGCTTTCACTAATTTAATAAGAAAATCTGATAAATTACGTACATCCCTGAGGAATGTCACTCGTAACGTATACGCTTTTTTGAAAACAGGTCTGTTTTAGTGATGTCCGTCTTTTTTCCAGAATATCTATAGGCCTATCTGTTTTGGAGGAAGAAATTAGTAGGCCTATACTCTCATAAGGGAAGTGTTTAGATAAATTAAGAGTAGCGCAAATATTATTATATGAGATGAGGTTTTTTTCTTTTCTTAACGTCCATACTTTATGCCAGTTAGATTAATGAGGACGAGGGATCAGCATTAACGGTAAGGGAAAAGCAACGGGAGTAACTGCGGCTAGAACTAAGAACCTTAAGGTGCTTAGTTCAAAAACGCAGCAGATTAACTAGTGCTTTGGCTACATCGACCACCGAGTCCCCTGAGATGAAGAGAAAGAAAGTGTTTATAAAGTATATTTATTAAGTAGACTAATTAAAATTCAAGGTGTTTCATCGGTCTCCATACAAACTTTGGTAATTTTTATATTATTCACTTAACTAACATTTCTATTAATTTTTTAACCTTTTTATATTAATAAACCACAACTAAAAAATAAATGCTTTTTGAATTTATATGTTGATTTTTTAAATTTTAAGGCGAAAAGCACATTAGGCTATTATCGCTTCCCTAAATGTACGCGTGAGTATAAAGTGTTAAAGTAGTAAGTGTAGTGTTGTGTAAGTGTGTGTTAAACTCGGGTACCGCGAGGGACGTCTAAATCCTCTCAATAGGTGCAGCTAGTCTCACCCCCTGCGGGATTTATTCGTTGAGTTGTACTGTTTGTTTTTGTTTAGACGTAACACAATTCCGATTGAGAAGGAACTTATTGGTGTTATCGTGTTTATTATCGTACTACAGGATCTCAGTCATCGGCTGCTGCTGTTCAGCATTATTAGCGTTCCACTGGAAAATGAGCTATTGGAGCAGTCATTATGGTAAAACCCAGATGCACGAAACGTCAGCGATACAAATGCGTGCCATGTTTATTCGTTATAGTAAAGTTAAAATATAAAAACAGTAACGTTTTGTGTTTATATATATATATTTCTATTCTATATATATATATATATATATATATATATATATATATATATATATATATATATATATATAGAAAAATGGTATAAAAATTCTTAACATAAATATAATATTTGTAAATTATTTCAATATTAGCATTTAAAATATTACAAAACAAAAACTTTGTGTGTATTTTATCGTAAACAAGAACCTCTATGTAAAATTAACATTATTAATATATTAAATTTTAATTTTAATTAAATTTTAATTTAATTCTTGAAAACACAATTCCCATTCCACCCCTGTTTAACGATTACGTTCAAATGTATGTGAAACTATTCGGACAGTCGGTTAGAAATATGGTATAGTTTAAAAATAATCTTGTACTTTAGAACAGCTGATAAGCGTGTTTGCATAAATTGGAATTTTTTCATAGTTAGTCACCACTTTTGACAGATAGGTTTAATGTATGAGACCATTATGACAATAATTTAAAAATTGTTAAAGAGTTTGGAAATAACTTTATATTTCAAATAAATCGACAGTACCAATCTTAAAAAACCAACATTGTTAAGGTCTACATAGTATCTCGTACTAATTCAACTAAGGCCTGCATTAATATGTGTAGGAAAAGGGCCAAGGGATCTTTTTCTCGCGGACTGTGCGAGGTATCATGAAGGATCGGAAGTAACTGCGGCTCGAACTAACGACATTGTTGGCACAAAAATCGATTTTTGTAATAGTTGGTTCCGCGACGAAATACGCTTAATCTTTCAGAATAGCTAACTTTATAAACATTCAAGAAATCAATAATTTTTATCAATTAAAAAAAATATAATTTCACTACCGTAACCAGCGTTGAGACGTGCGTAAAATTTTACATTTTCAAACTCTATTGAAAGTACAAAAACGAATGGACGTTAAAAAACATATTTTTAAGGTAATTTATAAAATATTAAATTAAATATCGATAAGGCTTTAATTAATAAGGCTAAAATTAAATATCGATAAATAGTTATTTATACTTCCGTGTAATAAGTCCTTTTAGAGAGTGCTTAGTGTTTCGTGAAGAGTACTTTGTTGTTAGTTTCTAAGTACATCCGATATTACTGTAATAAAGGATGATTGATATCTGTATGTCATAATATTTCTAAATTCAGCTTATGTCTCACCGTATGTGGATCAAGGAGGATGTTGAATTTAAACTTTTAACAAAATTCTCTGTAAACATAGTATAGATATTAAAAAGAAAATTATGTGTGTTTACTGTGACTGTAATTATTATATAACCTTTTTTATGTTAACATTCGTACCTAAGAGTGACTTTAAACTGAAAATGTAGGCCTATAAAATATCTCGAATAAGACGGTGAAATTGTTTTGGCGCTCTCAAAAACTGAATCCGTAGCGGTTTTTTTTTGTTCCGTATGAGAGTTTTTAGTTAAATTAATTACAAAACACTACAATTTTACATAAACACTATATTTTACTACTTTTTACACACAGTTTATAAGTTATATCTTTTAAAGTTTCACAAACGTTTTTTGTTTCGAGGTGTAGGCCTATTGTCATCTTTTGCAACAGCCATATTGATAACATAAACTCAAATTTATCTAGGAATTGATATAAATAATGTGAATTTGCAATAAAATAGAAATGTTTAATATTAAAATAACTTAACTAACCACACTTGACATGGTTTTGTGCGGAATGTACATATCTGTATTATTTGTATAGTTGTGTGGTTACAACTATGATTTATTTGAAATATAATTATTTAAAATAATAATTATTTAAATTAATAATTATTTCTTCTTCACTTTCGTTGTGCCTGCATCCATACAGTCACCGATTTTCAAAAAATCGCTATTCCTTCGCTATCCAAGAAAACGCGATCTCGTTAGTCAACATGTTCTCTTACTATTCGGATCCTTAGGAAATTTTCGCTTGAACCATGTACAAATTTTGATTGCAAACGACTTTTTTTTAAGTTTTTTTTGTAAATCACCAGTATTTTTGAAATTATAAATAATTGTTAAATTAATTTTTCATTTTAAAAAAATCAGGTATTTATTAACAAAACAGTAAAGTATCCACAAAATAACAGTTTTTGCTCAAAAGTTTGAAATTATAACCGTTTCAAATTTGATTGATATTTTTAAATTTACAAATCTAATTTGGATAAAGTTATTACCTTAATTTTAATACAGTAAGAATTATTTAATTATTCACCCTGTCTGTCATCTTCTAATAAAAGTTGAGGATATTTATTGATTGTTTTAAGACTTTATTTTTCAAGAACGTGGGCTTGCTATTAGTGGAACAAATAACTTTCAGAACCGGCACATGAATAATGAATTCAAAAAATTATTCGGATCGGTATTTCAAGAAATTAAATTCTACTGCGAAGAAAATCGTAAAATCGCAGAAATTGTACTTTTCCAGTTACAGTGTGTCGTCTACTGCGGACAGTGCATTAAAAAAAAAGCAATTGAATAATAAAAATTAAATTTTGTTGATGTTGCCTTTGATACGACACCATTTTATTTTTGATTTCCAAAAGCGTTATTGTAAAGAAAACATTAAAAAGCAAAATAGATCGATTTCTCAATAATTTCAGACAAATTATTTTCCTTAAATATAGTCCCCTATAACGAAAGAAATCCAATTTTCAGACATATAAAAAACAGAAAATCGATCAGATTTATCGGAATCTAAAATGTTGCTCACATTTTGGTTGTATTTGAAGGTTTATAATTCAAAGCGGTGTTGAAAATTGGAAATAAAAAGAAGTTACAGTTTTGGAGTATTATAAAACGCCGATAATCTCTGCTCCCATTATTCTTATCGTTAACCCACCGTAGGGGGTGCAGACTAGCTGCACCTACTGAGAGGATTTAGACGTCCCTCGCGGTACCCGCGTCTAACACATGCTTACACTTACATTTAGGGAGGCGATAATAGCCTCAATGTGCTTTTCGCCTTAAATAAATAAATAAATAACGTTAGTTAACCTGATCGGTATTTTAAAAAATGAAATTTTTCTGCAAAAAAATCGTGAAGTTACAGAAATTTTGCCTTTCCGGTTACAGTGTGTAGTCTTTACTGCGGACAGAGTAGAGTGCGTGTGTACGTTCACATTTTTCTGTATTTTTATAGTTTTAAAAATGTCAAAACCACTTTATAATGTTCCAAATACAGCGGGCTTGTTATTACTTTACTAATCCTTAGCCTATAAAATCGTGACACGTAAAATTAAAAGTGATATTTTACTGTCATTTTAGCCTTTTTTTTGCCGACTTCAAAAAGGAGGAGGTTCGCATTCGACCTGTGCCTATGGTTTTTTATGTTTGTCCAGCGATTATTCTAAAACTACTAGGCCGATTTGAATATATCTTTTTATAAATGAAAGAGAATAATTCCCCGTTGGTCCCATTCAATTTTTATTTAATTCTGTCTACTTGAAAAAAATTACCTTACAAAAATTTCCGAACACCTAATCAAAAAAACTACAAACTAAAAATAATAATAAAGAAATTTCACATTACTACTAAAAAAAGAAAAAGAAAAAGAAATTAAATAAACCGCCTTCAAAAAAAAATTACATTAACTAAAAAGTAAAAAATAATTGTTGCATACCAAACGTATATTTTTTAATTTTAAATAAATACGAAACAAATTTTTGAAGTCGTCACCAAATTTTCAGTGCAAATGTAAATAACTAAACACACAAAAATAATATAAGGGAATTAGAAGAAAGGTTACCCTGTTATATATATATATATATATATATATATATATATATATATATATATATATATATATATATATCCAATTCAAAAATACAATCAAGCAACCTTTTGGGACATTCATTTAATACACATGATTTGTGCTTTCATAGCGGGTACATATAGGCTATATCAATACATAATATTATGATAATCGTCACGTAGCGGATAGACATGAAAACAACGGACACCATTTATTTGCGTGCTGTATATATTCAATATTTCATTTGCTACTTTTGTCGTGCCGTATTGAAGGAATTGGAAACATTTTATATTAGAAAATTTAATATTACAAATAAATTAATATTTGTAAATATTAATATTAGATTATTGCATTCTTCTAAAATATAAGTGTAATTATATATATGACAAATACGTCAGATTATTATCAAAAAATTTCTCGTATTTATTTAAAATTAAAAAAAAATTACGTTTGGTATGCGACAATTATTTTTTACTTTTTACTAAAACTTTAATATATTTTTTTTTTTTTGAAGGCGGTTTATTAAAAAAAAGAATTATTGCTTATAACTTCCGAGCTAAATTTCTGGTAAATATCAATAAATATTGATGCATTTGTGTTTCGGCTCTTCAGTGTTAAGTTAAATTATTATAACTTTTTAAATAATTTAACTGATTATGAGAAATTGTGTCCTTTTTGAAGCATCCAAGACCAACGTGTCATATTTCAACTTAACGTTTGAAAGGTAAAACATTTTACGTTAATTCATTCCATTACTGTAAAGTGTAGTACAGATGTAAAGCTGTAATAAAAATGTAATTTTATTTATTAATATCTTATCTGCAATCTTTTAGCGCAAATGCAATTTCAAATTGAAATATAAGAAGTTTTCCTCGTAACTCAATTTGTCCCCTGCATTGCACGACTCCCTGCTGTTGTGTTGATATTCCGTTTTCAGAGAGAAATTTATTCTTAAAATTGTAACACAGGTATTTCATGAAGTTGAACGAGAAACTTGTAAAACTGAATTATTAACTAATTTCCATTGGAACGATTGGAGTAGGCGGCTTTAATAATAAAACATGTGGGACATTCAAATGTGGGCGATTCTGGTTTATAAATCACCTTTTGATTAATACCGGTTTTATTTTTGAAATATGTTATTAATAATGTATGTTATTACCTGCGACTTTGCTGCCAAAACTTAAATTGTTTCAGTAAAGTAGTAATTTATAAACATAAAAAAATATATTAATAAAAGCATAATCATCTAATGATTATTTTACAGTAAAGATGAAAAATTAACATATCCGGAAAATAATGTTTTATTGACTTCAGACTTATTACCTTCAATTTAGAATGTACAGAAACTGATAATGCTGATGGATTATCTGTATGTTATGTTATTTATTTATATTTATATTATTTTTATTTATATTATATTTATACTGTAATTTAATGGGTACTCTGAATTTACTGATTTTTGGAAGAGAAGAAAATTGTTTCAATCCACTGTAGGTTAGTAATTTTTAAAAAGGTACGTAAGCACTTATTCTGTTATGTTATAGAAAATTAATAACAGAAGTGCCTTCTCATACAACCATTTCATTTTTTTTAAATGATATGTTTTATTATTTGAGATGTAGAATACTTTTTCTAACTGCAAACTTTAACATCTCTTTTACACCTTTAGGCGGTAAATTCTGAAAATGCTGAAATATGTGTTTAATTATTTGTTTTCAAGTTTTTTTGTCGTTTCATGAAAATACGATTAAAATATTTTCTAATTTCAAATTTTGAACCTATTTTTCAGTCCTTTAGGGACTGAATTTTGTAAAATTCTGAAATATGTTTTCTTATGGTATTTATGTTAACTATAGTTGAATTTGTAATTTTAAAAACATTTGTTCTCCATTCCTTATTTTCATTCTTTTGGGGTATGTATTATCGAAAATATTTGTTTTTTGTTTTTTTCGTTAAGTTTCACAAAAATCTGTTTTAAAAATATATTTTTTTCTAATGCGAATATTAACACCCAGTTTTCAACCCTTTAGGAAATGAAATACGGAAAATGCTGAAATATATATGTTTCGTTATTTGTGCCTTAGGGTATTTTCAATGCGCTTCCAGAAAATGTGTTCAAACATATTTTTTCGAAAGTAAAACACTATTCACCTGTACGGTGATGAATTGTGGAAAATACAGACATGTGTTGTTTAATTTTATGGTAATTTTATTTGTAATCTAAATTAAAATATATTTTTCCAATGTCTAATTCTTACAACCCCAGTTTTCCCTATAGGACATCACTTCTTGAGTGTTTAAGTTGAATTTAAAAAAAACTACAATAATTATTTTTTTCAATTGCAAACTTGTACCTTTTACCCTTTTTACCCCTTTAAGGGGTGAACTCAGGAGAATGTTGTAATTCGTTTCATTACTATTGTGTGTTTTAGTGTATATTTATTAAATTTCAAGAAAATCTGAACACAAAATATTTTTAAATGCAAACTTTTATACACCGTATGCTCTTTTTTGCTTCCTTTTTGCCTCTTTAGATGATGAATTATAGAAAATGCTAAAATACATCTTCCATAATTTGTTTTACAATATTTTTGTTCATTCTTAAGAAAATCCTATACAGAAGTATTTTTCTTCAATGCAAATGTGTAGCTTTTATTTTTAAAAAAACGCTGAATAAAGTGTATCATAATTTGTATTTTAGATTTTTTGCTTAATTTTAAGAAATGTGATTAAAAATATTTTTCTTCAATGTTATTTTTACATGTTTATTCTTTTATGGGAAGAATTTGTAAACATGCTGAAGTACTTGTTTCATTTTTATTGTTTCAGACTGTGTACGTTCAGAATATACCATCAAGAAAAAAAATCAATGCAAAACTTTAAACACCTTTTTTATATTTTCTAACCCTTTTCAATCTCTTTAGGGGATGATTTTTTTGGAAAACAGTGAAAAAGTATTTCATTATTTGTGTTTGAGGGTAATTATGTTAAGCTTCAAGAAGAACCGATGAAAAACGTATTTTTCAAATAGAACCTGTTGTACCCAATTTTTACCCCTTTAAGGGTTGAGTAGCGCAAAATCCTTTCTTAATTAGCGTCTACGTTATGAAAAAAACATATCCTCAAAATTTCAAGACTCTAAGTTTAGTAGTTTTTGCTCTGCGTTCTGTCAGTCAATCAATCAGTCGCTGCTTGTATATATATTCCCAAACGTACGCTCGCGAAATACTAGGAATGTTAGTAGCATTTGCGTTCGCGTGTGTGTATGTGAGAGAGAGAGAGAGAGAGAGACTAATTTTATTTATTTATTGGAGGTGAAGTTAGAACTTTCCACTTCTCAGAGAAGGTGGAGTCTTCTCTTTAACTTGAATCTTAAGGGAGGGTGAGGGAGAGGGGAGAGAGAGAGAGAGAGAGAGAGAGAGAGAGAGAGAGAGAGACTTTAGTGTTTGCAATTTTTGTTCGATTTGATTCGTAGGCTTCAGGTGAGATGCTGTAGTAATGCACGGGAAGTATGCTACATTCATGCAGTTGTTAGATGCTAATAGAAGCTCAAAACAGCAAAGTAACCGCCGTGTGTTCCGCATTGTGTGCTACATCAGTGCCTTGAGAAGTTGGTCGGATTGGGCGACTGTTTAATTAGAGCAGTTGAATTTGTGTGTGGGTGTTTGTGAGGGGTTGGTGTGGGTTGAAATCAGATAAACTGTTCCGAGCTACACCCCTCTCCCACTCTAAACTCACAAGTGTACTCGTTAAATCAATAAATACATTATTTACGAGTCCGTGTAGTTGAAAATTGATATCATATTTGTGGATATATATTAGATACAAATTTTACTATAAACGTTTTTTGAAATGTATTAAAAATCTAATTTTTTTACTACCGAAATTCGATCTATATAATAATTGAGCAGAATAGAATGTTGTACTGTCAATATAATGTAAATCACAGTACGTCCATGACTTAAAGTCTCAAAACAAAGTGTATTTGTATATTAAAAATATATTATATATATAAAATATATATAAAATTTAAAATTCTTTAACTTAACCTTTGACTCTTTCAGAGCTAAACAATAAAAAAGACTACATTATAAAATGTTCAAACATTCTATATATATATATATATATATATATATATATATATATATATATATATATATATATATATATTATTATTATTATTATTATTATTATTATTATTATTATCTGCGCATAGACCCTGTTGGATCACGCAAAGCACTCCGACTCATGTCTTGTTCCTTCTAATCCTCCACACCTCCCTCATCCTGTCTCCATGGATCCTCTTCCGCTCCTCCGTCCATTTTACCCCTGCTCTCTTTGGGATTTCATTCTCTGGACCTTCTAACCGAGCATCTTTCTCCTGTATGCGCGCCTGTCTTCAACATCTGTTGAGTCTATTCCTGCGTCATGTAAGTCTATTCTGACTTGTGCGATCCACGACGTTGTTGATTTGACACCTTGTATATACTTAAGGATTCTGTTGGCAAGTCTCGTTGTTGGGAGTCTACTGATGTGTCCATAGAACCGAAGCCTCCTTCTTCTGATATCTGCTGCCAGGTTCGATATCTTCTCTGTGGTCTTCCGGGAGTGCAACCTGTATCCATCTTCTGTTAATCTCGGGCCAAGGATCTTCCTCAAGATTTTGCGTTCTTCCTTCAAAATACCCTCCATGGTAGCTTTTGTGTGGAGTGCTAGCGTCTCGCTTGCATATAGTACCTCCGGTTTTATGACTGTGTTGTAGTGTCTGATTTTTGTGTGCGTCGACATACATCTCTTATTGTAGATATCACGCGTTATACCGAGAGCCCTCTTCATTCTCATTAGCCGAACCTTTTGCGCAGCCTTCTCGCCACCTGTGGGTTCAAGAATTTCTCCCAGATATTTGAAGTGCTTGACTCTGTTTATCTTACCATATTTTGCGTTTAGTTCTTGAATATTTAATTTTGTACAGAAGAATTCGGTTTTTTTAAACGAGATCTGTAGACCGACCCTCTTTGCACATTCCTTTAGGACTTCTATCTGTTTAATCGCTGTTGTTTCATTATCTGTGAGTATGGCCAGGTCATCTGCAAAAGCTAGGCACGCGATTTCTGTGTTGTCCTTAGGTCTTCCAAGTCGAACTGGTTTCCAGTGCCCTTCAATTTTAATTCTTTCTCCCATTCCTGATAACTTTGTCCAACACCAGATTGAAAAGGAGAGGCGAGAGTCCATCTCCTTGGCGAACTCCAGTTGTGATCAGGAAGGGTTTAGAAATTTCCTCCATAAATTTCACCTTAGCGATTGTTCCTGTCAGTGTTTGTTTGATCAGTCGCAGTGTTTTAGGATCAAGTCCATGTTCTTCCAGGATATTAAACAAAGATTTTCGATCAATGGAATCGTACGCTTTTTAAAAATCTACGAACGTACAGATCACTGGGACATTCCTTTTAGCTTTTACTTGCAATATTGTTTTCAGGTTGAAAATTTGTTCTGTGCACGAGCGACCCGGACGGAAACCTGCCTGGTACTCACCAATTCTGTATTCTATCTGTTTTTGTGTTCTTTGAAGAAGACATGTTGAGAGTATTTTGTAAGTAACTTGTAGTAAAGAAATTCCTCTGTAGTTGTTCACATCTGTTCTGTCTCCTTTCTTGTGTAGGGGGTGAATAAGAGCACACTTCCAGTTATCCGGTAATTTTTCCGTTCGCCAGATATCCGTGATGATATTTGTCAATTCCTGTAATGAGTTCGGTCGAGATTCTTCAGAAGTTCTGCAATGATTCCATCTTCTCCGGATGCCCTGTTGTTTTTCAGTCTATGTATGTGATCCTCGATTTCTTCTTTTGTTGGTGGTAACGATTCAGGGTAAGTGTCAGCACAGTTTTCTTTAGGGAACCGTTTGTTGGGTTCGGGGCAATTAAGGAGGTCAGAAAAATATTTTGCTAACTCCTGACAGTTTTCGTAATTAGTTAATGCCAATGTGCCGTCTTGTTTTCTAAAGCACAGATTTTGTGGTGTGTACCCACGAATTTTTTCTGCAAAGGTCCTATAAAAATCTCGTACGTTGCAGTTGCGGAAGTTCTCCTCTATGGAGTCCAGTTGTTCCTTCATATACCTCCGCTTAATCTTCCTAATACTTTTAGCGACCTCTTTTCTAATTTCATTAAAACGTTGTTGACTTTCTGGGGACTTTTTACTGTTGTAACTTTGGAAGGCCCGTTTGCGTCTTTCCAGCGCACTTTCACATTCCGAGTCCCACCACGGGTGTTTCGTGTTCTTTTTCAATGGGATTAATTCCTGTGCTTTTTGTGTAATTTTTGTGCAAAATTTCTCCCATGTGTCCGCCTGTTCCTTTTCCCACTCCTCTCTTATGTTGGAGTCTTTGATAACTTTTGCATCAAATTTCTGTATACATTTCTTATTTCGATGAAATTTCCCTGGAGTGAACTTGATTTTTATTCGTGTTAGATAATGATCTGAATCAATGTTTGCACCCTACGGACTTGGATATCATGTATCTCTTTTGTAATGGGTATGAGATCGCCACATGGTCTATTTGGAATTCGCCCATCTGCTGTATAGGTGATCGCCATGTCTTCTGTTTTCGTGGTGATTTTCTGAGTGATGTTGACATGATTTTCAAGTTGTTTTGCTGGCATAGCTCAATAAGCCTTATTCTATTCTTGTTAGTAAATTTGTGTGCGGGGTACATGCCAACGGTTTTCTGATGAATTTTTTCTTTACCGATTTGTGCATTAAAATCACCAAGCAAAATTTTTACATCGTCCTTCGGCACCCTCGACATTACCCTCTCTAGTTTTGCCCAGAATTTTTCTGTTCTGTATATATATATATATATATATATATATATATATATATATTATATGATGTGTGTGTGTGTGTGTGTGTGTGTGTGTGTGTGTGTGTGTGTGTGTTTGATGATATGATGATATATTTAAATGATTTATAGTCCTTAAATAAATTAAATGAAGGTTTGATGTTTTCATGGATACGTTCATATTTATACGCTTCAAGGAAATTTCCCAAAATTTAACGCCTTTTATATAAAAGGAGATAAAATTTTATATTGGCGAAATATATTTTTGTCGTCAACTAACTCTACAGGAAAAATAGTGATGCTATACTATACAACAAAAATAGCGAATGTTAAAAAAATTTCAAAATACAACACTTAAAGTTTAAAATTAACACCAAAATAAATTAACGAAATATCCTTGGAATGGTCCTGGAAATATCTTTGGAGCGTTTATTTTAAATTATCTCCAGTAATTTGTAATACAAAGTTTAATCATTTCAGCTCAATCGCTAGATAAAAGGATACAAGCGAACGGGAAATGTTCACGGTATTGGCAGTCAAACTGAAGCAAGAGTGATCATAAAATTTCCATCAAAATATCTCTAAAACGTCAATATATCTGGAGAGCTCAAATTGTACACGGAAGCTGGTATAAAATAGTAATTACTCGATAAGAAAGGATTTCAAAATAGACTGACGTGAAGTGGATTAAAATTATTTTCTTTGCTTTAAAAAGAGATAAATCGCGGCTCTCGTTCAAATCTCATCAGGTTAAAAACATTACGTGTTTTTGGATATTATGATTCAAATACACCAAGTCCGAAGTCAATATGACAAAGTGTATTCGGAGATAAGATGATAATTTGTTCATACTCTATAGCAAAAAAATTTACAAATTTGGTGATCAAAGTGCCCACGATTTTATTAATGTATCTTTTAAGTTAATTATTACAATTCTAAAACGTTTTTAAGTTTCGCGGGCAAAGCTTCGATGGGCAATACTAGAATATTATACTAGCTGTGTACTTGTGTTTCCCTGCGGTATTTTTCAGGGAATAAAAATTACACTTGATTAATTTGAAAATTGGTTTAAAAATGTTTGCTTCAATTTAAACTACGTTAAGTTTATAGTTTGGGAAATACATTTTTTGTTATTAAACAGGAACTTATTTGTACAATATAATAATTTTCTCGGCAAACAAGTCAGATTGTTGGATGACAACTAAGTACCCACCACCACCCCTGAAAAACATTTTTAACGGAGAAATCATACAGTATCATTGTCAGATGGTCGACTCGTTTGGCTGATGGAGCTCTTATAAATACATACCGTTTTTTTAAAATATATTTTTAATATATTTTAATTAATGGCATTTTGAGTGCCTGCCATTTTGTTTTAAACAGGTAAAAGAAAATTTGAAAATAACCTAAAACTTATATTGCATTTATATTTATATTGTAATTATGTTTGTATTTAAATTATTTATATTGTATTTATATTTGTATTAAAATTATTCATATTGTATTTACATTTGTATTTAACAAATAGAAACGTTTGCACTGAAATCTGTCTAGTCACGTCGTAGTGGACAGCAATAAAATTGCCACTTTAACGTAACAAACAGACGTTGAGTTGGACAGAAAATTCTTTAACTTCACCTTTGACTTTTTCGGAGATAGACAACAGCAAAAGACTACATTATAAAATGTTCAAACATCCTGTTTGACTTTTAGAGCGTGTGAAAATACTCCATTTTAAAATAATGTCATTTTGAGTGACTGCCATTTTCTTTTGAATAAGTGGCAGTTTAGAGTAGAATAACAGTTATATTTAATAAATATAAAGGTTTTCTTTGAAATTACCAGTGAAAAAAAGACAATAGCAATTTTAATAAACAAACAAAACAGATATTTGAATGCCCACTATTTTGTTTCAAATAGGCCTATGCCAGCTGCTTAAGATCTTGACATAGCTTTTTATTTACTTAATTAAAAGAAAAAGGTTTCGTCTGAATGCGTGAAACAGTTTCGCAGTGAAAAGTGGACAAAGTAATAAACAAATAAATCGAACATTTTGAGTTCTCGCAATTTTGTTTCAAATGGCCGTATGGCAGTTTGACATTGCTTAAAACCTAGTCACAGCTACAAATAACAGCGGAAGAAGTTTTATTGGAATGCTTTTAGCCGTTTTCATGTGAAAATTCTAACGAATAGTACAAGAAAAATTATTAAGAAGCCATGTTCTTTTTTTTGTTATTTTAAGGCGAAAAACACACTGAGGCTTTTTTTTTTTTTAACGTCCGACTATTGTGCACACTTGGGCTAATGCAGACGATGTGATGATTTATAGCGTATGAAAATGCCAAGCCCTCGCCGGGAATCGAACCCGGGTCCTCGGGGTGAAAGCCTAGTACGCTATCCACTAGACCACCGAGGCGGCTACTGAGGCTATTATCGCCTCCCTATATGTAAGTGTGAGTGTAAAGTGTTAAAGTCGTAAGTTTAGTGTTGTAAGTGTAAATGTGTGTTACGCTGTACAGTAATTACTAATATTATACGAGAGTCATATTACCGCCAGGAATCGTATTATTGTTGGGAATTATCGTATCGATAATGAGAAATTACAATATCGATGAGGATAAATGTCATATAGGAGGGGGAAATTACTGTATTACAAAAGGAAAATTACAGTATAGATGTGTGAAAATATCGTTTCAGAAAAGGAAATCACTATAAGGGAAATTACAATAAGGGCGAGAATAACATTGCATCGAAAAAAGACTACTGTTTATCTTGAAAATCTAATTTCACAATGGAAAACAATATTAAAATCTTCATAAAATGGAGCTTATTTTTTCTTAATTCTATTAAATATACCGAAATAAATCTATCGCGTTCAAAGTTCAATTTCTTATATTCAATTTATCACTAATTTATGCAGATGTATGTTATTAAATGGTGATGAACATCAATTAAAATGAAAATCAAATTTTGAATGTAATATATAAAATATAATGATAGTTTTATTTTTTTAGAAAATCGCTTCCGTGACTTAAACGAATCAGCCACTGTTCGGATTTATTTTTTGTTTTGTTTTACCAAACGGATTTCGCTTAACTTTGTAACAGAATTCACTTAAAAGATTACAGGAAGCGAGTCATTGAATTTGCTGTCCGAATTACTTGTGTAACTCGCTTAGTGTTGTTGAGGCAAACTGCGGAATCGCATTAAATCGGCTTGATTCGGGTTTACTCGGTTCTCTTCGTCTTCATTGACTGGCGAAACGTTTATTGTAAAATGACCGTACGATAATGAAGAATTATTTTTACTAAACACGTTGAAACTTTAGTTTTAGATTATCAGTTTAATAAGAACGATTACATTTATGCAAGTCAAGTATTGTGAGTGTTTGGGGATAATAAAAAATACCAGCTGATCGCAGATGAAAACCAGTACCCCGATCCATACGTACAAGTAGAGAATCGATACTTTACTTTTTATACCAATCAGTTTTCATACTCGATACATTAATTCGATACTTTTAATAATATCAGTTACCTGTACTAGTAAGTAGATTATTTTAAGCTAAAACAACATTATCCTCGGCTCTCGGCAAGTTCAAACTTGAGATCTATTATTCATAAAATACAATTAAAACCGACCAAAGTATGTTATTTACGCTATTAATACGTCCCTAATCGGGCATCATACGAAACTTATTTATTTCTCACCAAACCTTAAAGGTAGCAAGTTAGATTATGTCTATATTATATTGCATAATTATATGAATTTATTTTCACTAATTATTTTCGTTATGTAATACCTACATAATGTAATTATAACTTGTACATTTTTCCATTTATTTCTTTTGATATGTCTATGTAGTATATGAAAATATATATAAGTAATGCAATATTCAAAAAAGTGACGGAACCTTATTAGGAAATAAGAAAGTTATTTTATTCAATGAGTTATTTACAAAAAAATATTGCAAGTTGGCTCCATTACGCGATTTACACGATTGTATTCAGTTGCGATGTTGAGTGCTATTAAACACGTTTTATAACAGTTGGGAAATTGTAGCAACACATCGTCCTATTTGCAATCATCGTTTGGTATTGCAACGCATCGTTCAAATACCAAATTTGAAATTCTCTCTTAGAATTTGTTGTGCAGCTATACCGTTATTTTCACACTATCGTATTCAGGTGTGTTAATTGCATAATGCAACCCACTTTCAATAGTTTTTGCAATTACTTATAGAATAAAGTATCTTTCTTATTTCCTTGTAAAGCGTGCGTCACGTTTTTAATACTCCGAAGTATTACTGGTATTCATTTAATGTTATTATATATTACTGTTATTATATTACATTACTCTTTTTATATTCTTCTTCTTTTCTGCTAGGATTATTGTCACTATGTTCAGTGTAATGATCTGCTTTCCCTAGCTTCGTCAATTCGACTTTCGTTGATGCGTTTCGGAAAACCTCCATCTTCAAATATTTACCATACATATTATCAGTACATAATGATTTACATACCATTTAACATACCATTTAAAATAAAAATACTGATGAAAACAATTAAGAGAAGCATAGATCTCTTAAATAAGGCATTAAAGATGTTCAATATGACAGAACAAAATTTAAAAACTTATGGAAGCATTAATTAAAACGTTGTTTGTTAAAATTGTTGAAAAACCAAAGCCTGTGTGTATGTGAGTGCATCTAATGGAAATACATTATGATGTACTACATTATAAAAAATAAAATGAAAAGAACAGACAAAAACTTAGAGAAAAAAGAAACGATAAAAACTTTGAAATAAAACAAATTTTTCTTACGCGATCGGTTCAGCGAAAAGCAGAAAAACAAAATATATTGTTCCGGAAGGTGGCCTATAAAAAGACAACCACCATCATCCGACTCGCACATGAACGTTGGAAAGATCTATAAGAAGACAAACAATTTATAATCAATTAAGAATGTGGTTCCCCTAAAACGAAAACCTTTAGATCCGGACTTACGGAAGGATGAGAATACACCTCTTTTGAGAACCAAGAAATGGAAATAAGTAGTGAAATTGAGTAGAAACCAATGGAAATAAGTTTCATAAAGAAAAAAGAAGAAACTGTATGAAATAGAATATGAAAAGAAAAAAATTAGAATAGCCTGTTGCAGTCAAGAAATATTTAAACCAACGTAAAGCGGAATCAATTATAGAATAGGATTAACGGAAATCTGGTTATAATCTACTTTCTAGTTCTTACAGTATCCTTTTATACTATCCTAAAAAATTATAATTTTTATCGAACTCGTATGGAAATAAATGAGTGGATGATTGTCGATAAACAAATAGAAATAATTGACAATGCTCTTATTATTGATAACATTAAATACGTAGGCACTCGACGACTGTGTGGTTTATTATTTATGAAAATTTCTGACGATTAAATTTATACAGACGATTATTTGATTAATATCAAGGTGTTTTATTTACAGTGCACACAGAGTGGATTTAAAAAATAAATTAAACAAAAATATTGAATATAAAAAAATAATTTCAAAATTATTTCCACTTGAATTATACAGTTTCGTGGATTAGAGTAGGAGTAGCATTGTTTAAAAAAACACTGAAAACAGAAGCAGTGTTATACTCATTAGAACGATCAAAATTAACTGTGCGTTTGTTTAAGATTGTTATTAGCATCAGAGTCGTCTGGTAATAAAGGTCATAATAATAAAATTATCTACAATAGAAAAACTGCAAGAAGTTGGAATAATTTTAAAATCTGAAAAAAGTTGTAGAAAATGACAAGACATTGACGCAATAAATTTGATTATTTTTAAGAAAGAATATTTACATTTAATCGATAAATATACATTATAATTAATGAAGGGTGTAAATAATTTGATAATTAATGCTTGTAATAATTAATGCTAATAATTTCATTTTAAGAAATGTAAACCCACCAAAAAAACGGATGTGTTCACAAAAAAATATTTTGTTGTTGAAATTAGTGAAAAAAATCTCAGATATGAGTAATTTCTCTTTTAAATCGACTATTAAAATATGATAACAAAATAACTTTTCATTAAAACATGGAGTATTCGATGCTAGTGATTATACTTTAAGACAAGTAAAAATATCCGAAAAAGAAAAAGAACTACTAAGAAAAAATATGTTGATGAAACAGATAAAAAGGAGGCAAAATTGATTTTGTTTTTGAAAGCGTATGTGAAAGAAGTAGGTTATCACTGATCCTTGA
Source organism: Callitettix versicolor (assembly GCA_022606455.1). Classification (NCBI taxonomy): domain Eukaryota; kingdom Metazoa; phylum Arthropoda; class Insecta; order Hemiptera; family Cercopidae; genus Callitettix; species Callitettix versicolor. The sequence goes on from CM040182.1 coordinate 29,016,775, forward strand.
ATATACTACAGACAGTTCTAAATTACTGATTGGTTTAGTAATTTAACTAAACAGATACCATATTCTACATATAAACAATTTATATTAGCGATCAGTTTCGAGATTAGTGGTTTATGAAATAAATCGATTTTTTTTTTGTGTTTAACGTCCGACTATTGTGCACACTTGGCACAACAGTCGGACGTTAAACACAAAAAAAAATCGATTAATTTTTTTTTTATTTATATTTTTCTGAAATAAATCGATATATATATATATATATATATATATATATATATATATATATATATATATATATAGATAGATAGATAGATAGATAGAGAGAGAGAGAGAGAGAGAGAGAGAGAGAGAGAGAGAGAGAGAGAGAGAGAAACAGATAGAGAGACAGACAGAGAGAGAGAGAGAGAGAAACAGAGAGAGAGAGAGAGAGAGAGAGAGGATTTGAACCAAAGGGAAAGAACATGGTGTTTTATTAAGTTCTTTAAAAGCTTTTGCTAGGAAAATTTTTAAAAAGTGCAATTGATATACTGCCTAAAGAACTACTTATTCATGTTATAAGTATTGCAGGCTTGGCACGAGATTATACTCTCAGACAGATTAAACAGAGCTGAACCTGTTATTAACAAATTATATCAAGCTTGTAAGGATTACGATATTGCATATTATAAATTTTCAGATTCTACTTAACAGCAAAAGCTCTTAAGTAATTGGCAGGTAGGGTTGACAACGTGTTCCATATTAGACGCTGGTTTGGGTGAAAGAGCAAAGGATTATGCTCTTACTAATATTATAAAAATTAAAAATAAACTAGATAGGGGTAAAACGACTATAAAGTAGTCTAAAAAAAATTAAAAAGACTTGTAAAACTAAAAAGCACTTACAAGAATAGAATATGTATACTATTCCTTTTATTTTTATATATTTCCTTTAAAGTTTTTATAAAGAAAAACAGGACACTTATAATAAAAATTTAAACTACGTTAAAATCAACGTATTACGCTAAGCCTTATTAAAACATCAAAGGCAGCGTAAGAAAAAGAAAAAAAATAATAAAACTGCCTGACCTCGGATTATCAAATATGGAAATAATTAAATACGAAAAAAAATATTCATTTCCAATTTCAGATGTGTTTTATGCGTAACAATTTGCCTAGATACATTAAAAAAATAGAAATTATGTAAATTTAGATAGTTTACTAGGCAAAGTAATACATTGGGTATGCTATAAAAAATAACTTAATAATTTTAATTTTGATAGTTTTGAAAATTTATTTTGTTCAGCTGAAATAATTAACTATGTTAAAAACTTCTTAAAAAATAGATACCTATCTTTATCCTTATACAAATAAACAGAAAATTAATACATAAATTTGTGGTTATTTATGTTTAAAATTTTTATCGGATAACAACTAAAAGAAGTAAAACAAATTAATACATTTTGTATAACAGAAAGAGACTCAAGATTTATTTACAATATATTTCCTGCCATAGATTTATCTACTTATCAATGGAAAGCTGATCTGATTGATTTAATCACTTACCGTACAATACCTACTGTAGAGACTGGAGTATATGACATGTTTCATTATGGAGATAAGGACTTTTTTATTGATTATTATATATCTATTATTACTCCTTATAAAATATATATCCTATTACTCCTTACTATATATCTATTATTACTGTTAATAAAAATATTAAAGTGGTATAATAAATTATCAATACGTAATACAACTTCTCGAAGGTTTTTATGAAACAAGGTTCTTTATCGTCTGTATTAGCCCAAGTGTGCACAATAGTCAGACGTTAAACACACAAAAAAAAAAATCTTATGAAACAGTTATTATTAACGTATTTTTGAAAGACTCACTACATGGAAAACATAAAAAAATTGTTACCAATTTAAATATAAAAGGAAAAATATAACAATAAAAATAAAAATATGTTGTACAAAACCTATTATTTTTGACAAAAAAAATATGTTTAATAATAGGTTTTAATGCAGAAAATTAGAACCTATTGTTTGACATATATCACCAAATACAGTAGATATTATTGGTGTCAAACATATTGTGCGAGGATTATGTAACAAAGCGAAAACCATATCCTACATGAATTTTATCCTACTCTAAAAGTGGTTATAAAATTGTTGACAAACCTTCATCAGTAATAAATTTACCTTTAAACGTGATTATTATTTTTCATTACTTTTCAGTACAACTTGACGATTAAGAAGGTGAACTGATAAACTTTCAAATAATAGTTCATCTTACTTAGTCTGCGTTTGAGAAATGTGTGTAATTAGATATGGTTTTACGAGTAATTTACAGTTTGTTTACAATTGGTTTTAGTTTGGTAGTTAATAAAAATTTATTCGTCGCATTCACTCATTTTTAATTGAACTGTTAGCTGTTAAAAGCTATAAATATAAAGTTTTTAATTGCTGTTTTAGTGTAAATAAAAATATGTTTTAAATAGATGAAAAACGTCAATTCGCAAAGTATGTTTAACAATTGACGAGATTCTCTCATTCCTCTTATTCAGCAAAATGTAGTATACATCAGAAAATTATTTGTACTTGTATTTGTGCTTTAAAGTATTAATAAATTTATAAAACGATGTTGAACAATTCGAAATAAAATTGAGATCATGAAATAAACAAAAACTTTGATATTTTTAAAAATTTGTAAAAAATTTGTTTTTATTTAATTAAAAAAATTAAATTCTTTTACATTATAAAAATTTTCCGTTTAAAATTCTTAACTACTGGATTGATAGAGCCAAGATCGTGTATTGAATATTTGTGATGAGTTAAATAAAATTGAAAACTGTAACAAAAAAATGAAAATTTTCAAAATCGTATTTCTTGATTTCGGGGAAATTGTTTCTTTTAAATGTAATAAAAACAAAAACTAAAACACTTATCTGACATCTGACAAGGAAAATGTTGTAATTAGACGAAAGCAGCAAGACTGTTGTAAAGTGGTATTTTTCAATCTCGATTGGGCGAATGCTAGCAATACTAGACGCTCATTAACGTCATTAGTCATGAGTAGAGAATACAAAATCATACAGATAAATTTTTGCATTATAAATTCGCTCTAAATAATAACTAGAATACACACGAAATAATTTCATAATGCTTGCAAGTCATTAAGAATAATCAACGGCTTGCAGAACAAAATTGCAAACGAAAGACAATTAAAAGATAAGTGCAGATCATTAAAAGCGAAAATAACTTTGCAGTTTCATTATTTATTTGAACTTCCACACTACAAAACTACTAAATAATTTCTTAGTTAATGTTGATTGCAGAAAACATGTTAAGCAAAATACTTACTCAGCAGGTTTGAAGGTTAATGATGATTACAGAAAATTTATTGCGTTGTTCGCCAACCAAATAATTGAAGTTGGAGTTGAGTGTCTCTTACGCGCTCCTTCTTTCAAAGATATTTTAATCAAAAAATCCGACAAACAAATCGCTTACATATTTCTTTCATATTACAAACGTTAAATAATGGCGACGTAATGCATTTGTCACACCAGCTATCGTAACACCATATAAAATGTGTTCATAAGTTAAATAGAAAGCCGTTATTAAAAATATTAAATTCTGTTTTTAAAACAAGTTCACTAAAACATGCTAAAAACCTAATTTTCATTTGGTCACCGTAGAAAAACTTTCTATCACTTGATTATTAATATTGGCAAATATCAAAACGTCTTCTAACGGGTGGTTCAATAACATAAAGATATTAAGAGACAAATTATTAAAATCGATACTAGTATAATCAAAATTATTTGCTTCCGATTTTAAAGAAATCGTTGCTTAGTGATTGCTTTTTAAATATTTTTTTTACTAACACATATTGACAATATATTTGAATTTCTTGGTTTGAGTAAAAATTTCTCCTCACAATTAAAATTAATCTACTGTAGATGGCATTACAATTTTAATTGTCATAACAAATATTGTATTATAACTAACTGAATGTAATTTTAATATATAGTCGATTTCGTTACGTCCTAAAGTATTAGTTGAAATATTAGCTTACAAAAAGTTATCTTTATTAGAATGTGTTTCAATGATTAATAATAATCGATTTGGAAAGTTTTTCTCATTTTACTTGCTTTCATGAATAAAATGAAGTATTAATTAATATGACATATACATACAGTATATATATACTGTTATATTAATATATACAGTATATTAATATAACATATCTACTACGTTTGTAACGCACCCCAGTACAGTTCTAATGTAAATAGTAGCTACATTATTTGTGGCCAAGCTGTTTGGAATAATATTTCCAAACATTGACAATATTTTATAATCCATTTTTTAAATGGCTCCGATTTCATGTAAGAACGGAATAAACAGTTCTCTTACGTAAAAGATTATATTTCCATAATAATAATATTCTCGTCTTTATTTTCGGTTCTTAGTCCTAGCCGCAGTTATCCTGTTGCTTACCATTAAGTCCGACTGACACAAAGTATGGAATAATATTCTCGTCTTTATTTTCGGTTCTTAGTCCTAGCCGCAGTCATCCCGTTGCTTACCATTAAGTCCAACTGACACAAAGTATGGAATAATATTCTCGTCTTTATTTTCGGTTCTTAGTCCTAGCCGCAGTTATCCTGTTGCTTACCATTAAGTCCAACTGACACAAAGTATGGAATAATATTCTCGTCTTTATTTTCGGTTCTTAGTCCTAGCCGCAGTCATCCCGTTGCTTACCATTAAGTCCAACTGACACAACGTATGGAATAATATTCTCGTCTTTATTTTCGGTTCTTAGTCCTAGCCGCAGTCATTCCGTTGCTTACCATTAAGTCCAACTGACACAACGTATGGAATAATATTCTCGTCTTTATTTTCGGTTCTTAGTCCTAGCCGCAGTCATCCCGTTGCTTACCATTAAGTCCAACTGACACAAAGTATGGAATAATATTCTCGTCTTTATTTTCGGTTCTTAGTCCTAGCCGCAGTCATCCCGTTGCTTACCATTAAGTCCAACTGACACAACGTATGGAATAATATTCTCGTCTTTATTTTCGGTTCTTAGTCCTAGCCGCAGTCATCCCGTTGCTTACCATTAAGTCCAACTGACACAAAGTATGGAATAATATTCTCGTCTTTATTTTCGGTTCTTAGTCCTAGCCGCAGTCATCCCGTTGCTTACCATTAAGTCCAACTGACACAAAGTATGGAATAATATTCTCGTCTATATTTTCGGTTCTTAGTCCTAGCCGCAGTCATCCAGTTGCTTACCATTAAGTCCAACTGACACAACGTATGGAATAATATTCTCGTCTTTATTTTCGGTTCTTAGTCCTAGCCGCAGTCATCCCGTTGCTTACCATTAAGTCCAACTGACACAAAGTATGGAATAATATTCTCGTCTTTATTTTCGGTTCTTAGTCCTAGCCGCAGTCATCCCGTTGCTTACCATTAAGTCCAACTGACACAAAGTATGAACGCTAAGAAAATAAATCGTCTTAAGAATATTTTCTAGCTTCATTTAAAACAAATGTTTCAAATCGTCTTTTATAATACATTTTTAACATATTTAAATCACAATTTTCCACAATCTACAGATTCGTCAATATAAACCACTTTTGTAATTGAGCAATTTTACTTTGTTGTAAAGTTCTAAAGCAAAAGTACTTTTACCTGCTCCAATGTTTCCTTTAAAAGAAAATAAGAGTAGCAAAAAAAATCGCAAAAGACGACACTAAAAACAGAATACGCGAAAGACGAAGCCGACAAAGGAACTCGAACGGCAAGTGACTAAAGCGATATTAAACGATATTATCAAAAATTACTTGCTTTTTAATTGGGGTTAAATGGGTGGAGGGGTATGAAGGGCAGCAGTGGGAAGGAGTGAGTCAGGAACCAGCGTTTTTTAACCACTATACTAGGTAACTCTTAAAACAATCAACACATGAAACGCTAGGAAATCCGTGATTATGCAACTTATAGCTTTTGGCAAGGATCCTTTCAGTGGTACACTTTTATATGACTTAAAATGTGTGTTTTTAAAGAGCTCTTTCGATTTTAACACTGGAATATTTAACGTAAGGTAAAAAAACTATTACTTTGTTATTTTGCTCCGTCTTAAGTTCTTCATTCCTAAATTGTGGGTTCTATAAGCAAAACTGGCATTGTTAATAATGTTAAATCTATTCTTCCTCAGTGTCTCTATCCGAATGATAAATTCCTGATCCTTGAGTTCGTTGTCCGTCAGTTGATGAGACGTAGAAAGTAAAGACAAATCTACCAATAAAAAGCAATAAAATAAACACAGTAAAAAAGGTCACTGTCCCAATTCTAAAAATAATGAATTTTCTCTGATTGTGCATGATCAATGCCCAAACTCCGCTGTCTTGCAGATGTATTATTTTTAATTTAAAAACAAAATATTTTCGGATCCTTATTTTTGTGAACATGAAATATCAAATTTTTCAAAATAAAATTTAGGTTATAAATACTGTACCTAACGAAAACGTAAAGGGTTGATACAGCTTGAAAAACCTGCTTCAGCTGTTACTTAAAACACTAAAAACGATATAATTTCTCAACATCCCTTTATCAGATTTTAATCAAATAATTATCAAATAAATATCCAAGTCAAACTAAATAAGGTTTATGCACACGAAAAACGCTAAATTACAAAAAATGACTCAAAAGGTTCAATTTTGTTGAGTCCAAAAATCGACATGAAAAAAATTAGTAAAGGTTTTATTTGACTTTTAATATCCTGTACGGAATATTTTTTACTACAATTTAATTTTAAGTAACGAAAAATTATAACACGAAAAAAATAATAGTCGTTCAGTTTGAAATGAAATGCAAACATCGAACGGAAAGGGAGTGTTTAATTGGTTTTGCTGCAGTTGCTTTTACAAAGTTATTTTCAGTGAACTGCATTCCCGCACGTCACCTCGTTTTTCAAAGCTTGAACAAATTTAATAAAACGTTTATAACTATTTATTTGTTTTTGAAGTGAAAAACTTTGTCACTTTTGCATGCGAAAAAATACGATCGCGTCGCGTTTCTTGAATTATTCAACGTATGTAGCTAAACAAAATGCTCATATGCAGTAAAATACACATTCTCGTGCACGTTCTTTGTAAAAAATATTTCATTATTATTATATTTGAAATGTATGTATGAAATGTATACATATTTACTTACCAGGAAAAAATTGTTAAAGCGTTTACAGTTAAATATAAATTGCACATACTTTGTACGAGACTGTTCTTCCATATTATGTGTATAAATAAGTTTAACAATAAAATTAAAATTATAATGAACTCAAGTACATAGAGTATCTAGCTCGTATATTACAAAATTGTTAGAGGGTTTACAATTAAATACAACTTGCACATACTTTGTACAAGATTGTTCTTAATACATTGCATGGAAATTAATTCTTTAATAAATAATTAATTTTTTTATTTAGAGCCATACATTCCAAGCCAAGTCAGTATATATTGTCAGATCAGTATTAGTTGAATGAATTTTAAAAGATTTTTTTATTCACGATGTAGATGTACGATGTAGATAGGCTTAAATAATAAAATATTCTTTTTAAAGTAAAATAAATAACTTAATGAAACTTAAATAAATTAACAATGTTTTTGAATGGATGAACGAGTTTTGCTGGATATCAGACATGTTCAATCAAAGTTTCAAAAAAGCTGCTTTCTGATTGTTGGGTTTGAAAGACGACGATTTCTGCTATGGATTAAGACATAAAAGAATTATGTCACTAAAAAGTAATAAAAAGGAGTAATTCCAGGTAATCAAAGACTTTTTTTGCTCTGTGACTACAAGGGAAGGTCTTACAAAATTAATTACAAATATTCGCTGCCAGTAGGCATTTAAATTATCAAAGTCTCGAGTTTTATTAGAAGACGTTTGAAAATAATTAAGTAATTTAGCTAGAAAGAAGTTTTGTTCTTTTTGTTGTGTTTTGTCCTCGATTATAGTAAAACGAATTAATCAGCATAAAGCTAATCTACAATTCCATCTACTGCAGCCTCCACGAACACCAACTCAGAAATCCCAAATTTATATAAGACGAAATAATTCAAATAAGATTAATAACGAGTAAAGTAACTAATAGGAAAATTTAAAGAGCCCTAATTAAATCATTATTTGTGATTAAAGACCTCGAGTATAAAATCCTTTAAACGAATCCTATAATTCTTAAATATATGCGCGTTTATATCAATGAATCTATAAATTTATAAGTTAGCAATTAGGAAGTGATATGGGCTATAGCATTAGTGTTAATTGTAGTGCTACAATAACACAATAATAATAATACAATATACATAATAATTATAGAGTTACGAAATCAAAAGAAAGTGTAATGTTTAAAGTTTTGTTTTGTTGAGTGTCCAATTAAATTAATATAATTTGTACAACTATTTATTGGCCCAAGCTAATTTGGTTATAACACGGCGCCCAAAAAGCTGTTGTTTGTAATTAAATTAATTTGTGTAACAAAGTTTTTTTATGTTATATAAAATCAACTTTTACCTTGAAATAAACGATACAAAGACTTTGGTGCTTCTTCACTGTCAGTCTAATTTGGACTTAGGTAACCTAGCAACGGATTTATCCAGTAAAACCCCATCATTGACTTTCTTGGCCAACCATAAAATTTTCTCTTTATAAATTTAATTAAAGTCTATTTATAGTGAGAAAATAAAGTCTTGCATCTTTAAATCACCTTATATGCGCGTGTCCTGATTTGCCTTAACTTACCTTACATGCTCTCACCTTAGTATATATTATTACTTTTATTTTTAAAAAGTTAAACATATCTAAAAAGCGAAATATTTTATTCATTCACTAATTTTTTATCCATTAAATCAGAACCTATTCAGCCGGTTTTGACAAAATTCGATTTTGGAAATTATAAATGGTTGAAAGTGACTACATCTGCAAAATTGGTAAATTCCTTATGATTAAACGGTAAAGTAGTACAAACGTTCAGATAAATCCACATTTTTCATGGACTAAAGAGATCGATTTGGTCTATCATACCGTCTATTCTACTTCGAGATGTAAAAAAACAAAATGACTATGTCATGATTGAAAAATACTATTCTTTGCTCACCAGCGAAGTTTTATCCATTAAATTAGAACCTATCTTTACACAACATTTAACTAACATTGATTAAATAACATTAAAATTAACATGATTAATAGTGTTTTGCATTTATAAACTTTAACAATTACAATTTTGAATTTATTTTAAATTATTTATGGAATTATTATTATTATGGAATTTAAAAATTATTATGGAATATTTTATTCATTCACGATATCTCTAAAACTACAAGACCTAAATACAGTACAAAGATCCCACAACAAAAATACTTGTTACTCGCTACACAGTTTCATCTTAGGGTTTGAATGTTCAAAAATAAAGCGGGTTTCTCGATATTGCGACAAAAAGTGTTAAAATGGAATAAAGATCTAATTTTTTATGTCGGGTGTTAAAATTTCTGAGTTAAAAATCTCTTGGGTTCGAAACGATTTTAAGAAATAATTTTAAATAAATTAAAAATTACAGGTTTGAAATAGTTAAAGTTTATAAACGCAAAACGCCATTTATCACTTTAATTTTATAAGCTATTTAACCAACTTTAGTTAAATGTTGTGTAAAGATAGGTTCTGATGTAATGGATAAAATTTGCAGGTGAGCAAAAAATAGTATTTACAATCATGACACAGTCATTTTGTTTTTACATCTCGAAGTAGAATAGAATAGTATGATAGAAAAAATCGATTTTAGATCTCTTTAGTCCATGAAAAATGTGGGTTTATTTGAACGTTTGTACCACTTTACCGTTTAATCATAACGAATTTACCAATTTTAACGAAATTTTGACTGCAGGTGTAGTCACTTTCAACCATTTATAATTTCTAAAATCGAATTTTGTCAAAACCGGCTCAACTAAAATTTTCGGGAGCACGATTGTTGACAGCACTTCAGAAACTGTCGGCAAAACAATCGGGCTAATTTCTCAAAATTGGTGGGTTAGTATTTGCTAAAATTTTGATCAAATTCGTAAATCAAGTCGTAGAATTTGTTATATAAAAGATAGTTACGGTTTGACAGAAAATTTTAAAAACCAAAAAACAAACCCTAACAACCGTTGTGTTTGTGTTCCACTTATTTTTAAATCGTAAATTTCTTCTTTTTGTAATGAATTTTATTGAAAAATGAACTATGGAGTATCTATCATGGTGTAATATCCAGACCGGAGATCTTGAAGCGAGCGCCGGTACTGTGACCTATCTCACAGTCGTCGTTTGAAGTTACCATTATATATATATATATATATATATATATATATATATATATATTATTATTATTATCTGCGCATAGACCCTGTTGGATCACGCAAAGCACTCCGACTCATGTCTTGTTCCTTCTAATCCTCCACACCTCTCTCATCCTGTCCCTATGGATCCTCTTCCGCTCCTCCGTCATTTTACCACTGCTCTCTTTGGGATTTCATTCTCTGGGACCTTCCAACCGAGCATCTTTCTCCTGTATGCGTGTCTATCTTCAACATCTGTTGAGTCTATTCCTGCGTCATGTAGGTCTATTCTGACTTGTGCGATCCACGACGTTGTTGATTTGACAACTTGTATATATTTAAGGATTCTGTTGGCAAGTCTCGTTGTTGGGAGTCTACTGATGTGTCCATAGAACCGAAGCCTCCTTCTTCTTGATATCTGCTGCCAGGTTCGATATCTTCTCTGTGGTCTTCCGGGAGTGCAACCTGTATCCATCTTCGGGCCAAGGATCGTCCTCAAGATTTTGCTTTCTTCCTTCAAAATACCCTCCATGGTAGCTTTTGTGTGGAGTGATAGCGTCTCGCTTGCATATAAAGTATAAAAATGTAGATACAATTTTAAATACCTCCGGTTTTATGACTGTGTTTTAGTGTCTGATTTTTGTGTGCGTCGACATACATCTCTTATTGTAGATAGCACGCGTTATACCAAGTATATATATATATATATATATATATATATATATATATATATATATATACACGTGTGCGTGATCGCTCTCGTTTTAGTGTATTCAAGCACTCTTACGTTATTAATTTTGTTCCGATGTGTTACACACATCGATTCATTCAAATATGATTTCATAAAAATCATTTTGGTAGTAGCTTGGGCAAATTCGTTACCCATTGTAATATGTTCAACCGTTTCTAATAATAATATCCAACTTTCGTCTGTTTTTTTCAACTTTCGTAATCCGTTTGCAATTAAGACATTGGCAGCGATCAGCATTAGTTTCCGTATTTTCAAAGTAATGTAAACTTTAAAAATGCAAATGATTTTTTTAATGGTTAAAAAAGTTATTTTTTATGTTCGGTTGCATCACATCAACGAGATAGAGATTAGCGTGGCGTGATTGTTTTAAATTTGCTACTACTTGATCTGTGAAAACTTAATATGATTTTTTTTTTATTGAAGTGTTACGGAATGGTTACGAGAAATTAAGACGCCATTTTCTCTATTGACTTAACTTTTTGGGGAAATAATTGAAAGGAAAAAACTTTTTGAGTAATATTTTTGGACTTCTATGTTTTTTGTTAGTATTCTTACTTTCATATATTTGTCGTATTTTCACTGAATGACACAGTATTTACGATGAAATGATTTAAGAAACTTAGTTTTGGCACTACGCGATTGCACGTATTGTGATATTTCAGTAGGTGGAGAGTTATTTGAAAGGTGAAGTGGAGAATGGGGGTCCCAATCTCGACTTCGGTGCAGGATCAGCTATCCATCACGCTCGGGAAGGACATCTAATGCAGTCTATAAATGTCAGCAGATTGGGGGCGTTTCAAGAAACATTTCCTAAAATTGACCTAACAGAGGCAATTAATAGAATTAGTTGAATCTCGAGTGTATTCAACAGGTTTACTGGTTTTACCAAGACACGTACTTCTAACCGTTATTGTATTATTTTTGAATTTATTTTAATTATTTTATAATTTCGCGGAAATAAAGGTTTATTTCAATGTTTTTTTTGTTTTTTTTATTGGACTAATTGAATGTTTTTCGAAAACGTAATTTTTTACAAGTGATTGTTATATTTAAAACTTTAAAAATTGCCAATGAAACTTAATCAACTTTAATCGAACTTTTAATCAATTCAGTTCGAGTAGATTTACATGGTTAGAAAATTTTAATTGGAAATGTTTAGAGGGCATTTATGGCAATACTCAGCCTAGCACTTGGGTATTAATTAACTTTGGTAGTAATATAAACGAGCGATAATTTTGATATTTAGTTTACTTCTTGAGGAATCGTCATATATATATATATATGTATATGACGATGTATATGACGATATGTATATGTGTGTGTTGTGTTTGTGAGTGCGTATATATATATATATATATATATATATGTGTGTGTGTGTGTGTGTGTGTGTGTGTGTGCGCGCGCGCGCACGCACACACACACACACACACACACAACTCACGCGCACACACTGGCACGCACGCACCAACTCACGCACATGCGTGTGTAGTTTGTGTTTGCGAGTGCGTATATATATATATATATATATATATATATATATATATATATATATATATATATACGCACTCGCAAACACAACACACACACACACACAGCAGAGTCGTTATAGCCATTTTTTTATAGAGTTTTCGTTAAACAGTTATATAAAGCCAGTTGAACTGATATCCGAAAAAATTATTATTGCTATTAAGTGAGAGGCAAATAGTGAAACAAATTTTACTGATGCAATAAACATTTTCCGGTATTGTTTCTGAAATGAATATTGTGTTGACGTTGCCCGAGGTTTTAAAATTTCATGTATTCCTCACACGATGAATTTAATAAAAGTAATTAACTTCTGTGATTAGTTTTCCAAATGGAATAAAAAGTAATAACTTCGAAAATTTTAATCTGAGCTGTTGCAGATAAGCTAGAATGAAATGTTTTTAAATATTGCATTACGTGGAATAACTGGAATTATGTGACAACATTAGTGTTATCCAATTAGAAAATATAGATTCAATTTTCTTTAATTTTGGCTTAATTGGGTTTGAGTTACTCTGGAATGGGAGAATAAACACACATTTTTCAATTCTCCTAAAAGCTAAGAAAATTTAAAATGATCGTTTTACTACTCTAAATGAAAACAGAAATATCTCAAAAACAGCAAAAAGATTTGAAAAATATTTTTTTTACCAAAATAACGATCCCGTATAGAAAACTTATTCAGAAATATTTGAATTTAAAATATCCTATAAATCACTCAACTTTTAAGACACACTGTGTATTGCATTTTTTGAACATTCCGCAAATAGCTGAAGTTAAAAGCGTTGAAATGACTGGCTTGCATGTTTTATAAATTGAGTACAACCTGATAAATCGAGCTGTTTCTATAGTTTATTATGTTTTAGCAATATTGCTTATCAAAAGCTTTCGAAATTAACGTTTAAGCGCTAAAGGGACATTACAGATATCAGGGTGCTTTTTGTATACTAATAGTTTAATAAAATGGAATATGCTTTTAAAGCATGTAGACGTTGAAGTCCGTAAGTACAAACATATTTAAAATATAGAAAATATCTCAGTTTTTTTGTTTTGTTTGGAAATAAGCTTATACATATCTCAAGATATCAGTGACCTTTATGTGCAGAAACTAAAATTATAGTTTCAAATGATATCATACAATTGATACACAAAAATTGATTTTACCCTAAAATAATACAAATATTTTTTTCGTCAATCTCTATATTTTCTCTTATTTTTGTCCGCTACAAAATAGCTTATTTTCACCAAATTTGATAGTAATCGGTTATATTACGTATCGAATTTTGGAGCCGTCGTATTTTTTCCCGATTTACTTCGGAACCTTAATTTCTTCCGGAAACTTTTGGCAGAAATTTTCGGTTTCAAATTAAATCGAAAAAAGCTAACCGAACAGCGGTCATAGTTCGGTTTGGGGGAATTTTCCCCGATTCACTCATTAACAAAAATTGCTTTTTAAAAATTTTCTAAACAAAATGTTAGAACTTTAAATACGACCAAAATTTGAGCACGAACAGATTTCGAGAAAGTTAGCGTAATATGGTTTCACGGTTTTAAATGTTTCCGTTTAAGCTTAAATTCAGTGTCAATGGTTCAATTACTCAAAGCGGTTTGTTAATTGGTTTAGCGTATCGGAAATTGATTATTCGAGATGGAATCACGGAGTAATTTCGTTGTTTGTGTCACTATACAATTATAAATACAATGTGCTGCTTGCAGCTTCTATTGTTTTAGATTAAACTGCACAATTTCACGATGCGTATAGAATGAAATGATTTTATGAATAGCCAAAAAAGTACAAAATTACAATTCAATTATTTAACAAGTTGTAGTTCATCACTAGCAATGGCCATTAATATTGTTGTTCAAATAATTTACATATACGTTATATTTTACTACAGTAAATATTGTGTAAAATATTGTGTAAATAATGTGTGTAAAACATAAACAGGCGCGCGCGCAAATAAATAAAACCTTCTTATATTTATTATAGGAAGCTGTAACATATGTCTAAATTTCCGAAAAATAATATTACAGCAATAATATGTTATTGTTCCACTTTATTTTTTTATAATATACGACTTTGTTTCCCGACTTTATAATACGACTTTATAATATACGACAAAAGTTCCCAATCTCAATCTCATATAACAAATCTGAAAGTTTGTGTTTGTTTTTCACTAAAGCGACAATCGTTAAAAACAAATTAATCGACTTTTCTTCGGTCAGTTTTTTTTTATTTGATTAGAAAAGCGAAGTTTCATTTATTTGTCAAATGGAACAATGATTTGAGTTATAAAACATCATATATAATCAAATTTCAAATCTTTAAAAATGTGACCGCGAACGGAGCGCTTTTCCTACATACAATCACGCGTTAACTACTGGACCGATTGAGATGAAATTTGGTATGATGATGGCTTACGTACCTGAAATGGACATAGACATATTTCCGTTTTAAAAATCTTAATATCTGTTATTATTTATTGCGAAATTATTGTTTATAAGATTATATTTTCAACGATTTTAGTTGGAATTTTTTTCAAAAAACTGGCTCTAATTTGTTATTTTGGGTTTAATTTTCTGTAACCCAAAATAATGAATGTAAAAAATGAATGTAAAAAAAATTCTTCGCAGAGTGCAGAATATGTAACATATTTTTCCAATGATAGAATATAAGACACATATATCGTACAAAATTATCTTCTAATTTTCTCACTGTGAAAGTGTGGTTTGCTTTATTGTTTCTAGTTATTATTTTAAGTTTCATTAGATCGAATAAAAACACTCAGCCTGGTGTTTTTCATTCAAGACTTTTCAAAGTTTTCGATGCAGAGTGCAGAATATATAACATATAATTTTATTACGATGTGTTAATTGTAAGGTAATGTATATATTTTTGTAATATGGTACGAAAAAATTATCGTACAGTACTACTGCCTCTCCGGTAGAGTTCTTGGACTCACTGGAGTTATCAGGAGTTCCATCTCATATGTAGAAGTGAACTTTGCTGTATTCCACTTTTCATGACGCACCTAGATTGTGCAATGGTACTAGATTTCGTATCACTCAGGACTATACATTTATATACACAGGAGTACATAAAAGCAAATGCACTCACAGGAACATCAAAAGGAGAAAAAGTTTTAATTCCTCGCATACCTATAATTCCAGACAACTTGCCTTTCCAATTTAAAAAATTGCAGGTTCCATTGAAGTTGGAATTTACAATGACAATAAGTCGCAGGGTCAGACATTAAGAGTAGCAGACATTTGCGAACTCCGTGCTTCTCCTGCGGTCAGTTATATGTCGCCTGTTCTAATGTCAGTAGCAAAAACCTATGTTTTGGCCGGAAACCGTAAATCGTATAATATTGTATATAAAAATATATTAAATTAAAATAAACCTATTCTGATTTTTAAAATCGATTATAAATTGTATTAACTATGCATTATAAGCGCAGGCAAAGCCACGACAAGTAACAGCTAGTATTAAAATAAATATGGTAATTTATTCTGGAATAAACAGGAAGCCGATTAGTCAAGAAATCAAAAGTTCGTTCCGTTCGCGGTCACATTTTTAAAGATTTGAAATTTGATTATATATGATGTTTTATAACTCAAATCATTGTTCCATTTGACAAATAAAAGAAAATTCGCTTTTCTAATCAAATAAAAAAAAACTGACTGAAGAAAAGTCGATTAATTAGTTTTTAACGATTGTCGCTTTAGCGAAAAACAATTATTCACACTGCGTAATTTAAATTAGAATAGGTGTATTTGAAAAGTGAAAATAATTTTATAAACATTACCTGCATTAAAAGTTAAACGATTCCGATTCTATACAGTTTAATTATATTTTAAATTACCCGATTTATTCAGTTAATTCGGATAATAGAATTTATTTATTTTAATTCGAATAGGGAATTTATTTATGAATTTTAAACAGTAAATGTATTTTACTTCATTTGCAATACGCCAGTTAAAAAGTTGTATTCAACTATTCAGCCCCGATTTATTATATTTCTATAATTGTTGCTTCGAGTACAAATTCGAAATATAAATCAAATTTCAGACCGAAAAAAATTTACAGAATGATTAGGAACAAAAGTTTGGAAGTTTTATAAATATGTTAATTCGTGCTGATTTTTAATTTAAATTTTAAACGTTATCGCCCAATTTACTTCGTCAACAATGAACGGCATTAGAAATAGAAAAAAGTAAGAAATTTACATGCAGATGACATTTAAGAAAACGAATTTATTTTCCATTAGTGAAAAAAACCGAAATAAATTAATTGAAGTTAAATTTTAAAAAGTTGAGTTTAAACCGATACGATCAAGTCCGAATTTCATTCAGTAAACCGTTGGAAATTAATACTCACTCAATGGATGAAATTTATTTTATTAAAAATATTTTTCAAAAAAGTAGAAACGAAAAGTTTAAATAGTTTTTCGGGATTGTAATTAATTTAAAAGTTCAGTTCAAGTGACTTTAAAGTTACTTTTAACGTTTTGTTATCAAACTTATATTCGTGCGATCGACGCTTCAACGAAACCGTCCCGAAGTAATAGAGGGGAAAAGTTTAAAAAAATCTAAGACGACGAATTCAATTCGAAAATTGTCTCTAAAATTTTCCCAAAATGAGTTTTGCAATATTATTTATATTACAAAAGTAGTTTCAAACGATACGACCTATTTCAAAATTAGGAACTTTGATGCGGTAGTAAACAGGGCTCCAAATGTCCGCCGCATTGTACTGTGGGGTCTGGCGAGGTGCTATGTAGAAAGTATGTAATCCCCGCCAGGGACTAATAAAATTAAATAAAAATTTCCGCAAACATTTTAAAAAAAAGTTAAACCAAAGAAATAAATTCTTAAAACTATTAATGCGAAGTTATAAAGTAGTAACTAACAATAAGTAAATACTTTGGAGAGTTAAAAGGAAAGAAAAGTAGTTTGCAGTTTACGCACCTCAAGTAAACGAGTTGAGCCAGAGCTTAAGCTCTCGATGCGTGTTCAACGTCTAGAGACAACAGGTGAAGTGAGGACCCGCAGACCGGGCAAGGGGCTGAGCACACATCGATCGGGGGGGACCACCGAAGAGAGATCATGCGCACACGAAGTTCTGTCCTTCTGTTCAATTTTCTTGCATAATATCGACTGAAACGTATGATGGGGGCGGATGTGGGAAGATTCTTACGATATTATTTCGAATTTCGAATATTAGTTTTGAGTATTAATTCCCACCCCTCACCCACTATCGGCTTCGTTTTATAGATGCGATGCGTTCAAAATACAGTAATTCTAAGTTGTAGAAGAAGTTGCGCATGCGTCTTGGCTCATCAGTCGCTTCATTCATAGTTTTACCGCCTTCATTCTCTTCCGTTATGACTCATTCAAAACATTTGCCACCCCTCGACTTTCTGCCTTTACGGCATTACATTATGTTCTCTTCTTTAAGCAAAACACTTGCAAACTGGACGTTCTCCTCTACAGCATTATTTTCTGTTTTATTCTTTCATAATTTCTACGTATTTACTCGCTTCACGTTGTTTTTGATTGTCTGAAAGTCATTGTTTTCTGTTCTTTTCAGTGAAATCAAAGCAAATTTGATATCCATTGACTATTTGACTACAGCTTTGTTACTGACTGACTTCATTACTTTGTTTCTGTCAGTCCTACGTATCTTCTTGCTATCCGCAACTCTCTGCCCCTACGGCCTCGGTTTTATTCCATTGTTACCCTTGATTTCCTGTTGCTTTATGTTTGTTATCTTTTTAACCCTACTTTTTACATAATTTTCCGTAATTGTGATTTGCTATCTTTCGAATTTGCCATTACTGCATCCACTCTTCTTCAGTGAAAACCATTTCTGTTTCAACGTCTCTGCCTTGTCCCTGCGGCATTACCTTTGTTGTTTCCTTTATTCAAAACTTTCTGCCTCTCTGATTTACGATTTTACTGTATTAAACATATACTACCCATTTTTTTTCTGCCTCTATGTCTGTTTTTTCTATTCCACAATTAAATTTGTTTGCTATTCTTTTATACTCTGCCTCTATTACATTTATTCTTTCCTATAGTAAAAACTTTGCTACCCTTGATGCTACCCTTTGCCTATACAATATCAACTCCGTTATCGTCTACAGTCAAAATCATTGCTACCTTTGCTAACTCTTTTTTTCTGCCTTTGCAATATTACTTTTTTTCTGTTATACACTCAATAACATTGCTATCTCCTTGATTATTTACTTCTACAATATTGCCTTGTTCTCTTCAATATTCAACCTCTTACTAACTTTAGTACCCTTGATTTTTTATTTTTACAGTATTATCTTTGCTCTGTTATACAGCTAACACCTTTGCGTCCTTTGCTACCCCTTGGTTTATTTTTTACTTCTACCTTTGTTCCTTTCTACAATTCTTTCCACACTACCTTTCCTATCCTTTGATTGTCTTTTTTCACGGTACTACTTTTGTTACCTTTTTCTGAGTCACTTTGATACAATGATCGCTTTGCCGCAACTAAAGAATTACTGTAATCTTATTCAACTGTTTTTACTTATTGCTTATGCCCACATCCTTATAAAGACTTGCTATAACCGAAGCAGTTACATCATTTTGTAGCCAATATAGCTGTATTAGTATTTCCGGGCCTCAGTGGTACTGTCCAATCCATATATTTTCTGGACCTCAGTTGTACTGTACAACCCACATATTTTCTAGGCCTTAGTTGTATTGTACAACCCATATATCTTCTACAAGTGTCTGCCGACACCTCTTTAAACTTACAGAATATTCTTACTTACTTTAAATTTACAGAGTACATTATACTTATTATTCGTGTTACAGAAGTACAATGAAGCATTTTACAAGTATTTTTATACATATATTTGAAGCACAAGTATCTGTACATCGTCTTTAGAAACTTTTCTCGCAGAAGTTTGTCTTTTTGAGACAAAACAACATTAGCTTCTTTAGGGACTATTACAATACTTATGATCATATATTTTACTTACGAGCGTCTGTTTGCGACGCATTTCATACGTTTATAAAGTTACGTTTTGTGGAGCGCATAAAGCACAAGCTAAGCGTGTAACGAGCAGTCAACAAAGGTGCACACATACAAAGTGCTGGCTGGCCCACGTACATTTTATACAATGCACTTGTTTACCTAGTTCTCTAAAGCTTTCGAAAGGAATATAATTAAATTTATTACAATTAATTAAATTATACACAATTCTGTATTACATAGACTGTAATTAATGTTTGAAGCAGGTGTTATTACTCAGTGACTCGCTCCTAGTGAATTGTAATTCCGTAACTAATTATTTACAAATACACCCAACCCGTAATCTGAATAAAGGATTCTCTACATATTTTGTTTATTATACAGAGTATTTGTTAATTAGGTTTTCGATCAGAAAGTTTTATTTAAATGTGTTTTAATGTATTGTAACTTCACGTTAGTACCAATGCTGAATGAACATAGGAATTTTTATTGTTTGAAGGCGACGATAACCCTAAAACTGATAAAAAAACCTTAGAAACAGATTCGAATCTCAGAAAGACAATTTTTCGAGTGACACATACTTTGTGTGCATAAGAGAAACTATTTAAATTGGAATTTTGTTCATCCTTTGTTTTACTGGATTCACACTAACCGAGGGTAAAAAAAAATGTTCATTTCTATCCCCAAGGGCATTAAAAAGTGTCTCGCTCGTTTTTTAATACCTTCAAAATGCACTGATATCGCTAACACCAACAGTTTTCGTTTGTTTCGTGAGTTGAATTTTTTGCTAGCTACGAACTTTCTCCTGTTTGTTCTATCATAACTTCTTAACGGCTCATCCGATTTTGATCTACTTAGCTCATTGGATTCTTCACTTCACCAGAAGTGTCATACGCTACATAAATTTCACCCGAACCACCCTAAATTGGGGTGAAATAGATAGGATGAACTTATTAATAATTTCATATAGGATAAATGTTACTCAGATGAAATCACAAATTCTTAAATAACTAATGTACTCATACATTCTTAAATAACTGATGAACAAGTATAAAACATAATTACTAGGGACTATACAATAGGAATAACTCAGATTCAACCACACAAAGCAGTAGAATTGATATAATTAAAAAATAAAAAAAAAAACGACTGCTAAAACACAAAATACAAAAACATATACACAAAAATTATACATTTCATAATTAAAAGAAATGAAAATCTGAAATACAATTGATTTAAAAAGATGAAAACAAGGTATTCGAATATTTTTTCCAAGTATTAGTTTAATAAATTATAAAATTTACATGAAAAGTTCATACAATAAATGCAATCGGGGACTGCATCTCAATATATTTGCACTAAACAGCCCTCGACTGTATTTATTATATATATATATATTCCATGATACTGTCGAGAAAAATATTTGTACTCAGAAAACTATTGATAGCATAATCAATAAGTATGCTATCAACGAGGCCACTGAGATAGATCTATATATATATGAGGAAATTAAACTTGCACAGCTGATGTCATGGAATATATATATATATATATATATATATATATATATATATATATATATATATATATATAAATAAATACAGTCGAGGGCTGTTTAGTGCAAATATATTGAGATGCAGTCCCCGATTGCATTTATTGTATGAACTTTTCATGTAAATTTTATAATTTATTAAACTAATACTTGGAAAAAATATTCGAATACCTTGTTTTCATCTTTTTAAATCAATTGTATTTCAGATTTTCATTTCTTTTAATTATGAAATGTATAATTTTTGTGTATATGTTTTTGTATTTTGTGTTTTAGCAGTCGTTTTTTTTTTATTTTTTAATTATATCAATTCTACTGCTTTGTGTGGTTGAATCTGAGTTATTCCTATTGTATAGTCCCTATAGATCTATATATATATGAGGAAATTAAACTTGTACAGCTGATTAAAGTATAGAAGGGTGCAGAGAAAAAACGAACATAGTCAAACATTATGTATGTTTGTTCTATCATAACTTCTTAACGGCTCATCCGATTTTGATCTACTTAGCTCATTGGATTCTTCACTTCACCAGAAGTGTCATACGCTACATAAATTTCACCCGAACCACCCTAAATTGGGGTGAAATAGATAGGATGAACTTATTAATAATTTCATATAGGATAAATGTTACTCAGATGAAATCACAAATTCTTAAATAACTAATGTACTCATACATTCTTAAATAACTGATGAACAAGTATAAAACATAATTACTAGGGACTATACAATAGGAATAACTCAGATTCAACCACACAAAGCAGTAGAATTGATATAATTAAAAAATAAAAAAAAAACGACTGCTAAAACACAAAATACAAAAACATATACACAAAAATTATACATTTCATAATTAAAAGAAATGAAAATCTGAAATACAATTGATTTAAAAAGATGAAAACAAGGTATTCGAATATTTTATAATTTGCACATGGTTAAAACTTACTCTTTAAATTATCATATAACATCACTAACCAAAAATTGAATATGTTTGACTATGTTCGTTCTTTCTCTGCACCCTTCTATACTTTAATCAGCTGTACAAGTTTAATTTCCTCATATATAAATTCTTAATATATAATAATAACAATAAATTCCTTGTTTTTTACCTTAGAATACCTTGTTTTTATCTTTTTTTAATAAAATGTATTTAAGATTTTCATTTCTTTTAATTATGCAATATAAAGTTGTTGTGTCTATTTTTTTGTATTTTGTGTTTTAGCAGTCGTGTTTTTTTAATTTTTTTTAAGTAGTTATTTTTATTCAGAACTGCTTTCATCATTCATAGGTACCATTTCACTGTTACTTCCACTCGTGATTATATTTATTACTTCTATACTAAAACACGAACACCTTAAATAGCAAAGTAAAAGTAACAAAATATTTTACGTGAACTGTTGAACAGCGACTACTGGGGGCAGCTGACCAGACATTGATGCTGACAAAGATACTTTTCTGAGTACAAATATTTTTCTAGACAGTATCATGGACCGTAATTATTTCTTAATTGTATAATTTGCACATGGTTAAAACTTACTCTTTAAATTATCATATAACATCACTAACCGAAAATTGAATATGTTTGACTATGTTCGTTTTTTCTCTGCACCCTTCTATACTTTAATCAGCTGTACAAGTTTAATTTCCTCATATATATATATAGATCTATCTCGGTGGCCTCGTTGATAGCATACTTATTGATTATGCTATCAATACTTTTCTGAGTACAAATATTTTTCTCGACAGTATCATGGACCGTAATTATATCTTAATTGTATAATTTGCACATGGTTAAAACTTACTCTTTAAATTATCATATAACATCACTAACCAAAAATTGAATATGTTTGACTATGTTCGTTCTTTCTCTGCACCCTTCTATACTTTAATCAGCTGTACAAGTTTAATTTCCTCATATATAGAGAGCTGTCTCGGTGGCCTAGTTGATAGCATACTAGGGTTTCACCCTGAGGATTCGATTCTCGGCCAGGACTTGGCATTTTCATAAGCTATAAATCATCCCATTGTCTGCATTAGCCTAGTGTGCACAATAGTCGGACGTTAAACACAAAAAATAATATATATATATATATATATATATATATATATATATATATATATATATATATAAAGGCTAAAAGCACATTGAGGCTATTATCGCCTTCCTAAATGTAAGAGTGATTGTAAAGTGTTAAAGTTGTAAATGTAATTGTAAGTGTAAGTGTGTGTTAGACTCGGGTACCGTGAGGGACGTCTAGATCCTCTCAATAGGTGCAGCTACTCTGCACCCCCTGCGGGGATTTGCTCATGTAATACACCTACTATAAGAATGTAACTATATTATTAAAGGAATCTGCGTATTTTGTAAATTGTAAAGGAGGTTGTTTAATTTTTTTTAAATATAACTCAAAAGTGGTGGAAAATATTCCTAAATCTCTTGTAAGTTTTTACTACTATTCATTTCTTGACAAAATAGTAAAAACACACCCAAATGTTGGCTAGAAGTCGAATATCCTTAGAACAATGCATTTCTTGATAAATATATTTTTCTTTTCTTCACCCATAAACCATAAACAAATTTTGATTTTCATAACTATTTGCCAATCTGCACAGTTACTTGTTTAAACCTGACAAGTCAAATATTAAACCTGTGCAATTTGACATTTAGTTGTACTGACTTCAACGTTCTTTGCAAGTGAATATTGTTATCCATGATCACTTTTGTCACTATTCAATTTATTACTAAGAAAAGATTCCGAAAAATTCAATGAACCTAATAAAGCAGGGAAGGTGACCGAGAAAATAAAACTTAAATAGAAACTTAAAATAAAAATAATTGTGATTAAATCAAGTGTTAATTAGATTAACACATCTAATTAACTAAAAAACGGCTGGTATAATTAATGTATGTTACAATTTAAGTATTTAAGTACAATTAAATTATCATTAAATTTGTACTAATAAAAAATTTATGTCTATTTTTGGAAGGGGGGAATCAAGGCGAAAACTTGACTGAGAGGAAAGTATTAATTAAGTAATTAATAGTCAGTGTTGAGAAGGGTGTTAATTTACTAAACAAACACCCCGTATTTTGTTATAAATGTATATGTTAATGAATACAATGTGGAACTCTGTTAAGCAAGTTTTCGTGGAGAAAGCACGTTTAAGCTTTGTGTTCCCTTCTCAAGATAGAAAGGTAACAAGGCACAACGTGTTTGTTCTGTTTTAAGTGCTGGGATTTGCTGAGGAGTGCATAAATATAAGACAGGATCTATAATGCTGTAAAATCATTTCACAGAGTTATTTACATTCAATCTTTAACACAAAATGCAACAAAATAGAGTTTCATATCAAACTCGATTTTGGTCAACGGTTTTTCATGTCTGTATTATCCTTACGGATGCATAATTATAAATTATCATGTCCGTCCGCCTTACGGATGCGTACTTATAAATTCTCATGACCGTCCGCCTTACGAATACATACTTACAAATTTGCATGACCTTCCGCCTTACGGGTGCGTAATTATTAATTCTCATAACCGTCCGCTTTACGGATGCGTAATTATAAAATCTCATGATCTTCCGCCCGCCTTACGGATGTGTACTTATAAATTCTCATGACGGTCCGCCTTACAGGTGCGTAATTATAAATTCTCATGACCGTCCGCTTTACGGGTGCGTAATTATAAATTATCGAGTCCGTCCGCCTTACGGATGTGTACTTATAAATTCTACTGACTGTCCGCCTTACGGGTGCGTAATTATAAAATCTCATGATCGTCCGCCCGCCTTACGGATGCGTACTTATAAATTCTCATGACCGTCCGCTTTATAGGTGCGTAAATATAAATAATCGTGTCCCTCCGCTTTACGGGTGCGTAATTATAAATTATCGTGTCCGTCCGCCTTACGGATGCGTACTTATAAATTCTCATGACTGTCCGCCTTACGGGTGCATAATTATAAATTCTCAAACCGTTGTTTTACGGGTACGTAATTATGAAATCTCATGATCGTCCGCCCGCCTTACGGATGCGTACTTATAAATTTTCATGACCGTCCGCCTTACGGGTGCGTAATTATAAATTCTCCTGACCGTCCGCTTTACGGGTGCGTAATTATAAATTATCGTGTCCATCCGCCTTACGTATGCGTACTTATAAATTCTCATGACTGTCCGCCTTACGGGTGCATAATTATAAATTCTCATAACCGTTGTTTTACAGGTACGTAATTATAAAATCTAATGATCGTCCGCCCGTCTTTCGGATGCGTACTTACAAATTTTCATGACCGTCCGCCTTACGGGTGCGTAATTATAAATTCTCATGACTGTCCGCCTTACGGGTGCGTAATTATAAATTCTCATAACGGTCCGCTTTACGGGTGCGTAATTATAAATTATTGTGTCCGTCCGCCTTACGGATGTGTACTTATAAATTCTCATGACTGTCCGCCTTACGGGTGCGTACTTATATAAATTCTCATGACTGTCCGCCTTACAGATGCGTAATTATAAATTCTCATGACTGTCCGCCTTACGGGTGCGTAATTATAAATTCTCATAACGGTCCGCTTTACGGGTGCGTAATTATAATTTATTGTGTCCGTCCGCCTTACGGATGTGTACTTATAAATTCTCATGACTGTCCGCCTTACGGGTGCGTACTTATATAAATTCTCATGACTGTCCGCCTTACAGATGCGTAATTATAAATTCTCATGACTGTCCGCCTTACGGATGCGTACTTATAAATTCTCATGACTGTCCGCCTTACGGGTGCGTAATTATAAATTCTCATAACGGTCCGCCTTACGGATGCGTACTTATAAATTCTCATGACTGTCCGCCTTACGGGTGCGTAATTATAAATTCTCATAACGGTCCGCTTTACGGGTGCGTCATTATAAATTCTCATAACGGTCCGCTTTACGGGTGCGTAATTATAAATTCTCATAACGGTCCGCTTTACGGGTGCGTAATTATAAATTATTGTGTCCGTCCGCCTTACGGATGTGTACTTATAAATTCTCATGACTGTCCGCCTTACGGGTGCGTACTTATATAAATTCTCATGACTGTCCGCCTTACAGATGCGTAATTATAAATTCTCATGACTGTCCGCCTTACGGGTGCGTAATTATAAATTCTCATAACGGTCCACTTTACGGGTGCGTAATTATAAATTATTGTGTCCGTCCGCCTTACGGATGTGTACTTATAAATTCTCATGACTGTCCGTCTTACGGATGCGTACTTATATAAATTCTCATGACAGTCCGCCATACGAGTGCGTAATTATAAAATCTCTTGTCCGTCAGTCCGCCTTACGGATGCGTACTTATAAATTCTCATGACTGTCCGCCTTACGGATGCGTACTTATAAATTCTCATGACTGTCCGCCATACGAGTGCGTAATTATAAAATCTCTTGTCCGTCAGTCCGCCTTACGGGTGCGTAATTATAAATTCTCATAACGGTCCGCTTTACGGGTGCGTAATTATAAATTCTCATAACGGTCCGCTTTACGGGTGCGTAATTATAAATTATTGTGTCCGTCCGCCTTACGGATGTGTACTTATAAATTCTCATGACTGTCCGCCTTACGGGTGCGTACTTATATAAATTCTCATGACTGTCCGCCTTACAGATGCGTAATTATAAATTCTCATGACTGTCCGCCTTACGGGTGCGTAATTATAAATTCTCATAACGGTCCGCTTTACGGGTGCGTAATTATAATTTATTGTGTCCGTCCGCCTTACGGATGTGTACTTATAAATTCTCATGACTGTCCGCCTTACGGGTGCGTACTTATATAAATTCTCATGACTGTCCGCCTTACAGATGCGTAATTATAAATTCTCATGACTGTCCGCCTTACGGATGCGTACTTATAAATTCTCATGACTGTCCGCCTTACGGGTGCGTAATTATAAATTCTCATAACGGTCCGCTTTACGGGTGCGTCATTATAAATTCTCATAACGGTCCGCTTTACGGGTGCGTAATTATAAATTATTGTGTCCGTCCGCCTTACGGATGTGTACTTATAAATTCTTATGACTGTCCGCCTTACAGATGCGTAATTATAAATTCTCATGACTGTCCGCCTTACGGATGCGTACTTATAAATTCTCATGACTGTCCGCCTTACGGATGCGTACTTATAAATTCTCATGACTGTCCGCCTTACAGATGCGTAATTATAAATTCTCATGACTGTCCGCCTTACGGATGCGTACTTATAAATTCTCATGACTGTCCGCCTTACGGATGCGTACTTATAAATTCTCATGACTGTCCGCCTTACGGGTGCGTAATTATAAATTCTCATAACGGTCCGCTTTACGGGTGCGTCATTATAAATTCTCATAACGGTCCGCTTTACGGGTGCGTAATTATAAATTATTGTGTCCGTCCGCCTTACGGATGTGTACTTATAAATTCTCATGACTGTCCGCCTTACGGGTGCATAATTATAAATTCTCATAACCGTTGTTTTACAGGTACGTAATTATAAAATCTAATGATCGTCCGCCCGTCTTTCGGATGCGTACTTATAAATTTTCATGACCGTCCGCCTTACGGGTGCGTAATTATAAATTCTCATGACTGTCCGCCTTACGGGTGCGTAATTATAAATTCTCATAACGGTCCGCTTTACGGGTGCGTAATTATAAATTATTGTGTCCGTCCGCCTTACGGATGTGTACTTATAAATTCTCATGACTGTCCGCCTTACGGGTGCGTACTTATATAAATTCTCATGACTGTCCGCCTTACAGATGCGTAATTATAAATTCTCATGACTGTCCGCCTTACGGGTGCGTAATTATAAATTCTCATAACGGTCCGCTTTACGGGTGCGTAATTATAAATTATTGTGTCCGTCCGCCTTACGGATGTGTACTTATAAATTCTCATGACTGTCCGCCTTACGGGTGCGTACTTATATAAATTCTCATGACTATCCGCCTTACAGATGCGTAATTATAAATTCTCATGACTGTCCGCCTTACGGATGCGTACTTATAAATTCTCATGACTGTCCGCCTTACGGGTGCGTAATTATAAATTCTCATAACGGTCCGCTTTACGGGTGCGTCATTATAAATTCTCATAACGGTCCGCTTTACGGGTGCGTAATTATAAATTATTGTGTCCGTCCGCCTTACGGATGTGTACTTATAAATTCTTATGACTGTCCGCCTTACGGGTGCGTAATTATAAAATCTCTTGTCTGTCAGTCCGCCTTACGGGTGCGTAATTATAAAATCTCATGATCGTCCGCCCGTCTTTCGGATGCGTACTTATAAATTTTCATGACCGTCCGCCTTACGGGTGCGTACTTATAAATTCTCATGACTGTCCGCCTTACGGGTGCGTAATTATAAATTCTCATAACGGTCCGCTTTACGGGTGCGTAATTATAAATTCTCATAACGGTCCACTTTACGGGTGCGTAATTATAAATTATTGTGTCCGTCCGCCTTACGGATGTGTACTTATAAATTCTCATGACTGTCCGCCTTACGGATGCGTACTTATATAAATTCTCATGACAGTCCGCCATACGAGTGCGTAATTATAAAATCTCTTGTCCGTCAGTCCGCCTTACGGATGCGTACTTATAAATTCTCATGACTGTCCGCCTTACGGATGCGTACTTATAAATTCTCATGACTGTCCGCCATACGAGTGCGTAATTATAAAATCTCTTGTCCGTCAGTCCGCCTTACGGGTGCGTAATTATAAATTCTCATAACGGTCCGCTTTACGGGTGCGTAATTATAAATTCTCATAACGGTCCGCTTTACGGGTGCGTAATTATAAATTATTGTGTCCGTCCGCCTTACGGATGTGTACTTATAAATTCTCATGACTGTCCGCCTTACGGATGCGTACTTATATAAATTCTCATGACTGTCCGCCATACGAGTGCGTAATTATAAAATCTCTTGTCCGTCAGTCCGCCTTACGGATGCGTACTTATAAATTCTCATGACTGTCCGCCTTACGGATGCGTACTTATATAAATTCTCATGACTGTCCGCCATACGAGAGCGTAATTATAAAATCT
>CM040182.1:29051048-29053548 GCA_022606455.1 Callitettix versicolor
CTTTATAGAAATCTGTCTCTTGCTACCATTGTCTCAACTGTACGTTGATTATTAAAGTTTGACTGGGTAATTAGTTTAATAGCGTTATAATAAAATGTTTACAAAATTCTTTCTTAGTGCACATCTACATTGTTGTAATAAGGTACTCTGAAAATGTCAAGTCTCTAGCTGCAATAGTCTCGGCCGTACGTTGATTATTAAATTTGGACTGGGTAAGTAGTTTAATGGCGTTAACATTTTTGAAAAATCCTTTCTTAGTGCACCTCTAAATTTTTGTAAGAAGGCACCCTGAAAATTCCAAGTCTCTAGGTATATACAGTCTCAGCTGTACGTTGGTTATTAAAGTTTGACTGGGTAAGTATTTAATGGCGTTAAAATCAAACTTTTGCAAAAACCTTTTGTAGTGTACCTCTACATTTTTGTAAAAAAGTTTCCTGAAAATTCCAAGTGTCTAGTATAATAATGGCTGTACGTTGATTATTACAGTTGGGCTGGATAAGTAGTTTAATAACGTTAAAAATAAAATTTTTCAAAACCCTTTCTTTGTGACCATCAATATTATGAAAAGAATATATCTTAAAAATTTCAAGTCTCTATCTCTGATAATTTTAGCTCTGCGTTGATTCTCTATCTGTCAGTCAGTCAGGACACAGCCAACTTATATATATATATATATATATATATATATATATATATATATATATATATATATATATATATATATATATATATATATATATAAGTGGAATTACCATACTTAGATTAGTAAGAAACTCTCCATGACTGATTCCCTATTTTTATTGCAATATATTAACAAGTTTCAGTTTTAAAGTGATTTCACTTTCGGCAGAATGAAGTTGTGTTAGTCACGATTATCCCAGAAGTTCAATTTCATTAAACTGTAATCGGCAGCGTCAGTGTTCTCGTATTTCTTTCAAAGCCCCGAGCTGTAACAAATCACGACCTTGCTACTGGATTTAATGAAACAAAGTTGGGGTTTTACCTCGAGCTACCGCGGTGCTACTTCTTGCAACAGACAAAATTAAATCTCCTTTTGTAAGTACGAATCTAGAAACTTAGTGCCAAGTCAAGCAGCCTATCTAATATTCCACTCAGGTTTAGCTTAAGAGAACGTGTTCTTATACACTTTCTTTACGAACCGAGTTACAATTCAAATTTGCATTGTTTACCAACTAAATACAGTAAAATAATATCTTTATATGTTAAACTAACTGAAACGGGTCCGCCCCAAAAATATTAATTTTGTTTTCGTATTGCCTCTTCGCGCTTAACCTGGGGACCTATAACCTATAACCGTGTGCCTATAATCATCTGCCTAAGTTTCACTTAAGTAAATTCGAAATCACCCAGGGAAACAAAGAATTGTTCACACTTAATTTTAACGAATATTATTAAAAATTTTAAATTCACCCCATCTTAACCTTTTTGGTGGAATTTTAGGAAACTAAACACAATTTTTGTGCACTGCAAAGACAAAATTGTGTACCAAATTTCAACGCTTTATGTCTTTTGGTCCGAATATAGGCCTACAAGCTCGTTTAAAAAGCAATTAATAACCGTTTAAAAAGCAAAAATATAAAGCCGCCTCGGTGGTCTAGTGGATAGCGTACTAGGCTTTCACCCCGAGGACCCGGGTTCGATTTCCGGCGAGGGCTTGGCATTTTCATACGCTATAAAATCATCCCACCGTCTGCATTAGCCCAAGTGTGCACAATAGTCGGACGTTAAAAAAAAAAAAAAATACAAGTTATAAACGTATAACCCATTTAAACCCCTTAGGGGTGGAATTTCTTAAATGTTTCTTAACGAGAATTTATAATAAATGTCAAACGTTTGTTCGAAATTTGATGTTTGTAGGATATACATATACATATATACCATTTCCCTTTCCTTTAACACAAAATCAAAGCAAACCTAAATAATTGGCACTACAAAAAAGTTAAATGAAAATAACAATTTTTGCTTTGACGTGATTGGAAAGAATTTTCCATCATACACGTGACAGTATAATTTCATCAACATAATCAGCATTAAAATT
Organism: Callitettix versicolor; assembly: GCA_022606455.1. Taxonomy (NCBI): domain Eukaryota; kingdom Metazoa; phylum Arthropoda; class Insecta; order Hemiptera; family Cercopidae; genus Callitettix; species Callitettix versicolor. The sequence goes on from CM040182.1 coordinate 29,053,108, forward strand.
TGCGTATATTAGCATTTAAAATTTTCAAACTACGTGGTATATCCCGAAATAAACCACCGTTAACATAAAAAAGATATAATTTTATAAAGCTTTGATTTTTCATTTATTTTATTTTAAGGCGAAAAGCACATTGAGGCTATTATCGCCTCCCTAAATGTAAGTGTGAATGTAAAGTGTTAAGTCGTAAGTGTAGTGTTATAAGTGTAAATGTATTAGACTGGGGTACCGCGAGGGATGTCTAAATCCTTTCAATAGGTACAGCTAGTCTGCACCCCTGCGGGGTATAAAGCTTTGAAATGGCTGCAGTTATGAAACTGTTAAAAGGAACTGTTAAGTAATGCAAAATAAAATCAATTTTTGTGTTTGAATCAAATTGGAAAATATCAAAATCTCTCTTACGCACGCTCACGCTCACGCGTGCACGCACGCGCGCGCGCGCGC
>CM040182.1:29058548-29523548 GCA_022606455.1 Callitettix versicolor
GCACACATATATATTTTTAACGTCCGACTATTGTGCACACTTGGGCTAATGCAGACGATGTGATGATTTATAGCGTATGAAAATGCCAAGCCCTCGTCGAGAATCGAACCCGGGTCCTCGGGGTGAAAGCCTAGTACGTTATCCACTAGTCCACGGAGGCGGCTGTATATATATATATATATATATATATATATATATATATATATATATATATATATATATATATAAACAAAGTATGTTTGTAAGTAGTGTAAGTTTATTGTCTTTCAAATTATTTGTACTGATTCTTTTAGGCGATAATAACCACAATATGCTTTTCGCCTTAAACCCCCAATATTATTAATTATATATCATATTATTAATTTGATCTCCTTTCAACCATTTTATTGCGAAATTAGTCTTTTACATGTAAACGTGTTACTTAATACCCGCCTCGGTGGCCTAGTTGATAGCGTACTGGGCTTTCACCCAGAGGACCCGGGTTCGATTCCCGGCCAGGGCTTGGCATTTTCATACGCTATAAATCATCACATCGTCTGCATTAGCCCAAGTGTGCACAATAGTCGGACGTTAAAGACAAAAAAAAAGTGTTACTTAATACTCGTACAGTTGCAAAATTTCAAACTTGTACTTCACTAAATACAATAAATTCACTTTTTTTAAAAAAGTCAAACTTGTTTTGTAAAGTTTAAAATACGCTCCAGATTAAATTGGATATTTAAAATATGATATTTAATTAATTTTAAAACAATTCGAAGGTTAATAAAATTAAAATAAATCGAAGAATATTTTTTCAAACACGGTTGTTACTCGGGTAGAAAATAAATTTGCAACTGATATAAAATGGTATAAAACAGGCGTTGTCCTTTAGCCGAGAAAAACAATATATTTTCATCCAAGTCAAAGGCTTAAAGTCTTAGAAGCAAAAGAAAATACTGTGAATGAGGTCTGCTTGACACAGCCACACTGCACGAAATACAATATTTCCTTTGTTTCCTACATTTTCAAAGTATTTTGTTTCTTCGTGGCTACACTATAGCCTCTCTTTCACTCACTCATTCTCTTTCACTCGTAGTCTCTCCCCCTCTCTCTTTCTCTCTCTCAAAAGACTTTCTCTCTGTTTATCTCTGTGTGAGTGTGCGTGGGTGTATGTATGTAGTTGTGTATGTGTGTATCTGTGTATGTGTATACGTGTGTATGTGTGTATGTGTATATGTGTGTATGTGTGCATGTGTATGTGTCTTTTGCGATGTCAAAAAAGGTGGAAAGCATCTTTTATATACGACCTGGGGTATATAAAACATCTTTTATATACCGTCACTCCCCAGAGTGTGGGACTCAAGTTCAAACTCCAGTTCAGACTCAAGTTAAAATATATTGCTACCCACTAAAAAAACACCAAAAGCATTCCATTTCTGTAAACCCCCCTCACGGAACCGCCGTCAGGCATTATTTAGTGGAGAGGTGGACTCCTTTCTCGGTTCTTAGCCCTCAACCTCTGCATGACCACTACAGGGAATCCGTAATGGAGCAGTGAGCTTACTACCCCAGCCAAAAGTCGGCCTCCTATCATGGGCCTCCTAGATTCGGCATAAGTCTGCAAAGGGCTCTTGCCACGTTCGCTGCCTTTTCACTAGCTCCCTGGGGATGTTCTTTGGAGCAGAGTCTTGTATCAATCCACACACCAAGTTATCGAAGGACTAGGACGGCACTTATTTGCATATCTACAACTGTAAGCGTTATTGTTTCCCTCTTTTTCCCGCTGGTCACAAGCACGACCTCCGTCTTATAATTGACGAGCTGCAGACCCATAGATGTCAGCAATCTCCGGATCGACTTCACTGCCTCGTCGGCCCGAACCTAGACTTCTCTCCTTTTTGCCTTCAGTAGCTTCCCTCGCTTTAGTAATAACAACGTTAATACCATCAATGGTAGATATGCCCCTCCGAAATTCGTATTGATCTTCCGAAAGCCCAACTGCGCCTTCAATGAATGGTTCAAGTCGTCCATAGACGACTCTCCAGTATCTTCCCCGTTGTATCAAGTAGACATATTGGTCGATATGACAATGGTGCTTCAGGAGACTTTTCGCCTTGGGTATTAGAACCAACCATGGCTCCTTCCATTATTTTTATTTAAATAATTTTTAAAATAATACGGAGAATACTTTTTATTTTACAAATAATTTTGCAAATTCATTTTATTTTAAATTAACGTTTGATTTATTTATAATAAACATTTTAAAATTTATAATGGTTGCCCTTACTGTTTTACAGATATTTATGATTTTTAAATAAATCTATAGAGTGAAGTGTAATTCCCTCTCCAATGAAATAACATTTATACTACTATTTATATGGATTCAAGCAACAAATCAAAATATACTGAAAACTTAACCCCAAGGCAGTTGTTCGAATACCAATCTACAAGATTCAATTTACTTGAATCTACCTTTTTTTAATTATGTTAAGGCGAGAAGCACACCTAAATGTAAGTGTGAGTGTGAAGTGTTAGTCGTAAGCGTAGTGTTGTAAGTGTAAGTGTCTGTTAGACTCGGGTACCGCGAGGGACGTTTAAAGCCTCTCAATAGGTGCAGCTAGTCTCCACACCCCTGCGGGGATCCTTTTTAATCAACGGCGTTGAACAAATATAGAAGTCCAGTCTACTTCTTTTAGTGGTTGTACTTCACAGATCGATGCGACTGAAATGCACTACACTACTCAATTTCATAGATTCAACCTCATTGTTAAATTAAATGAAACCTTGGGAATACTTTTAAGTAAATCGTTTTTTGAACTAAAATTTAAATAACATACTTACTACTTTAATACTTAATACTTTAATATTTTACTAATTTGTTACAAACAATTCTTTTTCTGGAAGCATTAATGTAAACTAATATATTTAATTTTTGTTTTATTTGTCAAACTTTAACGTATTTTGATGCCTATTTAACATATGACAGCCAATAACCAAAGGCAGAGATTTATATTCTATTTTTCTAACGTAAAATGCATTTTAAATTTCGATTATGGTTTCATATAATGCAGTTCTGTAAATCGAAAAGCACTGAAGAAAATTTTGCTAAAATTTTATTAATGTTCTTGTACTAAAAGCTTATATATCCCAGGCATAGTGTTATTTAGTGTTTCTTTCCTCCCAAAATAATAATAGGCTATTGAATAAAAATTTAAAGAAAAATGTTAAAATTTCAGACTTTATTTTTCAAAGAAGATTGCAGCTGAGCTTAATTATGTTATTAGTAGACACTGCTAGACTGTTTATGAAATCCAACCTTCTCAATAGGTTAAAGTATTACTGATTTTTATCTTTCTTACGTTTAGTTCTATTTTCAGTAGTATTTAGATTTTTCTTTAATCAAATCAGTTGTATAAGTCTATTTTACTTAATTTCAGTGTTAAAATTAGTGTTCGGCTATGTATAAGTAGGGCTATATTAATTTGACTCAATTCTTATGGGAAAATATAGTATACTATATTTAGGCCTAGGAGTAAAAAAATATATAAAAAAATTCTACCAAGCATCAATTTATCACATAGCCTTGTGATCAATAAAGGGTTTTCCTCGTTTACGGATGGTTTTAAGGAATAAATACCAACAATAATTAAATTTAAAAAATATTGAATAATGTTGAAAAAGGTAAAAATGAAGTGATATATTCAAATCTCGTATGCTCAGGCGCGCGCGCATACGTGTGTGGGAGTGCGTGCGTGTGTATGTGTGCGCGCGCATGCGTGCGTGTGTATGTGCATGTACGTGTGTATGTGCGTGTGCGTTTGCGTTCGCGTGTGCGCGCGTGTGCACGTGCGCGTGCGTGTACGTGTGTGCGTGCGTGTGTGTGTGTGTGTGTGTGTGTGCGCGCGCGCCTGTTTGCGTGCGTGTACGCGCGCGTGCGCGTGTTACAAATTTAATGTTGAGCCAAAACAAAATGACCAGTCGTGGGGCTGTAGTAGTCTGACTTGAAAGCTCTATCTATACCAAACATAAACAACCTTGCAATATTGATAAAGCTAACCAAAATTACATCCCTCTTATGCAACCACCTTCTAAAACAAAAAGAGGGGATGAATATTGATTTCCTTAAAACGACAGCTATTTATTAAAAAAATCATACTAAACCAATACAACAAAGCAAAAGTAAAATAACCCTGTTAACTGAAACATTAACTCCAATCCAACGTAACTAAAGGTGTCCAAATTTTATAATATAGTAAAAATTCTAAACCAACAACGAAATTAAACAGTCCTTTACATGACAGCTGTTTACATTGCCCTATTTCAAGTTTCTAGAGAATAAAAGAACTGTAACATTAAAATTTATGAACGATTTATTATAGATTTTTGTTCAAATGTTGTTGAAGAAAATAAAATGTATACGAAGAAATTATTTGAATGCTGACGTTTAATTACGATAGCCCAAAGCTTTAAGGACTGATTTTTTTCTTATTATTTTTATAAGGGGGTAAATGGGAGTGATGATGCGTAGTTGCTGAACACCTAGTAACGTAACTTAAGAACTTAACAAGAAAGTTCTCCTAGCCTCTCTCACTCCAACTCCAGTACTTAACCTACAAGAGGTACCCCTGTTAAGCCGAGTAACCCAGTGGAAGGTTGGGTTTTAATCCCAGCGGGAAACTGGGTCGGTGAGCAGAATTGTACTGGGGGCTGAGTTTTCTCAGTTTTGCCTATATAGGCTATGGGAAGGTACCCTGATTTCAAACCAATTAATTATGATGTGTGATAAACGTACGGATATACCCCAAGAGGGCAAGCCTGTAGAGGTAAATCCCTCCGCTGGTTCCGATCGGGTGAAAGCCCCGGTGGCTGGCGCTAGTCGCAAGGATTTTGGGGCGACAAATCACACGAAAATATCAACAAAGAGATAGAAGAACTTGTAAATCCCTTTGGCAAGGGATCTCTGACAAAAGATCTCCACCTGCTACAACTACAACTACTAAGCAGAACTTAGAAAAACAGCAAAATCCTAGTGAAAGTCAACTGATTACCTTAAAGAACGAAAATGAAATGCTTAGGATTGAATTGAGTGATATAAAGCATCTTTGTGAAGAGCTGAGGAAGGAAGTCGGAATGCTTAGAACAGACAATGAAGAGCTAAAGAAAGTATTGAACAGAGACAATGCTACTAATTGCCGAACAAGTCAGGATATGACTTGTAATACTGAATATTGTACAGACGAAGAAGAGTTGGTCCGAGAAACAGATTGGATTCTAAAAGAAATAAGAAAAATCCTACCAAGAAGCGGAAAGCTGAATCGTCGCCAGAAGTGGATCAACTTAAAATGAGTGCTACATGTTCTCAAACTCTTCAGTTAAGTTCCGAGACAAAAACAACTGCTCCACCTGTTACTAACATTAGAAAAGAACCGATTCCACCGCCGATTATGGTTGATAATGTTGGAACATATGAGGATTTTACAATTTATTACACCGTAATATTCCAGAAAATTTATTTAAAATTAAAATCATTAGTAATACGATAGCAAAAATTAACTGTGCTGACTCCGAAAACTACAGAAAAATAATTAAAGCGCTGAAAGAAGCAAAGTTTACTTTTCACACATATGAAAATAAACAATCCAGACCCATTAGAGTTATGGCAAAGAATCTGCATCATACATGCACGCCTGACAGCATCAGAAATTTCTTATTACAACATGATTATAAGATTATTATGGCAGTCAATAAACTGTCGTGGCAAAATAAAACACCATTGAACATGTTTATGTTAACCTTCGAAAACGGTGAAAATATTGATAAAATTTACAAAATAGATAACATCCTTGGATGTAAAGTGGAGATACAACCAATTAAAGGATCAAATCTTATACCACAGTGTAAAAGATGTCAAATGTTTGGACATACTCAAAGGTTCTGCTCAAAAGAACCTAGATGCGTAAAATGTGCTGGTAAACATATAACCAGAGAATGCCTAAAGGTCGACAAACAAAATCCAAAATGTGTAAACTGCGGTGAAGGACACCCAGCTAATTATAGAGGATGTGTTATAGCTAAAGAACTACAAAAATCAAGAATATAAATGTAGGTAAAAATAAGCCAACTAGAAATATATTTATGAAAGATACACCAGTTCAACATAGGAAAGAAACCAACAGTAGTAATAATAATAAAACAACATATGCCTCGGTTGTTGCTTTGGATCGGAATCATCAGAAATCACAGAATAGTGAGAATAATGATTGTATACAGTCTTTACAACTCATTCTTGCTAAAATATCAAACCTTGAAGATGCATTTATAGAGATGAAGGAACGTATACAGAAAATAGAGAGTGGAATTAAGAAACCACCTTCAAAATATAAAATTTAATAACAATGGTAAATGTTTTAAAAATCATGGTTTGGAATGCAAATGGATTGCTTAATCACCAACAAGAGCTTCAGGTAATCCTAGATATAAATAAAATTGATCTGTGTCTGATTTCAGAAACACATTTCACAAGGCAATCCTTCATCAAATTTAAAGGCTATAAAGTTTATCATACAATTCATCCTGATAATACAGCGAGGGGTGGAAGCGCGGTAATAGTTAAAGATAATATCGAGCATAATGAGGAATCTAAAATTGAAGCGCAAGATATTCAAGCAACATTAGTGAGTGTCAGGACTAATAACTATAACATTACTGTGGTTGGACTGTATAGCCCACCAAAGCACAATATAAAAGCCGAAAGGTATCTTGAACTGTTCAGAACATCAGGAAATCGATTTATTATTTGAGGAGATCTTAATGCCAAGCATACGTTTTGGGGATCTAGAATTATAACAACCAAAGGTAAAGAATTATTGAAAGCAATAAAAGAATATAAATGTGATCCTATATCAACAAGTAAACCTACCTATTGGCCCACAGATCTTTCAAAAATACCTGATTTAATAGACTTCTTCATTACAAAAAACATTTCCAGCAAGTATATGCACATAGAAGACAATGTGGAGCTCAATTCGGATCATACACCAATTGTTTTAACTCTAAGTGAGTGTGTTATCTGGAAGCCATGCAAACCTGTGCTGGTGAATAAGTTTACGGATTGGGAGAGCTTCAGGATTTCACTTGAAGAAAGGATCCAACTGATGGTGCCATTGCAGACAGAGGAACAACTTAATTTTGAAGTTGAAAAATTCATCAATGATATACAGAATGCAGCATGGGAAAACACCCTGAAATCAAAAGGAGATTAAAAGGTAACAGTTATCCTGGATATATTATGGAGCTAATTAAAGAAAAAGAAGAGCAAGAAGAAAATGGCATCAATCTAGAGCCCCACAGGACAAAACTAGGCTGAACAATCTTACGTCACAATTAAAGGAAAAAATTAGGCAGCTGAAGAATGACACCATAAGTGAATCCTTGAGAGAACTGACTAATGATATCAGTACTGAATATTCTCTTTGGAAAATCACTAGAAAACTTAAGAGGCCAACTATGCAAATACCACCTATTAAAAACATGGATGGAAGTTGGGCTAGAAATAACCAACAAAAGGCGAACCTCTTTGCTGAATACCTGGGAAATATTTTTCAACCGAATGCAGCCGATAATAGTGAGGAACTGCTGGATGTCATAAGACAAGAGTGTGTAGATATTCCATCAACCACACCAATCGAAATTAAAAAGGAAATCAGAAGGTGCTTTAGGCTCAACAAAGCTCCTGGTTTTGATCTTATTACTGGGCAAATTCTGAGAGAAATCCCTAGAAGAGCGCTGGTAAAGCTAGCCAATCTGATCAATACATCATTTCGTTTGAAATATGTACCTCAAATGTGGAAGGTGGCTGAAGTTGTGATGATCCCCAAGTCTGGAAAACCACCTAACGAAACAACATCTTATCGACCAATATCACTTTTGCCAAGTATGTCAAAATTGTTCGAGAAACTTTTGTTAAAAAGACTAAAACCCATTATCGAAGATTCTAAACTCATCCCAGATCATCAATTTGGGTTTCGAAATAAACACTCTACAATTGATCAGGTCCATAGAATTACTAATGTAATTGAACAATCGTTAGAAGAAAAGAAGGTCTGCTCAGCAATATTCTTAGAGGTTTCACAGGCATTTGACAAAGTTTGGCATGAAGGTCTGAATTACAAACTTAAATTATTCCTTCCTGTTCAATATTCAATGATACTGGAATCTTATATATCAGAAAGATATTTCAGGGTTAAGCAAGAAGACGCCTATTCTAACTTGAAGGAAATTAAAGCAGGAGTGCCTCAAGGCAGTGTTTTGGGGCCAACCCTTTATCTTTTGTACACCCGTGATTTACCAACTTTTGAACAAAGTATAGTTGCTACCTTTGCTGATGACACAGCTATTTTATCTGTTGGTGACAATAACATTGAATCGATCAGACAACTTCAAACAGCTATAAACCAAATACAAACCTGGACTAAAACGTGGCGAATCAAGCTTAATGAAAGCAAATCTGTGCATATCGATTTCACTAATAAGCATATCGAGCACAAACCCGTTTATATTAATCACCAAGTGGTTCCATATGCGAACACAGCTAAATACCTTGGCATGACGTTGGACGCTAAACTCAGGTGGAAACCCCATGTTAAGAAAAAGCAAGAGGAGTTAAAATTAAAATACAGAAAGTTGCATTGGTTGTTGGGTCGTTGTTCCTCCTTATCAGTGTATAACAAAGTATTGATATATAAGCAAGTCCTTAAGCCCTTGTGGTCCTATGGTATCCAACTGTGGGGTTGTACTGCCCAGAGTAATAGAGATATCATTCAGCGATTTCAAAATAAGGTACTTCGGGGTATAGTTAATGCCCCTTGGTACATCAGGAATGAGAACATACATAAAGATCTTGAGGTTCCAACTATTGATAGTGAAGTCAGTAAATTTGCACGAGGTCATAGACGAAGATTGCAACAGCACATCAATGTCGAAGCACTCCAACTACTTAACAGCGATGTCTCAATGAGAAGATTGAAAAGAGTTAAACCATTTGAACTGTGTAGCTCTTAGGTCACATTAGTTAAGTGACTATTAATTATATACTAAGGGATTGTCAGTGGATTGACCTTAGTGGAATGTTGTATCGTAGTAGTTTAGGTTAAGGACAAATAGCTTATTAGTGTATTACTAGATTGCTATATAAAAAAAAAAAAAAAAAAAAAATTATAAGGTATTATCGTTGAGCAAAATCGGCTCAGTAGGCGCGTCAATGAAGGAGAGGGAAACAGAAAATGTCCATTTTCTAATCGTTGCTGGAAAATGTCCTTCTTGACCTCGCTGATTGCTGGAGACGTTTTTGTTGCTAAGTTATGGAAAGTTCGAAACCTCGGAGAGTACTTGTCGCCTCGCGTATATATACACTGCAGCAGCTGATTAGACGGGACAGAATGCTGTCATTTTCCAAGATATTTCAAAATTTCTTCGTAATATTTAGGAACAAGTCTTTTTTAGAAGGCACGTCTTCTTCCATCAGACACAAGGGAACGCTGTCACTTTCCTTGATACTTAAAATATTTTCATAACGCTTAGGAAAGCTTCTTTCATAGATCAGCTGTTCAACTGAGCGTAATACCAACATCCATAAATGTTTTGGCAGTTTTTCCATGTTATAACTCTAAACACACTTTTAGCATTTTTATAGAAATTGCTTTTATTTTTTACAAAATATATTTTTAATTATCCGACAGATTTGACAGTTTAATAATTTTTAATAAATATATTTTTTTTAATTTTATGCAAAAAAAGCAAATACTACGACCGTGACGAGTCATCGTTGGTAAATGTTGTTTAAGTACTATTGCGTACTACAGTTCATGCTGTAAGCGAGTAAATGTTTAAATTTTCAAATTTGTTTTGCGATTTTCACTATTTCGCAATCGATAACATAGGCTACTCCTTTTTTCAGTGTTTATGCAAAAGGCAACCAGAACAAATAAAACAAATCACCGTTGTTTAAAATGTTTACTAGTTTGTTCAAAGCGCTTTAATGTTGAAAAAGGTGTAAATGAAGCGCAATTTTCAAATCTCGTATGTTCAGAGGCATGCGTGCGTGCGTGCGTGCGCGTGTGCGTTCGTGCATGTGTGCATGTGTGCGTGTGTGCGCGCGCGTGTGTATGTGTGCGCGCGTGTGTGTATGTGTTTGTGTGTGTGTGTATATGTGTGCGCTCGCGTGCGTGCGTGCGTGTGTGTGTGTGTGTGTGTGTGTGTGTGTGTGTGTGTGTGTGTGTGTGTGTGTGTGTGTGTGTGTGTGTGTGTGTGTGTGTGTGTGTGTGTGTGTGTGTGTGTGTGTGTGTGTGTGTGTGTGTGTGTGGTTGAGATGAAGAAAATTTTGTATTTTGTACGTGAAAAAAATGTCAATTTTGTAAAACTTTTGCCTTAAAGTTGCGTTTTTTAAATGTAAATTTTTTTAAAACTCTTCAGTTCTAAATTTCCAAAGGCCAAATAGATCTACAGGGAAAGAACGGAATAGTCATTACAACAACTGACGTACGTATTAAATATTCTTTGAAAATGTATCACATTTGAAATTATGTCCTAATAAAACTTACGAGTAATAGTTACCTGAATAGTAGATCTGAAGAGGTTTTTTGATTAATAGTAAAAATCTAAATACGAAATACAAAATGAAATACTAAATAAAATGTTAAATCAAAATGATATAACATATCAAAGTAAAAAATAAAAAAACTATGCAATATATAAATTTCATTATTGCAACATAGCCACCGGACCACATATTTAATTAATTAGGATTATGACCTGTTCTTCCCGTCAGTGGTCTACCTACTCACCTCGTAAAGGCTACCGCGGTTTCGAAACTATCGTTTCTTGTTCAGGCCTTGATACAAAATGTTAAACCACTATGTCGAGGTCGTCACAAAGTCAAACAAAACATTAAAAACATACGTCACAAACACTGAGCACAATTACACGATTAAAATATGTACGATGAAATTTGGTTTGGCCAAACGCTACGTGCGGCTCGTATGTCGTTACATTCCGGACTGCGGCGTCTTCATCAGTAGTAGCGCGCGCGTCAGTATTACCAGTTACGGTGCGTCTGCTGGTTTATGTTATTTGTTCAAATCACTTATCCTTAGAGTCATGTCTTAAATGCCTTAAATATGATTTAAATGAAAGTTTTTCATTGAGGATGTTGTGGGGTTCTGATTTTTTGCTCTTGTAAATCTAAAACTCTTCAATCGCATATCTGCTTTTATGACATTAATGTAATATTTCCATGTTGGTATGGATGTCTTCGAATTTTTGTTTTTTTGTCTTCGAATGTCTTCGAATGGTTTTTGTCCATAAGATGTTCTGCGAAAGCCGAGTTTGTCATAATAAATAAATTTCAAATAAATCAATAAATAAATTCCAACAACAACAAAAACATTTTCATAGAAATTCGTGATATGTTTTCCCAACGAAAAGCGAACAGCGTAGAACTTTTAATATAATACAGAAATAAGTGAGATATTTTGAATGCCCGCCATTTTGTTTTAAGTAGGTGTATGACAGTTTGAGATTGCCTGAGACACTGTCACAGCTCTATATGACAAGCAAAAAATGTTTTATGTGTGAAGAAGTTTTCCTATACCGGACAAACCGGACAACCGAACAAACTGTAACAAAACCGGACAAATAGCTCAAAGAAACGAGATTTCATATTCTAGACAGAAGTATGTTTATAGCACATGGTTTTCTAACCCTGCATCCATTCGAAAATTAAATTTCGTACGCCTTGTCGTCCTTGAAAAACAATTATCAGTCAGTCAGTGATTTTTGCTATTATATAAAAATTACTATTTTCATTATTGCAACAGAACTATTTTAAGTTCAATGACAAACTTTATATTCAAAATGAAGGTTTAGCCATGGGTTCCCCCTTTCTAGCATCCTGGCAGAATTTTTTTTAAACCATATCGGAAATGAATTTTTACGGTGTCATAGGAACTACAATAGAGAAAAAGTAGTTTTTTACTCTTGGTATATGGATGATATAATTGTACTTTTTGCTGGCAACTAAAAAAAAAATAATCAATTCCCGAATACAATAGATCCGAACCTCCATTACACACTGAAAGAAGAAACCGATAATACATTAAATTTTCTTGTCCTATTAATTTCAAAACTAAACAATAGTTATAAGTTCAGCGTTTTAAGGAAAGTTATCACAACGAGCCAAACAATATATTACTCATCACCATCCTTACAATATAAAAATAGCAGCATACACAGGTTAATTTCACTCCCTTTGGACAAAAAAAATTCACGAAAATGAAGTGAACACAATAAAGTACATCGCGGCTTCTAATGGATAGAGGAGCTCGATTGTTGATAGGCTTATTGCCAAACAAAAACAAAAATAAAAAAATCGTTCATGACAAACAAACGTACATCTCAACGGAATATGGATCAACCTTACACTACACCTTACACAAAAAAAAACTAACCAAATAAAATATAAAAGTTTCATTGAAAACAACTCATAAATTATCGACATTGCTAAAAAAAGCTAGTTGCAAATACGAGTGGAAATAACTTTGACAAAACCAGCACAAATAAAATTAAATGTAGTGATTGCCCAAGTTTTTATAAAGGTCCTTTAAAAAAGATTTACAGAACACACCAGAAGTACATTATCTACAAAATCGGCTTTCGCATAATATCTTGTGGATAAAAACCATAAATGCGAAGACATCCATACCAACATGGATATATTACAATTATGTAAAAGTAATTATATGCATGCGATTGAAGAGTTCGAGATTTATAAGAACCCCATAACATCCTCAATGACAAACTTTCATTTAAATCCAATTTAATATGACACGGCTCTAAGGATAAGTGATTTAAATAAATAATATAAACCTAACAGACGCAACTGATAACACTGACGGGGGCGCTACTACTGGTGAAGACTCCGCAGTCCGGATTGTAACGACATACGAGTACACGGTAGTGTTCGACCAAACCAAATTTTATCGTGTGCGTTTTAATAAAAATCGTATGTTTAGTGTTTGTGACATGTGTTTTCAATATTTTGTTTAACTTTGTGACGACATCGATAAATGGATTTGACATTTTGTATTACGGATGAAACAGTGAAGTTCAAATCCGCGGTAGACTTTACGAGGTGAGTAAAAAAGACCACTAAACGGAAGAAAAGATGTTGTAATACTAATTATTTAAAAATTACCAGCAGTGTCCCCGTGCTTCTCTGCGATAATTTGCCCTCTACACAGAAATGTCTTTAATAGAAGTTTCAGTTTTGGCTTATCTAGTGTATTAAACGCAAAAAAAACTAAATTAATCTAAGTACTTTACAGACAATTCGTCTGACTTCTACAGCTTGTGAACATATCCGTTAAAAGAAACCATGCATTTTGAGTAACAGCCATTTTATCTTGAGTAAGAACAAAACTATCAAGGTAGCCGAAACTCTACTAACAATTAATTGTATTTAACAAATATATATAATATCTTTACATTTTACAATCAATACAAAATAATTCAAATATGTTTTAACTGAAATGTGTCAAATCGTGCCTCAGTGAAAGCGGACAAATAAGACAATGTGACAGTGTGGCGTTTTAACGTAACAGACAAAATCAGACATTTTAAGTGCCTGTCATTTTATTTAAAATAGGTATATGACAGTTTGAAATTGCTTAAAACTTTGACACTATAGCCTAACAAAGGCTTTTCATCGAAGCGCTTGAAGACGTTTTCCTGTGAAAACCGGAGAAATAGTGCTAAAAACCCCGAGATTTTCATCTTCTATAAAAAAGCATTTTTGAACTACCTACAAAATATTTTCTCTAAGCCTTATTTATTGTATTAACTGTATAAATATGCCCAGCGGTATTGTGAAAACCAGAGAAATAGTGCTAAAAACCCCGAGATCTTCACGTTCTATAAAAAATATTTTTGCAATACTTAAAAAATATTTTTTTAAAACCCTGCCTTATTCTAAATCTACGCCATAAGGACAGCTACCATAAGACATTTTAACTCATAGGCTTTGTCGTTTTTAATATACAGTGATCAATTCGTGACTTTCGTTTATAGTTTACAGGTTCGTTTATTGGTGAGTGGTATAATGGCGTTTAAAATAATTTAAATATTTATTATTTACACCTACCATATATAATAGAAGTAAAACGTCACTGTTACACAGTTAACACTTACCACAAAGCTAAATACTAAATAATTAAGTTGGACTGGATTTAAAATAATTTAAATATTTATTATTGTTGTTTCTGATTAAGTTACGAAATATTGGATTTTTACCTCTTTGTACGGCATGGATCCAGCCCTGTCTCTGATAGCCTAGATAGCATATGTTTATTTTGACCAAAGTAGGTCGTGTTGGAAAGATGTCATTCGTGGTACCAAAAAGGTTCAGTTCTGGGACCTTTGTTATTTAGTGACAAAAGTGAAATCCACTCTACAATCTCTGTGGGTAATGAGACACGGTCTAAGGATTAATAAAATGAGATCTCAGCCACTTAAGATAGAGTACTCTCGACTAATGAATAAATTATAGGGCCTACGTGATTGCTCTTCTTAGACTCTAATTTGATAATGATTTTTTTTAGATTAATGTAACAAAGTAAGGCAGGATTAATTATTGACAGCAGACTGACGTAGAATGTCTACGTGATTGTGAATTATAATAAGGTTTTTACTGGAATGCACTCTAAACAAATGCAAGACTTCCTGCCGTTCCAGATTAGAACGCTCTTGGTGAAATTTTTAATATTATTTTGTCACGGTAGTCAATTTTATTCTTGTGGTGTTTGTAACAAATAGCAAGCGGGACAAAGTTATTGCGTACGTTTTATTTTCAACCTGAAAGGCGATTCTTTATTTAGTCGTTATTATAAAAAACTTCGTATTTTAAAATTTAAGGATTTATTTTTCATATCATATGTCCAGTTACCGTATATTCTGTTTTACAAACTGGAGTGCCGGCTTATCTGACAAAAAGTTTGGTCATACCCCTGACGTAAATGCAAAGGAGTATTTTCAATTTTTTAATTTCTAATTTATTCCATAGTTCCCACTTTTTCTTACTGAAGCGTTAGCTTCTTATACCGCGTTGTGTACTTTGTATTTGTCACCATGGAGTGATTCGGTTTCATCGAGTAGGCTTACAAAGTGTAGGTAACGTGAGTAGGAGAAGTATTACACAGACTCCCTCCAGTTCTCAGCTCTTCTCCATCCTTTCTTTTCTCTCTCTCTCTCTCTCTCTCTCTCTCTCTCTCTCTCTCTCTCTCTCTCTCTCTCTTTTCTACTTTTCTTCTTCTCATGTTCTTATACATAATGATGTTGTGTACATTGTTTGTATTGCCAGAAGGAACAGTTCAGTGGTATATGGTTTATATTCAGTAATAAAACGTGCGTTTGATTTGATTTTTCTTATATTCTCGAGACGTTAAATATCTTATATTTATATTTTCTATATTCTCGAGACGTTATATATATTTTTTTAAGAAGCTAACACTTCTGCCGACAGTCCCAATGACTGCACCATTTGTTTTTGTTATTAGGTACTTTAAATAATAGGAATAATTAATTAGAATTAAATTAGGACAAATCACTGTGCTCAGTGCAATTTAAAAAAATGTCAGTTTTTTCAGGCTAAATAATCTCCGTATTTTTACTATGTCTACAATATGGTGACGAAAAAAGAAACAAACACTGCATAAATTCTTACAACATTCTTAACTCACCAAAAGAGAATCAGTGAACCATGCATCTAATGAACAGACCTAATCTTTGAAGAGTACACTATTTTCCTCTTGCCTCGTCATCACTATGTATTACAGAGAGTTCAGGGTTCAATTAATTCAATACTAACGGAGATCTTAAAATATAATGGCAATAACATATACAAGCAATCCTCACTTTATGTTCAACTACTATTAATATCTCTATGTTCTTAAAAATTTTGGAAATTTTAATAACATATATAAATGTAGATCGTGAAGTTCTTAAAACCTCGTTTATCCGCCTCGGTGGCCTAGTGGATAGCGTATTAAGCTTTCACCCCGAGGACCCGGGTTCGATTCCCGGTGAGGGCTTGGCATTTTCATACGCTATAACTCATCCCATCGTCTGCGTTAGCCCAAGTGTGCACAATAATTGGACGTTAAACACTAAAATAAAAACAAAAAAAAAACCTTGTGTGTTTGTGTTATGCTATGTCAAAAAAGGTGAAAAAATCTTTTATAGACGAGCTGGGTTAGAGTATCGTCATTCCCCAGAGTGTGGGACTTAATTTATGTTCAAAGTCAAGTTAAGATATATCCCCCACAAAAAACCACCAAAAACATTACTTTTCTGTAAACCTTCCTCACGGAACCGCCGCCAGGTTTTACTTGGTGGGGAGCTGGTCTGGCTGTCCGCCTACTCGTCTACAGAGTTGGCTCTCCTTTCTCAGTCCTCAACTCTTCATGAACATTGCAGCGAATCCCGCAATGGCCCTCCAATTAGCCTCTGAAGCCATCATTGTCACAACCAGACTTTCTGGTATAATGCTGTCTCGCAGATATGTTTGCAGCTTCATAATTTCCTCGTCGAATCTCCGACACCGAAAAAACACATGCTCCGCATATTCCGCCACTGCTGGAAGACAGAGGGGACAAGCCGAGTCTGTTTTCAGCCTGAAACGGCCAAGTAAGCTCGGAAGCAACCGTGCCCAGTGAGAATCTGTGTGAGGTTGAAGCTCACCTCCCCATGCTCCCTGTTGCACCAATCCTGCATGTTACCTATGAGTTGATACGTCCATCGTCCATTTGTTGATTCATCCCCCCGTTGCTGCCAGGTACCCAGGGTCCAAATTTCGCTCCTCTTTAATTGCCATTGTATGACTATACCGCTGCTCAGTATTTCGCTTGCGCCAATAGAGCCTCGTTCTTTCTTCAGCCATCAGCTCCATTGGGGATTCGGCCGCCACTACGCATGCAGCGTCGTAGGAAACTGTTCGGTAACCTACTTACGACACGCAGCAACGCACGGCGGTGCACCACATTAACCTTGCGCGCATAGCTCGCGAACGTCATAGTCGGGCTCCAAATCAGCGGTCCGTAAAGGTGAGCTTACTACCCCAGCCAGGAGTCGGCGGCTTGTCTGTCTTGGGCCTCCTAGATTCGGCATGAATGTGCGTGCGTGTGTGTGTGTGTGTGAGAGAGAGAGAGAGAGAATATGCGTAGTGTTATATTGTCTGTTAACTCACCAACTGTTTAACAGTTTATTGCTTTATACAAACCTAGTAAATAATATTTTTCTTTTTTATATGTATCATTTAACTTGTATCTGTTATTCAGACATTTCAATTCATTTACATTGGTAAGTATACAATTTTCTTAGATTGGTACTGGAAAATAAAATTTATTGTAAAGAAAGAGAGTAATATTTCAACCACACATACATTTTCTAAATATACAAAGTTTGAAAGTTTTGGTAGGCTAATGAATTAGTGAAGATAGTGATTTAAAGTACGGTAGTGACTCTTAAAAAAATGGTTCTGAACAGTTATTACAACAATGGAGATTATTATAAAACAAAAAAAGTAGTACATCACATTAATTTCTATACTTTACAAAAACAGTGATAATTTTGAAGTTATCACAACAAATTCAATACAGTAGGCTTTTTAAAACATTCATAAAACACAATAATTTATGAAAACTTAATATTACTAGATAGGTTGTTATTAAAGTAGTATAATATCACAATAAATTATTTCTAATAATAATAATAACAACAACAATTTGAAAATATTTACAGCAAAAAATATGTTTTGTTAGAACAATAAGTATGTATATTACTTATTTTTAAACATCAAATATTTATATAGTAATGTTAACACATTCATATATGATCTATTACTAGAACAAAGTAGATTCTCATAACATCGTCAAGTATTTATAAGTATACAATTATTACAATTGTGATATACTTATAAGTATATCAAGAAATTGTACCAATAAAAATGTATTAATTGTTAAAATAATGATAAAATTTCAATTATTTATACATTTTATGTAGTTAAGTACGGTAGTGGTTCGTATAAGACATGAGGTAGTGTGGAGTCAGTTGAACTAATATGGAATGTGGTCTTTGCCTGAACGCAACTTCAGCCAATCACTGTGAGGCAGTATTCAGCGTAATATTAACGAATTGGTTTCAAAAATAAAGGTAATCTTCGCGGGGTAACAAAAAAAGCGAAGATACCCAAAACGGGACGCGAACCCAAATGTAACAAATATATACTTTACTAGTGCAGTCTCTATCGGAAATCTGTGTAACTAACAGCAACTATTTTAAATGAAATCTAACTGGTACATAATGGAACAATGAAAAACTTTTTGAAAATTAATTGAATTTTGGTTAAACGTACAAATTTATCGACCAACAACAACTGTTTGTGAGAACTTTGAAGTATCAGATTCCTTTTTTGCAAAACTTATAGATGTGAACACGTTTTTTCTACCTACTGTTACAAATATATATTCTAACAGAAAAATTTATGCCGATTTAAGATTGACAATATCAAGTTTGCAGCCAAACTTAGACGAAATTATGAACCAAAAATGAAGACTTCGCTCATCCCAAACGAGTTCGATCAGTGCAGTAACTAAATTAAGTTGTTATTACAATGAGTTAAAATTATTATGACTCATTTTACAAAAGTAAGAGACCTTAAGTAATTAAACTCCTTATATTTGTATTATCTTTTCTACATACCTGTCGAGCAAAATTTATTTCCATGTATTAGTAAATTTGTGTAAAATTAAAAGAAATTATAAAAATAATTTCATAATTTTTCTTCCCTTCATTTATTTGTTCAAAGAGGATTGAAACGCATACATGACCAGAGAGCGGGGGAACGTCTATCAGCATACATGAAGCACGCGTTCCCGGTTCTATTTAAGGTTTATCTCGTGGCAATGTTAATTATAAACCACTGCTGCAGCCTATAATGTAGGATAGTAGGTCTCAACTGAAGCAATCAGCGGTGTTAATTGATGTGTACATCACTAAGGTGGATTATGTTGTGTAATTAATCGAAACAATCAGATACTCTGTGGCCGCTCTGAATATGAACTACAAACCACTTAATAAGGTAATTGTTAATCAAGCGTTTACACCAGAGACCCGATGCTCTTAATTAAATTTATCAGTTAAACTGTTAAATAATTACCTTTAATTTAAGTTTACTTGAAATAATACGAGTATGAAAACTAAAAAACACAAGAACGTTTTTTGCATCTTAACATTTAAAATAAGAATGGAAAACACATTACGTTTTGTTGGTGTAATGTTTTCTCATGGCAAATGGTTTTATTAGTTTAGTATTTTTTTACTGGACTGTTTGTTTCGCCCATTGCCAAAATTGTAACCATCTAATGATCTTATAATGCAATGATAATGGATGGTAGCGTACGGCTATCTTCTACGAATTCAAAATACAACGTCAACGCACGTATGCACGTGGAAGGGTGCCCACACGGCAGCCTTCTACGATTTCGCATGTAATGAAATAGACGACTGCACACGAAAATCTTTTTAGATCTCAAATGCGATGACGAAAGGCGATTGTGCACTGCCATCTCTTATGAAATCAAAATACAATGACCGTGTCCACTCAACAAAATTCTAAGATATCAAAATACAATGCCAATTTACAATCTCTTACAACTTGAAAATACAAGGATAATGGACGATTGCACAATACATTTTAACCCGTAGGGGGGTTGCAGACTAGTTTTACCCGTTGAGAGGATTTAGACGTCCCTCGAGGTACTCGAGTCTAACACACACTTAAAGACTTTAACACTTTACACTCACACTTAACATTTAGGTAGACGATAATAGCCTCATTGTGCTTTTCGTTTTAAAATAACAATAAATAAATAAATAAATTTGTATTGACACAAGAGACTTTGACTTTCATAATTCGCACACTGCGCTTATATTTAAATTTTTTATATTGAAAACACTTGTTGTTATTCATTCATTCACTTATTATTATTCATAAATCAGCCCAAAATTGAAAATAATGGACTATGTATCACGTAACAAGATTACATCTAGTCGCAAGGAAAACAGAACTTTTCGAAATGGAATTTTTATAAAACGTTCATTTAAAAGAAAATAATATGCATAAGTGTGGTGCGTATTAAAGTACAATTTGGTTCCTAAAATTAAGCTATACAAACTAATTTACTGCTTCATTCAGAATAACTGACTGTGCTTATATGACAACACAGAAAGTTCGAGTTAAACGAAACCCTACGATTTAAGTTTCTGAAAATGATCAAAACATTTCATTTTATTCAGAAAAGTGAGTACTTTCGCAGAAAATAAATATATAATATCGTTTGTCACGTTATTTTAAAAGTTAACAGCTTTTATTATTCAGCTGCGATAAAACACGATTTCTTCATCGGAAAGAAAAGTAGGCCTTTCAGTGAGCATGTTTTCCGGCGTAACCTTATCAAGATAATAACACCGGTTTTTATTATTTTTAAATAAAATATTATTTAGTGTTAGCCATTTAACATTCAATCAGACACCGTTGTATCGGCTGGGAGTTGTGCAGATCTGCGACGGCCAATTCTAAAGATTTCTCCAACTCCAGCATTGTTGTCGTCAACGGGAAAGTGTTCAATGCTTCACTACCGCGACTGCAAGCAAAATTAAACGTTGGAATTAAAAGTTATCTTTACAACAGGTTTATACATGTGAACATAAAAATAATTTTTCTGACGAAAGTATGCACACATTAAATAAGATATTAAAACATTACTTGAATAATTAAGTAATATTTTTTATTTGTGAGAAAAAATTGGTTTCGCCTGGACTTTGAACTCAAACGTTCCTTTACTTCACCTTTCTGAGGATCTGCGTGTCCGGGTCAAACACCGGTTAGTCTGATGCGTCTGTGTCTCTGAACCAAAGTCGTAGGTCCGATACTGTCGTAAGATTTTCGTGTCCGTTAACGCAGATTCCTCGTCCAAGTAAGTCTAACTGTCACACAGACAGCTAGTGTGGAGAATTATAAAACCAGAATTATTAGAGAAACTTTCGAAATAGAAAAAAAATAAGTTTATCTGCTGTTTTGAGGATTGCCCTTAATTGAGTTCGTTCTACGTGCAGTCTTACAAAGTCGGTATCACTGGACCTAATCAACCAGGCTATTGTAAGTAATTGGAGGACCGATAGACGTAAATTTCAAACCAGCCCACTTTTCATTTGTGTCATACCAGAGTTATAAAAAGGAACGAGCAAGTATTGGTTTTCTTTTATTCGATCTCAGGAGCGAGAAAATGTTTATTGTCAGGGAATGTTTAGGGGCCTAATCTAGAAACAGTTGTGACGAGAGTTACACCGGTTTTTAATGTAATTCTCGTGTTTCCATCCACGAAATAAGTATTAAACGATACACGAGCGCGCGCGCACACACACAGGCGCGCGCGCACACAGACACACTCACTCACACACACACACACACACACACACACACACACACACCCTTGATGGTTGTTCCATCAAAGGGGAATAACAATTTTTTTTGCAGAACTCAAAGATAGTAAAGATTTTTATAATTTTCTTGGTGATTTCTTGATCAGCAATCAGCATAAAAAATTTATTTTTGAAGTTGGCGTTAAATATATTCATGATTTCTGTTATATTTACTCCTAGTAAAAAAGCATGAGTGCAAAAATTTCAACGTACCCGGTCTGGGTCATTGCAATGGTATCCGCTAAATATCTCATTTTCATAACATCAATATAAATAACTGTAAAGTTTAATACATTTTTCAAACTGTCTTACCCGGAAATACTTGTCACAAGGTTTTTCCACTGGCTAGGAATGTTGTATCTAGTCTCAGGAACTAAGTTCTTAAAATACGCTCTGTCACCACTGAACCTAAAAAAATTAAAAAATTATAATAAACAATACATTTTTCATTGTAATATACGTCAATTCTACAAAAAAATCAGTGAACATCGTTGTGAAAGAATATTACTGGGGTTTTTAGATACATAAAGGGTGACCTTCCGGAGCTCACGCGTATTGATTACGCTTTCGGGCAATGCCCTAACTAGTTATAATCTTTCTTCTTCTATCTGCTCTTATACTAGATTCCCTCATCCCTAGCTGAGATGGAACAGCTGTGTCACTAACCTAAGTATGTGGACTCTAGATGCCAGACGACCTCTAGTTTTATTGTCGCCTTGCTTATACATAAAAATATGATGTCTGTGTATGGGTGAACATTTTATTTTCTTAGGTAGTTGTGAGATTCTGATGGCTGTAAACAAAAAGTCAAAACCCACAAAACTCTTGGGAATTTGTAAAAGTAGACCTACACGTGAGGAATGAAAGTTTCTTCCATAGGGAAGTAGAGGAAGAATGATTTTTTTTATTATTTTAAGGCGAAAAGCACATTGAGGCTATTATCGCCTCCCTAAATATAAGTGTGAGTGTAAAGTGTTAAAGTCGTAAGTGTAGTGTTGTAAATGTAAGTGTGTTAGACTCGGGTACCGCGAGGGACGTCTAAATCCTCTCAATAGATGCAGCTAGTCTGCACCCACTCTGCGGGGCCTAACAACATGGAACTCACAAACAGTAGACTGTAAAGACCTTAGGCGGTACTACGCGACCTGCAATGGAGGAGATGAGAGATGGGTTCGAACAAGTCAAATCAGGTTTATCTCAAATCAGATAGACGTTTGTAATCGTCTATTGAGAGCGCAAAGGTTCTAATTAAACCTACAAGCAGAAGTTATATGGATTAACGGTTGAGTATGAGCAATACAACCCTTGAAGGGTTGCGATGACAGGGTTGATGTGAAGACGGTACGACTCACATTTAGGAATATTTATTCAAATAGATTCATCTAAATGGATGTAGGAGGACAGTAAAGATCCTATATAGAGTTTAATTTAGAACAACCATGCAACTGATTACGGGTTACTGTGGTCTGAGCGTGAATCTTAACAGAGTAGGAATTTATACCTTTCGAAAGTAAATCAAACATTCAACGGACGTTTTATTTTAGTTATAAGCATTTAAATGTTACAAAAATTTGAACGAATTAAGAAAGATAGACATATTTTAGTACATGTGGTAATTAAGGACACACACACACACACACACACACACACACACACACACACACACACACACACACACACACACACACACACACACACACACACGGCCCCGCAGCGGGGGTGCAGACTAGCAGCACCTACTGAGAGGATTTAGACGTCCCTCGAGATACCCAATTCTAATACACACTTACACTTACAACACTACACTTACGACCTTTAACACTTTACATTATACACTTACATTTAGGAAGGCGATAATAGCCTCAATGTGCTTTTCGCCATAAAGTAAAAAAAATAAACACACACACACACACACACACACACACACACACACACACACACACACACACACACACACACACACACACACACACACATACACACACACACACATATACATTTTCAAATGTCAAATAGAATATAAAAAATCAATTACACAGAAGATTTAAACAGTATAATTAAGTTAAAATTAAAATTTTCGATTCAAATTTAAAATGACTTTGAGGGGAACAAAATAGATTTTAAATTTTCCAGGAGGGATTTGTATCGGCCAGTTCCTAAACTGCTGCGATATATAAGAAATTTTTAAAAATTATTAGTCTAATAAAAGTTAATTTATAAAAGGTTTTATCTTTGTAATTACAAAGTACGCATAGGCCTAATCAATTAAGGCTCAGGATTATGTACATTTTAGATAAAACGGGCTTGAATTAAGGAATGGATAAGAAAAGTTAATTTTTAAAATGAGTTTGAAGAGAGCAGTGTGTTTAAAAATTAGGCTAGTGAGCTGGTTGTTTTAAATAAACACACACCATGTTATTCATGTCTTGTTATTCATGTTATTACTGTTGAATTTTAGTGTTTGGAATTGTTTAAAAATTTGTAAATAGATAACAGTTAGTTCGTGAAATAAGAATTGATTTCTATATAAATACATGAGATAATAACTTCAATGTTTGTACTGTTGTGTTTTCAGTGTAAATTGACTACATTTATTTGTTTTATTGAGCTTAAATGTTACGGTGAATGTTTCATTTACGTTGTTTAGCCAAGTTCACAGCAAATATATTAGCAAAATATAATGAGTGTTCTCACTCCATTTGATGGCGCTCAATTACCTTTGAACTGGTGAACAAGAGTGTAGGTTACATGTTGCTAATAATTATTGAGAGATAAAAGCTGTTGGTTTTTGTTTTTAATAGCAGATATTACGTATTAGCCACTGATTGAAACTAACTAAATGTGTCATGGGAAATTTTAATCAAAATTATTATTTAAAAATTAAGTAGGTTTAAATTTTTTTGCAGCAGTTGTTAAAAATTTATCAAGTGTATTTAGAATTTGAAAAATGAACATTTTGGAAAACTGTACATGTCGTGAGTAAATTTTTGTTTTTTATTTTTATCTAGAACTTTACTAATTTACCCGTAATAGTAGGCTATACTGAATAACTCGAAATTACCGCGAAGTTATCAATTGTGGAAGAAATTTGTATCAGAAGGACCAATAAGTAGAATAGAAGTTCAGATTATTTAAGGTATAATTTCTTTTCAAATGACGCACCTGGGAAGAAAGGGTTACTACATAAAAACATAAATGAATTAAAAAAAGGAAAATAAAGCTTTTTTGAAATGTAATCAAATTGGTTAAGTAATTAATTTTTAAAAAATAAATCGATTTAAGTTGTGTAACAGAAAAAAAGGCATCGATTTTCTTGTCGACTCAGAAGAAACGTATTAACGTTAGCTAATCCGAGACGACGCAATGCGTACGCGCGGGTGTGTGTGTGTGTGTGTGTGTGTGTGTGCGCGCGCGCGCGTGTGCGTGCGTGCGTGTGTGTGTGTGTTTGTTTGTGTGTGCGTGCGTGTGTGTGTGTGTGTCTGTGTGTTTGTGGGTGTGTGTGTGTGTGTGTGTGTCTGTGTCTGTGTCTGTGTGTGCGTGCGTGCGTGCGTGTGTGTTTGTGTGTGTGTGTGTGTGTTTGTGCGTGTGCGTGTGCGCGCGCGTATGTGTGTGCGGGTGCGCGCACGTGTGCGTATGCGTGCGTGTATGCGTATGCGTGCGCGTGTGCGTATGCGTGCGCGTGTGCGTATGCGTGCGCGCGTGTGTGAGAGAGATTTACACTGAATAACTCACAAAATTATTTAATGATATATCTATTATTTAGATTTTTTTATGCGCCTAGCACGATATAGATAATTAATTGTATAATATGTGATTAGTAATCTGAATTATAACATCATTTTAAAAATAATTTACATTAATTTTTGTATTGATCCAAAAATACCACTGGTACAAGTTTTAATATTTCTCACATACTCGTAGTAACGAAGTAATTAATGCAACTGTGTGAGGAAAATGTTAGTTTCACATTCGGATTTGTGGTTGCAAATTCGGTTTAGCGCACTCGTGCTTTTCACTTCATGTGTAACACATTTTACGTCAATATTACAATAAATATATACTACCTTTCATGAGCACTCGTAATTACGTTTTTTTAAGTGATTTATTGCGTAAAATTGAATTATCGATATGGAACTTGATCGATAATTATATCGTTACACCAATTGTTAAAAAAATAAATAGTTAATTTACTCAAATTAAAAATATAAATTAATTATAATTATAATTAAAAATATGGGCTATATAAAAATGTTTTTGCGTAAACAAATTTATTTCATAAAATACCCTTCAACGCGTCTCTTTTACCAATAACCTAGTTTTTACATTCAATGTTTGTATAAGTAAGCGTACTCGTTTCAGGTAACACAATATTAAAATATTATTGATTATAACTTTTGAGAACATATAAACTGGAATGCAAAAAATGGTGATAGTGTTAAAATTATATTTTTCAATGTATTTTTTTTAAATGCTGTTCCGTTTCACGTTTTTTTGGCATTTTCGATATTCTATGTTAAAAAATACCGTTCGATAGAGTGCGAAGGCAGTTTCTGAGCTGGTGTGCGTTGTACCAATGAATGAATTTGGTTAGTTTTCTTTCATAAAAATTTAAACTATGAAGGCCGCTCAATTACTTTATTTTTTTAAATCTTTAAATTTATTTTTAGAGAGGTTTTTAACGAATCGAACTGTTTATTTCCATTTTTTAATTATTACATCTTATTATTGAGTTTTTACAATATAATTCAATATATGGACACTAAAAGAGCCAATTTTATTCAAATTTTCATGAGCCGTTTTTGTATACTTATAAATATTATTTGAAAGCTAGAATGTACAGACTTTGAGTATCAAAACAAATTAAATTCCTTCACCTTAAATGAATACCATGTGTGAGTACCTTCATGTATAAATCATTTTTTTTTTTTTTGTCGTAAAAGAGAACCAAGTAACCCTGAAGTGCGAAGCTGTGGCGAAATGCCTACGTATACACTATTTGCCAAATTCATTATTGTAATGGTATAGTACTATGAATACCACCACACAACTACAATTATAGTATAATTATGAATTATAGTAGCTGTTTCTTTTCCACACAACTACAAAAGCTGTTAGATCATTCGAGTCAAGCGCCATTATAAAACTATTCAGCACCAAAAAAAAAAAAAAAGCTATTTGCCAACGAGTGAAGAAGTTCTTTACCGTAAAACCCTTCACGGGAAAACACGGGCCTACCTGACAACAAACAAACGGTTGTAGTTGTTGAACAGATCCACATTGCTTTGTACACGGGAAAGGCTGTATAAGAAAATATTGTCCAGTGCGTTCGGTTCTTCGAATTCAAAATCCAATACGCAGTCGAATAGCGACCTCTGACGTTCCACAGCCACTTCACTCTCGACTAATACTACTCTTATTTCCTCCGACTGCAAGATAGACTCTGCCCAGCTCACCATACCACGTCTAACGTTTTCGATCTCCTCCGGGGCAAAAGGATCAAAAACCTGAAAAAGTAGGATTGAAAATAACAAAAATTATTAAAATGTATTCCAGATGATTTTTTTCACGATGATGGGTTTATTTAAGTTATTATTATTGTGTAATCTATTCAAATTTAAAATAACGCAAATGCACGCATAATTTTGAAGGGGAAATGGGGAAAATTTGTTTTCTTATCCTAACCGACTAAGTTTTCCCTCCATTATTTACCTATTAGCCATATAATCAGTCAGTAATGTTTGCTATTGACCTACAAACATCTCTTGTTTGCTACGGAATTTGCTAGTTGTTAAGGAATGTGTTTTCTGTTTGCGATTCGTAGTTTTGATGGTACGTAAAATTTTGTTTTTAATTTTCCCCGCTCAGAGTATCAGTTTTGGCTTTTATTTCATTTTTTGTATTTCAAAACAGGCTTAGGAATCAGGCCTTAAAGCTATTTTTAAGTTTTGCATTACTAAACAAATGTTGAATCACAATCTCGAAATGTCGCGTATTGTTGCATATACACAAATACAAAAGTGATAACAAATTTCCGATTAAATCGAAATATTATTGGTTAGTTTTTAATCGAAATATTAGAATATTAAATCAAGGAGGCCCGTGCGAAATTTTGCACTATGGAAGTTTAAAGTAAACACAGCCTTTTGAATAAGAGTAGTCGTGATGGAAGGAAAGGAAAACATGTTTAAAAATTAAATCGAAAAGCGTTTATTATTTTTAATATTATTAAAATTATGAAATATAAAATTAAAATATATAAATAAAATTAAAAATTATAATTAGGCCTATATTTTTTTAATTATTATTAAAAATTAAATCGAAAATGTTTATTATTAAATTGAAATAATAATCACAAATTTATGACTGGTATCGACCGTAATATTTACATTAACCTTTTGTTAAGAAGAGGTTTAATGAGAGATCGTAATATTCAAATACAAATGCGAAATGTTAGAACATTATGTTTGGTACTTACTTGGATATCACAAAGTCCACAATAACCTCATAACCTTTAACTATTTCAATTGTACTTCGTATTTTATGATATCCGTACTAACAATAGATAAATGCACGATGGAAAGAGAAATCACAAATACATTTGTGTAAAAACAGTGTCCGAAACATGTGTTTGATATGCGAAATGCTTGTCCCGGCTTGTACGACGTGCAGGGATAGGGGACTGTCAGTAGGGCCACATAACCTATGACTTTCTGTAATGACTTTTTTAAATGAGTTTAATGACTTTTAAGTAAATACTGAAATTGTTCTAAGCATGTTATGCAAAAAGAGACATTTTGAATGGGATTGTCTATTCGTGATTAATAAATTAGCTTCGTAAAATATACAAAATATTGTCTGATGCCGCGCATGTGCATCCATGACGCCGTTTTGACTATGACAATTAAAAGTGCCTTTTATGTTAACATTTTCCACAAACAGTAAGTTTTAGCTTAAAATCGTTTTACAATGTCAGAAGGCGGCTAAAAAAATCTTTCTAAAGGTATACCTGCACGAATAGTATGGTCTGAGAAAAAGGGATGTTGACTAAAGAAATAATATATATGATTTTACTGAAACAATAAACAAACGCTCAAGAATATTATACACATTACCTAAAACACAGAACTCCAAAACAGTAATATCTAACAGTGATATAATTTTAAAAAAAGTATTTATAAAATAATAAAGTTTTAATCAAGCCAAACGAAACTCATCTCGTAATTCTACCATTTAATAATACATAAGAATACATAAGTTTTTGATGATTTAAATGCGAAACAAAGATTTGAAGTGAAAACTTCTTTAAGTTCTATATGCTAAAAAAATATAATCTCATTATAGCCAGAATAACATTATGGAGTCGAAAAAATAACAATAGCAAATAATAAAATAATTACAAAATAACAGAATAGTAAAAAAAAGCGCTTCCCGTATACGTATAACCTATAAGCGTATTTTTATTATCAGTATTATTGTAGTGCATTTGAAGTCTACCAGTGAGCTTATGGTTTCTATGTGTATTCCTGATTTAGTGTCATGATTTCTGCATACGAAAATTAGGGACTAAATCTGATGGTGTTCAAAACCTGATACTGATTAAATTTTGTTTTACATTTAATATTTATTTGTTTGAAATTACACATGCGCCGGCGGGTGCGCGCGCGCGCGCACACACACACACACACACAAGTTGGTTGATAAATATTTAAGTTATAATTAATGTCATTAGGCTATAGTGCGTAACCAATGAACAGAATCTATCCTGCATTCATTCTATTAACCTACCCATCCAGCACAAAATTGTTTAGAGCGCTAGCTTAAATATATATTAGACATTGTATATAAATAAGTTCACTAATAAATATTTCAATTAGTAACGAAGCCCAAACATTAGAATTATTACAACATTAACATGAGGATATATTGTAAATGGTTGAACATATGCATAACGTTGTATAATGTAAATATTTACATAATGTAAATGTTTAAATAATGTAAGATATACACGTGTGTCCACTTTCTTTAATGTCAGTTGTGTATAATTTCAATTTAGCAACAATATCAGTAATTTAATCGGACCTGTACAAATCATCAATTAATTAACACTAATTACTTCAATTGTTTGTTTTCACCTGTTTTTTTTTTTTTTTTTAACGTCCGACTATTGTGCACACTTGGGCTAATACAGACGATGGGATGATTTATAGCGTATGAAAATGCCAAGCCCTCGCCGGGAATCGAACCCGGGTCCTCGGGGTGAAAGCCTCGTACGCTATCCACTAGACCACCTAACGAATTACAACTAACAACTAACGAATTACTAATCAAACATTTTTTCCGATATCGACTAAAAACACTTTACATTTCTCTTTTTCTATTCAGGTTTGAGTTCATCCTGTTAATAAATAGGTTTTATTGTCATTGTGAACAACAATAGGTTTTATTGATATACCTTTCTTAACTTAAGATTTAGAAATAAAAAATAAAAATTAATCTTAACACAAAAAATATATGGATACGACTTTATTACAGAACAAAGAACTGTCGCAATGGATATTAATTCAATTCCAACGCTTAATTTCACAGCATATACCAAAACAATGGAAAATGTCAGAGGTAACGGTAGCCTAATTCTTAAACCAGGAAAGCCGCCGAATAAAGTTGCATTGCCAATATCTTTACTACCAGTCATGTCTACAATATTCGATTTTTTTTTTAGGCGAAAAGCACATTGAGGCTATTATCGATTCCCTAAATGTAAGTGTCAGTGTAAAGTGTTAAAGTCGTAAGTGTGTGTGTGTGTGTGTGTTAGACTCGAGTACCGCGAAGGACGTCTAAATCCTCTCAATAGGTGCCGCTAGTCTGTCCCCCTGCGGGGTACAATATTCGAGAAACTACTTTTAAAAAAATATAAATCTAATCATTCATAAGAGAAAATTATTATTGTTATTTTTTTATTCTAAGGCGAAAAACACATTGAGGCTATTATCGTCTCCCTAAATGTAAATGTGAGAGTAAAGTGTTAAAGTCGTAAGTGTAGTGTTGTAAGTGTAAGTGTGTGTTAGACTCGGGTACCGCGAAGGACGTCTAAATCCTCTCAATAGGTGCAGCTAACCTGCACCCCCTGCGGGGGAGAGAAAATTAATTCAGCCACACTGGTTTGGGAATATAAATTACATAAATATCTCTCGTATAACTAATTTGAAATATTAATATCATATGTAACAGAAGGTTTTTTCATATAAGGTATATAAATTCTATTGAATAATAGGTATAAGGTGCTATTGAAAAAAAATATCAGCAGTGGTTCCTTAAGGATTTGGTATTCTTAACGTATTGTATTTGCTATACGCACGTGTTATTACCGAGACTGAAAATGTTTTAGCACCAATTTATGCAGGTAGCTAAATTGCCATATTTTTTCAGACTAATATATCTTTTTTCAGTTGATATATATATTGAACTTGCAGGTGGGAAGGTGGAGAGAGTATCAGAGAAAATTAGTATAGGGGCAAAAAAAGGTGACTTAAAATAAATGAGTCAATCGGCAAGGTATATATTTTACAAATAAAAGAGCAACACCTGTACATGTAAAAATTAATTCTGAAATATTAACATTCGTAAATACAGTGAAGTGTTTGGGTGTGACCATTGGAAGAAAATTAAAATGGAAAAAAATAAGAAAACAAAAAAAGAAAGAATTAAATATTAAATACAGAAAGATGTATTGGCTGCAAGGACGCGGAACTGTCAATACATAATACTCCATTATTTTATAATGGATATATATAGCGATATACATTATAAAGCGTTTCGATATATATAGCATTCGTCACTGGTAATGTGCAAGTGACACAAACATTAAACAAGTGACTTTTCAGAACAAAGTGCTGAGAAGTTTACTTAATGCACCTTGGTATGTTCGGAATGATAACTTACATCGTGACTAAACTTCTACTAATATGGTAAAGGAAGAAATTGAGACACAAGCATCAAAGTAAGGCATGCGTCTTTGACTTCATATTAATTAAGATGTGAACTCCATTCTTGAAGTGATTAGTGGCATTCGTTGACTCAAAGGGAAAGGCTCATAAACGTTTATAGAGATTGGTGGTAAAATATTGTAAAATCTGAAGTATTGTAAAGAAGAGATATAAATTTTTAGTCAATTTTAGTAAACTGATCAGAATTTTAAAAAATCTGAACAATCAGAAACCATTTTTAAGTTCTTCTTTTACAAATATTTATTTTAACATTTAAAGTATTGAAAAATAAGTACTAATACAGCTCAAGGCAGGCTAAATAGCTCTACAAACTTGCACAATTTCATTTATTCCTGCAATGTTCAATCATTGCGTACAGTTCGGATCATCATCATAATTTCATTTACTTCAACAGATATTTAATCACGGCTGAATAAAGAATAAAATAATATATTTATTGAAAATAATTAAATATAAATAAAATCGAAAGAGTTATATATTATTGTAGTCGTAAATATCATTAACAATAAATTTTTCGGCACAAATATGCTCCAAAAAATATTGTCAAAATATTCATCGTATATAATATTTGTTTATTAACATGCATGCGAAATTTCAATCCTCTGGCTTTAACGGTTCCTGAAATATAAATTTTCAAAAAGAAGGTCGTCACAGCTGATTTAGAGTCACCACTCGTGATTTATAAGGGTTTCTATTAACCGCTATAGAATCAAAAATGTTAAACTATATATATATATATATGTGTGTGTGTGTGTGTGTGTGTGTATATATATATATATATATATATATATATATATATATATATATATTCTTCAAACCTCATTACCATTATATAGGTAGAAAATTAAGCTTTCAAGTATTTTTAAAAAATTATTTCAAGGCGAAAAACACACTGAGGTTATTTATCGCCTCCCTAAATGTAAATGTGAATGTTAAAGTCGTAAGTGTAGAATAGAATAGACAACAGAATACACAACAATAGAATACACTTATTGTTGTAAGTGTAAGTGTGGGTTAGACTCGGGCATCGCGAGGGAAGTCTAAATCCTCTCAATAGAGGATTTAATCTGGCTAATCTGCTCCCTGCAAGGGCTTCAAGTATTTATAGTAGAGTTAATGATTACTTCACTAATAAAGTTACAAAAATGTCCGATACATTTTAGCGACAAAAATGATCCAAAAAATATTATCAAAACACTTTAGTACACAATCATTTCTTTTTTAGCTTCTATGTGAAACTTCGAATATATAAAGACTTGATAGATTTCTGAAATATACTGGAGGAAGCTACCGAGATTGTGAAATAGCAAAACAAATCCAGAAAATAATGGAAAAGGCTATCACTAAAAAAAAATCCTAAAGGAAAATAGCGATCTCAAACAAATCCATCCCAGACAGAAACTGATATAAAGAAACATTGTCCACCTAGATATATAATAAAAGAGACTCTATCTGAAGCATTCTTTTGTTCAATAGACAATCGTTTCGTTGTGGGACGTACTTTTAACGCTAAACACAGGTGCTGGGGCATTAGGCTAATCTCACTAAAAGAATGAGAACTTCACGAAGCTATCATAAGCAAACAGTGTGCATTTTATTCAACGGGTACACGGTAAATCTAATTATTGGCCGATTAATCGTAATAAAATTCCCGATCCTAATAAAATATAGAGGAGGATAATCCGTGTGATTATCTACCTAATAATCTAACATAATTCCAACAGAGCCAAACTCTGTATTGTTACAGAGACACAAAGTATTGTTACTTAAAAGGTCAAATATTCTCAAGGTCAAAACTTCACCATTTTTGGCTCAGCACTCTTAAATAGAAAACTGTAATCTATTTTTCTGCATAGTCGCAATACATTCGATATACATCGTTCAGCTATGACGAATCCTCTATACAGTGATTTGTCTTTGCATATTTCTTTTTCGTTTCCTTTAATACACAATTAAAAGGTTTAAAAGCCTACACAGCAATCAAATTTTGTACAGAAGGCAAATAATATTTTAATATTTAAAACATAATTTCAACTCCCAAATATCTCCGTTTAAAATTTGTTATTAGTTTAAAAATTAAAGACTTTGAAGAAACTTTTAATACACTGCGTATATAGAGTTTTGTTGATTACTTAAAGCAATAAGAACACTTCGATATCATAATCCACACTGTTAAATAAAAACAATACAGTAAGCAATATTGTAATTTCAGTTATTTTGTTGATCGTGTTGAAATCTATTGTACTGATTATTTTATTTACCTACGAAAAAATACGAATGAGTACATGGTGATATCATATTGCTTGTGTTTGTATCATATACATCTGTTTCAATACGACTTCACCATTTACCACACTTCCTCAGTGACCCATACCAGAGTCTCATAGCGGTAGTCATGAGAAGTACATAATCGGAACAGGTACTTCTACTAGGTATTTTTCAGTCCTAGTATGTAACTAGTACGGATATATGAAATAATAGGAATACTGAATAATAGGTTCTTTGCACATGCGTTCTGATGATAGTGCTTTGCTTGCTACATAACGATATTTGCCCTTTCTGCCCAGTATTCTGAGAAATACTAGAAAAAAGGGTTCTGGTTAGTACTCAGAGAAATATTAGGTGCGAAATCCTGTCATCGTCTTTGACTAGGCTTACTAAAAGTAACAATGTACTTGACAGTCAGCATAAAAATTCAGACTGACATATTTTTTTTATTTAATTTTTTATGAACACAATAATATGATTCATCTAAGGCTATTATTATATTAAAAAATAATATAAATGTACACATAGTTTATCTCTTTTTATTATTGAACTGTCCGTAAACCCTAAACTATCTTATTGAAGTATAATTATAAATTCAAATAATATGCTGCATCTTACCAACAACTTAATTTAAAGAATTAAAATTAATCAAGCCGTATATATTTTATGTATTTGTTCATTGTAATACTAAATAACTTGAAATTAAACCAAGATTCAAAACGAAATTTGTAGTTTAGATTCTTCATTGCAATTAGTACAGTATCAGATCTATGTTTTATTAAGTATTGTCAACAACACTGACTAAGTAGCGTAAATACTAGGTAGTATCTGTGGAACAGGTATTTCTACGTACTTGGAATAGTATCGAAAACACCTAGTACTAGTGCATAGTAGTGGTGGGTCAGAAAACACCAACCTGTTAAAAAAAACTGCTTTACTATATACGACAAACAAACTGCTTTTTCAAACGGAAACAAGCAGTTTGATTTGGACTGGTTCGTGATTTGTTAACAAGGAACAGCTGTTGTGACTTCCCCACCACCCACGTTCTATTCGAACGTTGCCGCAAGCGCTAAAACTTTTTTCCTGCTAACTGCTTTTCTTCAACCTGCTTTTATGCTTTTTCCCTTTACTTCAAAGTTTCTTATTGCTTGTAGTGAAATAAGAACTGTTTGGGCGTTGTCAAAGTTTATCTCTATTTTGTTGCGAGTTGTTTGAAAGTTTTAAATGTAAAATTTGTTGTTCAAACATTTTTTAAACTGTAAAATCAGCCATAATTGTGTTTTATATTAGTTTTTCTCCGTAGTTTACTTGTGTTTAGAAACTTAAAAATATTTAGTGGACAATTTTGAAAGTTTTCTTTACTTTTTTTATGTTTTTAGAATTAAGTGCATAGTTTTTAATTATTTATTGGATGTGTGGACTTTTTAAAATTCACAATATCTACTCTTGTATATATCTTGAATAATTTTAGGTTATTTTAGTACTTTTTCTAAAATTTTCTTTAAAAACATTTGTTTTGTTAAATATGTTATTACAATGAAGTTTATATTTTTTCTGTGTTGAAAAATGGAAAACTTATTTTTTTGCTAATGCTAATGTTAATAACCTATCATTAACCTATAATAACCTAATGTTAATCAACTATAATTTTGTAACTATATAGAGCTAATTTTATTTAAACACATTTGGCCTATGTTCTTATTACTATATTGTACTTATTAAGGTTACTTTTTTCAGTGTTGAATTTTTTTTTTTTTTTTTTTTTTTTTTTTGGTGTTTAACGTCCGACTATTGTGCACACTTGGGTAACATCTCACATTTTGTAAATACATAACCTAATTTTATTTAAACGTATTTTTTATATTTATTATCAATCATCAATATTTTTAATCAACTAAAAATATTCTAAATTGTTTGCATTTCAGTAAATATGCAAAGGACTATTTAATTTTTAAGTAAAAAAAAGAATGCTTCTATTAGAAATTCATTGCATTTCGTAAATATAAAATGGCATACATATATATTACGTTTTGAGAATGTAATTTAATTATTACTACACTTATAAGGATTTTTTTCCTAAATGCTTTACACCCAAAAACAGTTGAGGACATGGTGGTAATGGGAATGAAAAAGTAGTCTTAGAAAACTGAACGTATGTGCTTTATGTTTTAGCTGCTAATACAACTTCGAGTTTCAGTTTTCTAAACTTGTTTTTTTTTCAACTGTTTTAAAAAGCAGCTTTTTTCCTCAACAAACAGTTTGTTGACGTTTTGTAAAAATAGCAGAAACTCCCATCCCTAGTGCATAGTGGCGTAGAGCTACAAGAGTACTACAGTAAGATACAGTGTCACTAATTTTACAATTGCCACTGTCTCACAGTGGTATATTTTGCAAGTGTTGCAGTCCTACATTGTCACAGAGCAACAATTAAACATTATCACAGTGTCACAGGATATCATTGTCACAGTCTCACATTGTCATAGCGTAAAAATGCAACACTATCACAGAAACACAGACAGGGTAGCAGTGTCATAGGGCAACAATGCAGGAGTACCACAGTACCACAAGTGGTACAGGATATCAGTGTCACAGTCTCATACTGACATGCATCAAATTGTAAATTCATTTTATGTGCTAACATTACCTATCGTAATTCCATTAAAAACAGGAATTCGCTATAAAAATAAATAGGCAGTAATATAATATTTCATATCTTCTGAAACATTACTAGAAAGTTATTTCCAACAATATTAAGCTGAGAAACATTTGATAAAATGATGGCTTATTTTTAAGTAAATAACTTTTATAAAAAATGTTATAACTATAGTTATCATTTTCGTGTGACAAAAATTAATTTATTAATTTAAAGCTGATTATAATAAATTAATAGTAAAACATTGCATTGCACTAACTCCCTCATATATTTGTATATTTAAAAACAGTTAAAAAACTACATGCTTCGTGTTATAGTAATACTTACTTGCAAGCCGCAATTCTCTAACAAACATTTGAAGATCTTTATAACATTCAAGAAACTCGAGTTATCTCTAGAATAGAGCAAGAGCAGGCGCACTCTGGGCTCGATAAGAAAAGATACCGTGGAGGTACTTGGAGAGGTACTTTGGTACGGTAAATTTGTGTACTCCAGTAAATGTGTTGATTGTGCGCCAGAGTCAATACGCCGACCTGTTAAAAAAGGAAACATTGTTTAGGCTTTGGCGAAATGATTTTGTTTTTCAAAACTACAGTATTTCGTTTTTGCACTTCAGATCTGTTTTACTAGGAGATAATGTCTGAGTTCAGTTTTTGATAAATGATTTCAAAAAAACTGTTTTAAAAGAATTAAGAACATTAGGCGAGAAGAGGTAAGAGAACAGATTAATATCTACAAATTTTACACAACAAATAATAAAATCTCACCTATCTACGACCTTCATTGTTATATATTTTATATATTATGGCACTATTTCGACCTAAAAAAATATAGCCACAAATATTTATTTAAAAAAATAGTAGATCGGGGAGTAAATGTTTATTCAGATATTTTAGAATAATCTAATGCAGACTTAAAGTCAAAGTGTGGCTATGGAACACGTGTGAAAAGGTGCATAGAGTGCTGAAAGGCTGAATTTATAATATTTCAAAGATAAAACGAATAAACGAAACTAAGTTCTTCTTAGAAATTATATTCACAATGAAACACAAAATGAAAACACCAGTGATAAGACTGGCAATGTGTTACCAGACTTGTAGCTTGTGTTACTAATAAGGCTAATAAGTGTACCAGCGATAAGGATTGTAGTTTGTGTTACTCGTAAGGTTTGTAGTTTGTGTTGTTGATAAGGCTGTAGCTCGAAGGAACTTGAAGAAACAGTAATAAGGCTTGTAGTTTGCGTTACCAATAACAAGACTTATAGCTTGTATTACATAAGGCTTGTAACTTGTGTTACCAGAGTTATGGCTTATAGCTTGTGTTACTGGTAAGGCTTGTGGTTTGTATTGCCAGTGATAAAACTTGTGGCTTGCGTTAGCAGCGATAATACTACTATCATGTGTTATCAATGATAAAACTTATAAGTCAAAAGAGTTTTTTATCCCGGAATAAGGCTAATCTTGTTATTATCACTTTTTATGTGTATCTAGTTTTTATTATTCTGACATAACATATACATAATAATCAATAAGCTAAAAAAGGTTTGTAACTTGAGTTATTGATAAGGCTGTAGCTTGCAGAAAAGTGATAAGGCTTGAAGTTAGTGTTATCAGTAATACGACTTATAGCTTGTATTACATAAGGCTTGAAACTTGTGTTATGGTTTGTAGCTTGTGTTACCAGTGATAAGCTTGTAGCTTGTATTGCCAGTGATAAAACTTGTAGCTTGCGTTAGCAGCGATAAGACTTCTATCATATGTTATCAATGATAAAAGTTTTAAGTTTAATTTTGAGTTTCTTATACCGGGATAAGGTTAACCTTGTTATTATCACTTTTTATGTGTATTTAGTTTTTATTATTCTGACACGTTAGGTTTTTTAGAAAGAAGTAAAATACCAAAATGTTTGCCAAGCAGTTGTCACAGTCAAACATGTACTTTATGTTTTTATTTTACTTTACATGTTAAAGCAGAGGCCATATTTAATACCTACCTATTACTTTATTTTTAACACTTATTGTTTAACTATTTCTAGTGCCGTTATTTTATGTATTTATCAATGTTTGTGCGACATGACTTATTCCAGTTGCACTGTTTATTCGTACTTACTGCATAAATATTTAGTCAAGACAAATGACACTAGAGCAATGACAACGAAAATAACAAATAGCGTTGCGTAGGACACCGTCACTGGAAACGCTTCGATTTTTACAGGCATATCCTCCGCCGGTTCTGGAACAATACAGTATATAGTAAAACACAGTTAAATAAATGTGCTTACAGTATACGCCTTGCTTTTAACAAGCAATGTGTCGCTAAAGAAACCGCAACAATGATTAAGAACATGTGGGCCATGTCGTACATATTAAATCATTCTATGAAAGATTAATGGTAATAAATGATACACATAAATACGCTATTTGTTAAGGTACAATTACGTTTGATATCTCACTTTAATTTTTTTTCTTAACGCCCATACTTTACACCCGGTAAGGGAAACGTAATGGGAGTAACTGGCTAGAACTAAGAGCCTTAAGGTGCGCAGTTCAGAGACGCAGAAGACCATATCGGCCACCGAGTCCCCTCATTTTAAAAGTATTGTATGTGGTATTGTGATCAGTTTTTTATATTTTTGTGTACTTTTTGCTTTTAAAGGTACAGGAGAAAAAATCTATTAAAAAATGTAAAAAAATTGACTACATTTCTACATACAAATTTTCGAAATAATGTCTTCAGAAACTGCCACTGTTACGCTGTTTTGATACTTAGAACTGATACAAATAACTGTAAAAATTTACTCTATTTTAGACCTAAACCACTTGATTTCTTTAGATGCTTACTTTTTAAAACTTTTTCAAAACTGGTGCCATTTACGTAACTAAGAGAAAAACAACAAATTCTATAAATCTTTATCACTGTTAAGAACTGCTTTATCACTGCTAAGAACTGCTTTAGAACTGCTAAGAAAATTAAAACACAAATTATTGAAATATACATTAAATTACTTTTAAAATTCAGTAATATTCTGTAAATTGTTGAAAGTTGTGTTTTTGTTAACTTTAAATTTCTAAATATATTGTTGATGGTTTTCACTTAAATTCTTTTTATATTCTTCTTTTTTTCTGGTAGGGTTATTGTCACTATGTTTAGTATAATAATCTGCCTTCTCTAGCTTCGCCAATTCTACTTTCGTTGACCCGTTTCGGAGAACCTCCATCTTCAAAAACTATTTCTATACTCTTATAGAGAGTTCTCCGAAACGGGTCAACGAAAGTAGAATTGGCGAAGCTAGAGAAGGCAGATTATTATTCTGAACATAGTTTTCACTTAATATTTGCCCTTGGGCCCCAAACACCGGTCGGTCCTTGAAAATTGATTTTTTTCCATTTAGATCGGAGCAACGATGGGTGCCTAAACCTTATAGTAGGAAATAAATTATTTGTTCAAACACTGTATTTAACATAGTTGTAATAAGTTCTAAATCGAGTGTAGATTCCTTTCATTCGGAGTTATACGGTTTGCGATGGATAGAGCTACCGCGCTGGATAGAGTTTACTTCAGTTAAACTCGCCGGATTCGGTAGTCATGGCGACTTGTCAGTATTGTTTATAACCTAACCCAACCTAACAATCCACTGCTTCGTGTTTAATTAAAGTTTTCCAATAAATGACAGCAGATATTAATTTCCAATTTTCCGCATGTGTTACTGTTGCCAACAAGCAAACTGTATTTTAACATTCGATGAGTTAATTCATGTTACTCCGTATTTCGTATGCAACTACATTCTACTTTGAGTTTATTTTTAAATAATTTGGCAAATTCATCGAATTATTTAATTATTTTACCAGCCTCCGCCAAGTCAACGTGTTTTCCTTCAAGGATCATCCGATAACTTCTAAACTTTCCCTTTTAAATTATTTTCCATTTATATTACTTATTTTAAAATAACATAAGGTTAGATTCGATTCTTTACAAATTAAAAAATTTTTGCCATCTACGTCTATTGCTAACCTTGTAACAACAACTTTCTTTGTAATTTTTGTGTTAAGCATTTTTAATTGTTTTTGCTGATTCCCTAAGCTAAGATTAATTTCGCAAACCTTATTTTTCTGTTCTTTTTAATTTAGCTCAATTGGTGTGCATTTTTCAATAATTACTTGATTTTCCATTATTTTACCGCCTAGGTGTTCAATTAATATTTACTTTTTCAGCTGATTTTGTCTTTACGGATTCTTCTACTACTACAGTTTTATTATTAATACGAGTATTTTCCTTTAATTTGTTTCGACTAACCTTAATTTTTACGATTTCTTCTCCTTTCTTACTTCAGTCTTAAAATTACACATTGTTTAAAAAAATTGAAATTTTAAATTTAGCGCATCGATTTTTTTCTCGAAACTTAGGTTAATCGGCTACTTTATAAGTTAGAGTATGAGTATTATCCAGCAAAGTTTTAATATCAGATTTTATTTAGT
This sequence comes from Callitettix versicolor, assembly GCA_022606455.1. Classification (NCBI taxonomy): domain Eukaryota; kingdom Metazoa; phylum Arthropoda; class Insecta; order Hemiptera; family Cercopidae; genus Callitettix; species Callitettix versicolor. The sequence continues at coordinate 29,099,518 of CM040182.1, forward strand.
TTAAATATAGAGCTGATGAGTTTAACGATTCCACCGTACCTCTAGTTCATAATACTCAAGACACGTGTATACACATTCATTACTTTACATAACCTGACTATCCCTAAAGTATAAAGCGACCCGTGATGGAGTGTATGAAACCGGCCTAATGGTGTATTAAACTTACCCCTGGGCTACCTGCTAACCTCCCAGTATACGAGGTGTGTTCAGAAAGTAACGAGAATTCTAATTTTTTGAACAAAATATTTATTTATTCTTCTACATTGATGTTGTCGCCTTCAAAATAGTCCCAATTGGAGATTATCCACTTGTGCCAGCGCTTCTTCCAATCCTCGAAACACTTCTCAAACTCGATCTTTGAGATAGCCTGTAGTTCTTTCAGCGATGCGCTTTTAATGTCATCTAAGGTTGTAAAACTACCGTTCTCTTTAAGGTTCTCTTTATTTTTGGAAAAAAGAAAAAGTCACACGGAACCATGTTTGGCGAATATGGAGGCTGGGGCATCGTTACAGTACTGTTTTTGGCCAAAAATTCACGAACAAGCAATAAAGTGTGAGCTGGTGCATTATCGTGGTGCAAAAGCCATGAATTGTTTTTCCACAGATCCGGGCGTTTTTTCGGATTGCTTCACGCAAACGGCGTTGAACTTGTAGGTAGTACTCCTTACTGACCGTTTCACCTGGTGGCAGGAATTCATGATACACTATGCCATTAATATAGAAGAACACAGTGAGCATAACCTTCACGTTCTACCGCACTTGTCGAGTCTTTTTCGGTCTTGGCGAGCCAGAATGCCTCCACTGGGATGATTGAGCCTTAGTTTCGACGTCATATCCGTAAACCCATGTTTTGTCACCTGTTATAATACGTTTCAGTAATTTTACATCGTCGTTGACTTCATTTAGTGACTCCTGAGCAACTTCCATTCGCCGCTGTTTTTGTTCAAAATTCAACAATTTTGGAACGAATTTTGCTGCCACGCGTTTCATACACAAAACGTTGGAAACAATGTCATGACATGATCCAATCGATATGCCAACATCATCAGCGACCAGGGCGCTGTAATTGTGATTCGGCGATTGTTCATAACCATTTCTTTAACTTTTTCCACGTTTTCATCGGTTGTTGATGTGCTGGGGCGTTCGTCATCTTCAACATCTTCATGGCCTTCTTGGAAACGCGTATACCATTCGTAAACACTTGCTTTACTCATAGCAGACTCACCATAGGCCTTTGTTAACATTTCACACACTTTGTTACACTTTATTCCATTTTTTGCGTAAAATTTGATACAAATTTTTTGATCCATTTCTTTTAACAAACGAAAATCGCCGAGCTCATAAAAATACGTCTAACTTTAGTGGCTGTCACAGACAAAGTCAACAATGAAAACAGCTGAAAATTTTATCATACTTCAAGCGCATGTATACCAACATAATAAAAAAAATGTTTGACAATCGGACTTTCCAATCCCGCGAAATTAAAAAAATTCTCGTTATTTTCTGAACACACCTCGTATGTGAAGGGCTCTGTGTAGGCAAACGTAATTTCCCTAGCTACTTTTCTTTCCATGAGTAAAAATGTAAATAGAATGAGCGGGACTTCACCGCACAACAAAAAGCTGGCCAAATGGGCACAACCTTCATGATAAGAGTCAAGAGTAAGGGGAAGAAATTGAAAGCAATTAGCAGAAAAGCATATGCAAGTAACTCGGTAATGAATTGGGAAGTCGCCAATTAGAAATGGCGGAGTCTTGAATCCTCTCCAAATCCTAGACTTTATGAAGAGGTTAGTACTGGATCTCAGAGGTAACTGAGCATCTCAGGAATATAGAAAGGAGGCACAATATATCTATAAGTTCGCAATGTAACAGTAACCCTTGGAAGTCATTCATTCATTCATACTTGTCCAGCATTGGTTTAAAAACCCTAAATTACCTTATTTGATGACGCTGACATATCACTCTCGTATATTCACCTCACTACAATACCCTTTTCGATATGCATATTTCGTGTTTACTTCAACATACTGTCTACTGCTTACTTTCCACCTGTACTACTAATAAATCTAACATACTTCGTATAGGGAAAAGAAATCATCCTTTCTACTTAGCATATCTACTCGCTCCACACTTTTTCGCCGCTCATCAGCACCGCCACCACTTTTGCGCTCATGATCCAGTTGCTCCCTGACGTTAAGTTGATCTTTCCCAGGCGCTAACAGACCCACTGCCTCCCCAACTCTAAACTGCCCCGACCTATTTCTTCCCAAAGCTTTTATTCAAACTTTTGTTCAACATGCCTCGTTGCTTATAACAACAGACAATATGGCAGCAGTTTCATAATTTCTGTGCGTCTTTGTTAATACTGTCCCTTTGGCAGTATCCCTTACAATCTTCCTAAGTAACATATTGAACTTATAATTTTAATTCCTAACAGGGAAAATAGGCAAAATGAAAAAAAATATGGATGGATATGGGCAAAACCACATAAAAACATACATCTTTCCCGATAATAGAAACTAATTAATATAATAATAATTTATAAAAAAATAATTAATATAGTAATAAGAAATAATGAGATATTTTATATATTAATAATAATAATTTATATGTCATATATTATAGGCAATGTTGGTTGGACCGAGTTCAGCTAGTACAGTACTGTAATACAAAGTGGCTTACCTTCAATTTTGACCGAGTTAGTACAAATAATGCAGCACCCATTTATCTGTAACAGTAACAAAATTATTTACTATACCACAATATTGAACGTACTCAATTTTTCAACGTTGAATTCCAACTTAAACCTTTAAAACGCATTTCGGAAGGATCAAAGTTTTCCTCTTAAAACCCACCAGGATTCACGTCCCGGAACTCATCTCCGGGAGCGCACTTGTTTCAACAGTTACGAATAAAGCTTATGGTTTGCGAGGCCATTTTAAAACTGTGAGACTCAGTCCTAGAAGCAAACAGTACTTACCCCACGAGCACTATTTTTTTTGTTTTGCAGTATCAGTATTTGATTTGTGAAAGGCTGGATTTAGCATGTGCAAGTTCTACCCCAGTCTGCAAAACGTGGGTGAGTGTTCGTGTGAGTATAAACTGATGATGAATTGTAAACAATAATTTTGCTTACGAAAAAAGTGTAATGAAAACATTCGAAGATCTTTCAGTATTTTATTTTTTTTTTTTTTTTTGCAAATGGTGCAAATACTGTGTTTTTTGTTTCCTTTAACTATAAAAATTGTATTGTTCAAAAGTGATAATTTTAAAATATTTATAATTATAATGTTATTTTTAAATATATATTATACATTTTAATGTATTATAATTTATAAATGTTTATATATATATATATATTATAAAATAATATTTCATGGGGATTGAAAGTTGAAATTTAAAAGTTTTAATTTATGTTTTTATCAAACTTTTTAAAGTATTTATGAGATTCCAATTATTTTATTAAGTCGAATATTAATGGCTGCCTCGGTGGCCTAGTTGATAGCGTACTGGGCTTTCACCCAGAGGACCCGGGTTCGATTCCCGGCCAGGGCTTGGCATTTTCATACGCTATAAATCATTCCATCGTCTGCATTAGCCCAAGTGTGCACAATAGTCGGACGTTAAACACAAAAAAAAACAAAAAAAAGAAAAATCAAATATTAATTCTAAAATATACTAAATAAGCTATTTTATGTATTTTAGATGCAATATTTTTTATTATAATTACATTAATGTTTCCATTATGCCTTTAGTATAAAAAGGCTATTTTTTTCAAAATCTTTAGGTAAAATAACCAGTCTTTTATCAATCGCGCACTACTAATCGATGTATCACATAATTGCACTACCCAAAACCATTTTTCTTTAAAAGGTATATAATTGTTGATTAATCACAAAGAATGTATTTACATTTTTAAATTGAATAATTTCGATTCCAGTTCTGAAAATGTTGAAGCATTATACGATGAGAGTTGTTAGTTACATGTACAATTTATTTCTTCCCATATAGGCTTTGAATTACTAAAATGTCTTCCTCGAGATGAATTTTGTCACTATAAAATGGAAACGTTTTCGAACTGAATTCGTTCAGTGTAATTCCTAAAGCATATCCTATTTCGTGAATTATAACTAATGACCAATACTGTTTCATCTTCGGGGAATTTTTTAATATCGCTTTCTTTAACACCAGTTTTCATCTTGATCGATATTGTATGTAAAATAACTAATGCTTGATCTGACGGAGAAAAAAGAATGACCTAACAAACACACCACCTTTACTATCAAAATTACGCGCACAATATTATTTGATATTTTTATAAGTTACTTGTGTTCTGTTCTTTTATTTGAAATTAAAATATAATTACAGTATCTGTCGCTTACAAAAGTTAAATAACAATATCGTTCACATGTCTTAAAAACAGGTCGGATAAATCTAAATGAGCTTTACTAACTATAGTATAGTTTCACTTTATTTGTTATTTTGTCATTTTCTAGAAGTCCGGACAATTAAAAATATCATATCACCGAACCTCTCTTAAAATTGTTTAAATATTGCAGGGCGAATAAAGTGTGTCTTTTCGGTTCAACAGGAACAATAAAAATTGGAAATAATAAATAGAACAACATGGTGAATTTATTTTCCGCACGAGCGGGGAATAAACTTTGAATACTTATTAAGCGATAACCTTGCACACTCCTATCGGGTTACAGGAAAGTCACACTTTGTAATAACTTCGGAAGCCAGACAAATAGAAATGTTGCGCAGTTATTTAGATCGCGAACAAGGAAATTGATATCTCACCGATAAGCAACAGTCAAGACTGCTGAGCAAAAAAGCACGATGAGCTCACAGACAAGGGCTAGCAATGTTTGTAAAGCTGAACCCGGAACGGCTGGTAAATAACCTGCGATCAATTACAAGGTATTTGTTTTGTCTGGATAATTAATATGCAAGTCACGTAATTCGCTCTCAGACGTACAATTGCTCAACTATTTACATTGGACCGTGTTCATCGTCTTTTAAATATGATCGAGAAATGGCTAAAAGAAAAAAACATTTGTGTAGCAACAACAACTTTTGTAGATGTTGCCATTTTGTAAAATATGGCGTAAAGGTTTAGGTTAGGTTAGGTTATTAAGTAAAGTAACACTGGATGTGAAAATTGATTGTTAATGCATTGCTAATTTTTCAATCTGGGCGTAAAACGGGAGATTAGCACAATAGTCGGACGTTAAACACAAAAAAAATTATAAACTTGTTTTATAAGTAAGAGATGAAAAAGTAATTACTGTTATTATTATTTCTTTTCTTTATTGTTTGTGTAAACTGTATAAATATAACAAACTATTTTATTGAAAATAATTCGTAGTGGAGATAATAAATTTCCCGCGTTTAATTTCCGTTTAATAATTTGCAAGAAAGAGACAGGTATAGAGTGAGCAAGTGGGAGGAGCCGTGCGGAGTGAGAACTGCGCTGCGCCAAATCATCTATCTGATATGCCTTGACAAGCTACATCTCCTGAATAACCATTTTGAAATATTAAGATGATGCGTAACTGATATGTTTTTTCGTATAAAGTATGGAAAATATATATTCTGAATTGGAATAAATATCTGCAGCGGTTTCTTAAGGTAGCGTGCTAGGTCCTAATGTATTGTACTTGCAACATACACGAGATAAAAAATGAAATGTTTTATTAGCAACTTATGACTGATCTGTTATCAGTTTTATGAGCACTTTGAACTTGCAGCTGGGAAGGTGGAGAGACCGGCAGAGAAAATTAGTATATGGGCAAAAAAATGGCGTCTTAAAAATCAATGAGTCAAACTCCGTAAACATATATCATACATAACATTTCTCCAGTCAACATCCCTTTTTTTCAGCACATACTATTACTACAGACATAAACGAGGTTTAGAGTGATTTTTTAACCGGTTTCTGACATTGCAAAACGATTTTGCGCTAAATCTGACTGTTTGTGAAAAATTTTAACATGAAAGACGCTTTTGACAGTCAGGCAAAAACGGCGTCATGGATGCGCATGCGCGGCGTCACAAATCTGACAATATTTTGTATATTTTACGAAGCTAACTTATTAATCACGAATAGACAATCCCGTTGCAAATGCCACTTTTTTGTATAATGTGCTTACAATAATTTGAATATTTACTTAAAAGTCATTAAACTTAGGTTATGTGGTCCTACTGACAGTCGGGATCTCTGCTCGTCGTACAAGCCGGGACAAGCATTTCGAATACCAAACACAAGTCTTGGACACTGTTTTTACACAAATATATTTGTGATTTCCCCCTCCATCGTGCATTTATCTATTGTTAATCGATCGCTTTTCGATTTAATTTTTTAAACATATTTTCCCTTCTTTCCAACTACCGCCCTCACACCAACGACTAATCTTATTAAAAAGGCTGTGTTTACTTAAAACTTTCATAGAGCGAAATTTCGCACGTTGGGGGTTTACAAATAAATGAGAAACACCTGTAAGTATAAAAATGAATTCTAGAATATTACCATTTGTAAATATAGTGAAGTGTTTGCGTGTGACTCTTGACAGTAAATATGGTAGAAAAAACATATCAAAATCAATACGAGAAATTACTTATCAAATACAGAAAGATGTATTGAATGCTTGGTCGCAGATCGGAACTGTGAATACTTATTTTTTTTTTTTACGTCCGACTATTGTGCACACTTGGGCTAATGCAGATGATGGCCCTGGCCGGGAATCGAACCCGGGTCCTCGGGGTGAAAGCCCAGTACGCTATCAACTAGGCCACCGAGGCGGCTTAAATAATACTTAATAAACTATTATTATATAAACAAGTGTTGAGACCTGTTTGAATATATGGAATAACAATTTCGGGATGTCCAAGTGACACACATTAAAAGCATTCAGACTTTTCAGAACAAAGTGCTGAGAGGTATATATTAAATGCTGTTTGTTTTTTTAGTTTAAGGCAAAAAGCACATTGAGGCTATTATCGCTTCCCTAAATGTAAGTGTGAGTGTAAAAAAAAATCGTAAGTGTAAGCGTGTGTTAGACTCGAGTACCGCGAGGGACGTCTAAATCCTCTCAATAAGTGCAGCTAATTTATATGTGAAAGAAAAAATTAAGGTACACGCAGCAAACCGTGGCATGCGTCTTTGACTTCATATTAATCAAAAAGTGAACTCAGTTTTTGAAGTAATTAATGACATTCGTCGATTCAAAGAAGAGAAAGACAGATTGACTTGTAAAGACAACAAAAGGAAAGTATTCTTCGAAAAGATTTTGTAAAATCTGAATTACTGTACACGAGAGATGTAAATTCTTAGTAAATTTTAATAAATTTGTCAGAATAAAAAGAAATAATGAATAGGAAGATGGGACTAAGGAGTCGCGAGGGTTGATAAGCAGGTAAAGGGGGGTACAAGATATAAGGCATTTACAATAATACATCGGAAAATGTTTAAAGTTTGAAATCTTAGACATTTTTAATCATTTGCACCCAAATTTACACTCCAAATTTCAATTGTTTAGTATGTGTGATTTTGTTACAATTTTGTGTCCTTCCTTAGTCGTCCGATGAACGAAATTAAATATCAGCTTCAGAATATTAAAAAAGAAACAATTTGTTATAAAAAATGTCTTAAATTAATTAAATTATTGTTTATAATCATACTTAATGGCAATTTTTCAAATATTTAATAAATACGAATATATTTAGTTTCATACTCAAGTTTTGCAAATTTCCGTTTTAGCATGTTTGATAGAGAACCTTAATTTCCTTTCGACTTTATTACAAATTCATATTATTTTGTTCTTTTAATAAATACAGTTTTTTTGTTTTTGTTTTTTTTTTTTTTTGGTGTTTAACGTCCGACTATTGTGCACACTTGGGCTAATGCTTATGATGGGATGATTTAGCGTATGAAAATGCCAAGCCCTCGCCGGGAATCGAACCCGGGTCCTCGGGGTGAAAGCCTAGTACGCTATCCACTACACCACCGAGGCGGCTTTAATAAATACAGTATTATGATATTATGCAAAATAAATTATTAAATTACAAAGTTCTAGTTAACAAGACATAAATCGGTTATGATATTATAATGAGTTACAAAATATCAGTATAGATATTAATCATCATAAAATTTATAAAATTATTTGTTTTGTATTATTTAATTAAATCATTTAAATTATTTTAATGAAATTAATTCTCTACTGTTTTTTGCGTTCATCGTTTCAATCTCGCTAGTTTATATCTGTGTCGAGAGAATGCGCTGCCGCCTCTAACTGCATGAAATACTGAGTTGATAAAAGTACAGTACAGAATTATTTTTTAATTTTGTTGGATTTCATTTAATATTGCTTAGTAATAAACTGAAACTATATTTAACTTGAATTTTCCGCTATATCGGTAAGGCATCGTGATATTATTTAAAACTTATACAACCTGTGTACTTCTGAATTTGGAATAGGACTACCCGTAATTTTATTACAAAATGTCTACCGAGAAGTTACAGTAAAGTTAATTATTAAATAAATGTAGGCATATATAAATACGATACTTCATAATATTATATAATGTAAATTGTATAGATATCTAGGCTTTATTGTTGTAATTTAATCATGCTTTTTTTTAATTAGTAGAATACACAACCATAACTCTCGGACACTTTGTTTAATAGACTATTTTGTATTATGAAACCATATAAAATAAAGGGTGCAAAATATTACGAATACTTTCTCACACTGAATTATTTTTAAGAAATGTAGAGGCCTCGGTGGTTGATGTGACTAAATCACCAATCAGTCTTCTGCGTCTCTGAACCGTAAGGTTCTTAGTTCTAGCCGCAGCTACTACCGTTGCTGTTCCCTTACCTATCCTTCGTCCTTTTAGTCTAACTGGATGAAGTATTGACGTTAAGAAAAAAAATCTACCAAATGTTCAGCCAAACAACAGGAAAATCTATGTATTTCTCAAAAAAGAATTGCTATTTTGAGAAATTAATAAATATGCAAAAAAAAGTTATTAAATCGTGAAGTTCTAGTTAACAAGACATAAATCTGTTATGAAATTACTGTATAATGAGTTATAAAATAACAGTATAAATATTAACCAGCGTCAAATTTATAAAATTATTTGTTTTGTATTATTTAATTAAACCATTTAAATTATTTTAATAAAATTAATTTTCTACTGTTTTTAACTTTGCGTTGAACGTTTCCATTAAATCTTGCTAGTTTATCTCTACGCCGAGAGAATGCGCTGCCGCCTCTAACTGCAAGAAATACTGAAGTAGGATAAAAGTACAGTACAGAATTATTTTTTAATTTTGTTGGATTTCATTTAATATTGCTAAGTAATAAAACTGAAACTATATTTAACTTGAATTTTCCGTTATATCCGTAAGGCATCGTGATATTATTTAAAACTTTTACAACCTGTATACTTCTGAATTTAAAATCTACCAAGAAAGTACAGTAAAGTTAATTATTAAATAAATGTAGGCATATATAAATAAGATACTTCATAATATTATATATATAATGTAAATTGTATAAAGATCAGGGATTTATTGTAACTTAATCATGTTTTTCTAATTAGCAGAATACACCACCATAACTCTCGGGCACTTTGTTTAATGGACTACATTGGATTATAAAACTATATAAAATAAATGGTGCAAAATATTACGAACACTTTCTCACACTGAATTATTTCTACGAAATATAGGGGACTAGGTGGTCGATCTGAATAAAGCACCGATTAATCTGCTGCGTTTCTGAAAATAAGGTTCTTAGTTCTAGCCGCAGTTACTACCTTTGCTGTTCCCTTACCGTTAACGCTGCTGATCCTTCGTCCTTGTTAGTCTAACCGGCATGAAGTATTGACGTTAAGAAAAAAACCTACCAAAAGTTCGGCCAAAATCAAGAAAATCTATGTATTTCTCATAAAAGAATTGCTATTTTGAGAAATTAATAAATATGCAAAAAATTATTAAATCGTGAAGTTCTAGTTAACAAGACATAAATATGTTATGAAATTATTCATTATTTTATAATGAGTTATAAAATATCAGTATAGATATAATCAGCGTAAAATTTATAAAATTATTTGCTTTGTATTATTTAATTAAATCATTTAAATTATTTTAATAAAATTAATTTTCTACTGTTTTTAACTTTGCGTTCAACGTTCCATGAAATCTTGCTAGTTTATCCCTATGCCAAGAGAATGCGCTGCCGCCTCTAACTGCATGAAATACTAAAGTAGGATAGTACAGTACAGTTATTTTTTAATTTTATTGGATTTCATTTAATATTGCTTAGTAATAAACTGAAACTATATTTAACTTGAATTTTCCGCTATATCGGTAAGGCATCGTGATATTATTTAAAACTTATACAACCTGTGTACTTCTGAATTTAGAATAGGACTACCCGTAATTTTATTACAAAATGTCTACCGAGAAGTTACAGTAAAGTTAATTATTAAATAAATGTAGGCATATATAAATACGATACTTCATAATATTATATAATGTAAATTGTATAGATATCTAGGCTTTATTGTTGTAATTTAATCATGCTTTTTTTTAATTAGTAGAATACACAACCATAACTCTCGGACACTTTGTTTAATGGACTACATTGTATTATGAAACCATATAAAATAAATTGTGCAAACTATTACAAACACTTTCTCACACTTAATTATTTCTGCGAAACGTAGGGGACTCGGTAGTTGATGTGACTAAATCACCAGTCAGTCTTCTGCGTCTCTGAACCATAAGGTTCTTACTTTTAGTCGCAGTTACTCCAGTTGCTTTTTTCTTACCGTTAACGCTGATCCCGTGTCTTCATTAGCCTAACTGGCATAAAGCACTGGCAATAAGAGAAAAAAATCTACGAAACGTTCGGCCAAAAAACAAGAAAATCTATTTATTTCTCAAAATAGCATAGCATAAGATTTGCTCAAAATGTTGATACACTTAAATATTCGCAACTGAAATAGGTAAACCAAAATTCAAATAAAACACATACGGATCCAGTTTAAGTCGAAAAAAGAATTTTTGTTGTTATTTTAAGGCGAAGAGCACGTTAAGGCTATTATCACCTCCCTAAATGTAAGTGTGAGTGTAAAGTGTTAAAGCCGTAAGTGTAGTGTTGTAAGGTGTAAGTGTGTATTAGACTCGGGTACCGCGAGGGACGTCTAAATCCTCTCATAGGTACCCCTCTGCTAGTCAGTACCCCTCTGCGGGGTCGAAAAAACACATCCTAAGGCGGTAAAGGGTTTGTTTTTGTTTTTTCTCAGCTTATTTATGAACCGTAAATTTCTTTTATGAACAACTTGGTAAAAATAATTTAGTTATAAAATTTCGTATAGATCTATGATTAAAATTTACAATAGTCTGAAAAACGTTTTCGAAAATAAACCGATTTCATAGATTTTTAACAACTCCCAGTGTTAGAGCGGCTTATACGTACAGTTGATTAAAAACGTTGATCGAATTTGAGATAGAGTGCTTTGTTTTGTTTTATTAATTTTCCACATAGAACATGCGCAGAATACCAGAGACATACGAGGTGTGTTCAGAAAGTAACGAGAATTTTTTAATTTCGCGGGCTTGGAGAGTCCGATTGTCAAACATTTTTGTTATTATGTTGGTATATATGCCCTTGAAATATGATAAAATTTTCAGCTGTTTTCATTGTTGACTTTTTCTGTGACAGCCACTAAGGTTAGACGTGTTTTTATGAGCTCGGTGATTTTCGTTTGTTAAAAGAAATGGGTCAAAGAATTTGTATCAAATTTTGCGTAAAAAATGGAATAAAGTGTAACAAAGTGTGTGAAATGTTAACAAAGGCCTATGGTGAGTCTGCTATGAGTAAAGCAAGAGTTTACGAGTAGTATACGCGTTTCCAAGAAGGCCGAGAAGATGTTGAAGATGACGAACGTCCCAGCACATCAACAACCGATGAAAACGTGGAAAAAGTTAAAGAAATGGTTATGAACAATCGCCGAATCACAATTACAGCGCCCTGGTCGCTGATGATGTTAGCATATCGATTGGATCATGTCATGACATTGTTTCCAACGTTTTGTGTATGAAACGCGTGGCAGCAAAATTCGTTCCAAAATTGTTGAATTTTGAACAAAAACAGCGGCGAATGGAAGTTGCTCAGGAGTCACTAAATGAAGTCAACGACGATGTAGAATTACTGAAACGTATTATAACAGGTGACAAAACATGGGTTTACGGATATGACGTCGAAACTAAGGCTCAATCATCCCAGTGGAGGCATTCTGGCTCGCCAAGACCGAAAAAGACTCGACAAGTGCGGTAGAACGTGAAGGTTATGCTCACTGTGTTCTTCTATATTAATGGCATAGTGTATCATGAATTCCTGCCACCAGGTGAAACGGTCAGTAAGGAGTACTACCTACAAGTTCAACGCCGTTTGCGTGAAGCAATCCGAAAAACGCCCGGATCTGTGGAAAAACAATTCATGGCTTTTGCACCACGATAATGCACCAGCTCACACTTTATTGCTTGTTCGTGAATTTTTGGCCAAAAACAGTACTGTAACGATGCCCCAGCCTCCATATTCGCCAAACATGGTTCCGTGTGACTTTTTCTTTTTTCCAAAAATAAAGAGAACCTTAAAGAGAACGGTAGTTTTACAACCGTAGATGACATTAAAAGCGCATCGCTGAAAGAACTACAGGCTATCTCAAAGATCGAGTTTGAGAAGTGTTTCGAGGATTGGAAGAAGCGCTGGCACAAGTGGATAATCTCCAATTGGGACTATTTTGAAGGCGACAACATCAATGTAGAAGAATAAATAAATATTTTGTTCAAAAAATTAAAATTCTCGTTTCTTTGTGAACACAACTCGTACATAAAATACAATGTCACATGGCTAGTAGTTTATTTTGGTACCTTTCTGATAAAGCTCTCTAACCGATTAAATAATTATGTAATTAGGATTATGACCTATTCTTCCCGTCAGTGGTCTATCCACTCACCTCGTAAAGGCTACCGCGGTTTCGAAACTCTATTGTTTCATCTTCAGGCCGTGATACAAAATATTAAAATTTCTCTATCGAGGTCGTCACAAAGTCAAACAAAACATTAAAAACATACGTCACAACACTGAGCAAAATTACACGATTAAAATATGTTCGATGAAATTCGGCTTGGCCACGCGCGACTCGTACGTCGTTACATTCCGGACTCTATTGTGATGTTTGTTTTTAATGTTTTGTTTGACTTTGTGACGACCTCGACAGAGGGATTTAACATTTTGTATCACGGCCTGAAGATGAAACGATAGAGTTTTGAAACCGCGGTAGCCTTTACGAGGTGAGTGGATAGACCACTGACTGGATGAACAGGTCATAATCCTAATTACTTAAATATGTGGTCCGGTGGCTATGTTACAATAATAAATATTTTTTTTTTTTTTTTTTTTTTTGTTTAACGTCCGACTATTATGCACACTTGGGCTAATGCAGACGTTGGGACGATTTATAGCGTATGAAAATGCCAAGCCTTGGCCGGGAATCGAACCCGGGTCCTCGGGGTGAAAGCCTAGTACGCTATCAACTAGACCACCGAGGAGGCTAATAAATAATTATGATTAGTAAGAGGCAAATGTACGATTTCCAAAGGTGAACCATTAACCTAAGTGCGTAGAAACTGTAGTTTTTCTACTTTCGACAAAGTTGAATTCTTTTTTTTTTAAGGCGAAAAGCACATTGAGGCTATTATCGCCTCCCTAAGTGTAAGTGCGCGTTAGATTCGGGTACCGCGAGGAACGTCTAAACCATCTCAATAGAAGCAGCTACTCTGCCCCCCCGCGGGTAGATGAATTCTTATGAATAAAGATAAATACATATAACATGTAATGTATGTACAAACAAATCTATGTTATTTCGTAACAAAGAGATTAGAAATTAAGAGGCATGGAGAGGGGAAGAGAGAGAGAGAGAGAGAGAGAGAGAGAGTAGGATACTCTTCATTAGATCCTTTCTTCCACTTGACCTCAAAGCATTTTATAATACAAACATAAATTAACTAACAAATTGAATAATTAAAATAAAATATACAAAATAAAATGAATTTCATAATTATAATTCATATTTAAAAATAAAACAAGACAACTATACTCATTAAATATAATACAGTATATCACAGTCAAACTGAAGTTTATAAAAGAAAAAGAAATTAATATTATAAATGAAACAAAAAACATTTTCGCTCCTTAAATATAAAACGTTGCAACTATTAATGGCTAAAAATGTACGATTTAATAAAAATATTCCCACTCACATTCATTCGGTAAGCTTTATAAAAAATACTTATAAACCTTCCTCTATGTTCGCACCCCGAACAAAGGATCAATGCACACCACTAATATAACATTTTTTAAGCCGCTTTGAAAACTGAAGTCGATCATTAATCGAGTTATGGGAATCTGCTAACGAATTCCACAAACGCACGCTGATACCGTAAGAATATGACTGTTCTGTGCTTAGGTATAATCGGAATTTTTATCCTTTTCTTGTACTTTTAGTGCTTCTATGTGAGGCAAAAACTAACTTATTTTCCAAATAAGTCGGCAATCCAGTTTGAAGAACAACGTGTAACGTATTTAAAATATAAGACAGAAAATCATTAAATTTTAAAATATTTAATTTCTTATAATTAAGAACGTTTTAAATTAAACACAAATCGAACAAAATAATTTTGTGCGCGTTGTAAGTTTATTAGCAAGTTCAACGGTAATTCCATTACTACTGTATCACAGTGTGTAAAGGAAGGCATAACTAAATATTTTACAAAAAGCACTCGAATACGAAAAGGTAAAAAAATCCTTCATTTTTTAATAAATGAACCCCTGAAAACACTTTGCTACTTGTTTCTGTTACATATTCAGTCCAATTTAGTCTACCAGTCTCAGATTCTTAAATGTACTACAGTAAGCTAACAAAAAAAAGTCGCCTGCGAGGAATACAATGTTTGATTCACACATTCAAAGCTTTAGAAAAATCAAATAAAGGTAAGCATAAAGGTAAATATGCTTCTCTACGACCCATCGCCAATTTAACGTCATCAGATACACATACAAGGGCTGCTGTAGTGTTCTTTCTTGGTCTTGTACCAGACTGGAAATGACTAAGAATATTAATTTCCTCCAAAACGTTTGACAATTGTGAATTTAAAATTGGATATTCTAAATTCCAAACATTTTGAGAGCGATGGCAGAATACTTACAGGCCTATTGTCAGAGAGAGAGAGAGAGAGAGAGAGAGAGAGAGAGAGAGAGAGAGAGAGAGAGAGAGAGAGAGAGGGAACATAAAGAGAGAAAGAGAGAGGGGTAGGACAGAAAGAGAGAGGGGTGACAGAAAGAGAGAGAGATGACCTACCCCATAACCACTTTTATAGACTCAAAGGGAATCTGTAAAGATTCTTCAAAACCTTTATAGTTTTTTTCCCAATCAAAACTTTTTTTATTTTCAAACATAAATAAATTGTGGACAAACAAAATATTATCCGTACGACATATAAGAGTATACGAGTTCTAAACATTTCACTGAGTGTTACGAAAAACAGTAATTCATTAAGGCTTTAATAGAACCTGTCAGCCATATTGATTCTATTTTTCATAAGGCTAATGTTAATTAAAGGTATGGAACACCTCACATTATGTTTGGCATTTCATTTTAAAAGTTTTTATGTGTAGGAGTGTGGAACGCTTTTTACATGCACCCCGCAGGGGGGTGCAGACTAGCTGCACCTATTGAGAGAATTTAGACGTCCCTCGCGGTACCCGAGTCTAACACATACTTACACTTACAACACTACACTTACGACTTTAACACTTTACACTCATACTTACATTTATGGAGGCGATAATAGCCTCAATGTGTTTTTCGCCTTAAAATAAAAAATTATGTGTTGTAGGCCTATATCTTTATGAAAGTTCTTAAGCGGAGGCATCGAACTCAACTATTTTTAAAACTCAGTTGAGGATCGATATGTTGACGGAATATTTGCTATACACATGGCAGGCCCTAATTTAATAACTTTTTTTATAATTCTAGGCATCACCCAGAATAGAATTAACTTTAGAATTAGGGAGGTAACTCTATCTTACCGTTTCTAGATGCGTTGCTCACTAAACAAAACAGTGGCTATTTTCGATGTACTGTTTACAGAAAACTCACACAGAGATATATGACTGCTGCGTACAAACCGTGGCTAACTATTATTTTAAAGGCCCCATCAACTGGCTGATGGAGAGCCTAAGGACCTAAATAGGACATTTGTTAGGAAGAATGGATTCAACAACTAAATCAAGGAACGCGGCAGCCTCACCAAGTCAACCAAGAAGAATTATTATTATTATTTTATTTTTATTATTATTATTTTATCGGTAGAATCACGTAGAAAAAACGATTTGAAAATGGCATTTTTAAGCATTTTCTCGTTCTTCAACAATGACGCGTCTACAGCGCCTGTATTTCATAAAATACAGAAACGATTTCGATAAACGATGACTCTTTTAGTCAGTTCTGTTTGCAGGATGTGCCTTTTGCAAAAAACTTTAAAATATGTACGTTTATAGTTGTAAAATTGATTAAACAGAATTTTTTTAAGGTCCGATTATTGTGCACACTTGGGCTAATGATGGGATGATTTGTGGCGTATGAAAATGCCAAGCCCTGGCCGGGAATCGAACCCGGGTCCTCGGGATGAAAGCCCAGTACGCTATCAACTAGGCCACCGAGGCGGCTAAAGAGATGTACACAAGTAAGGGCATACAGCTTAAATTACACAATTAGCCTACGTTTGATCAACGATGACTTATTTTATTCGTGGTAGTTATAGTATGTGCTTCTGGAATAAAAGTAAAAATATTAAAGGTTATTAAATTGCCAAAGTTTCCAGAAAAAAATAAAATTAGAAACATCAACTCTGCAACAGCCTAAACTACTAAACCAATTTTCATCAACAATCTCTCATCTTACTCGTGACGGCTACAGTATTTGCTTTTTGTCCTTTTGGATAATAATTATCAAAATAAGTATGTTTACAATTACAACATTGAATTGCGGAATTTTGTACCTTTACTGAACAGACACTTTATGAAAAATGATTTCTTACTATAAGTTATGAAATATTTTAAAAATATATTATTAACTTTTTACAACCCTCAAAAGTCAGCTCTCACAGTCTTGAGGTATTAAATACGAGTATAAGCGCTAAAAATAATTTCTTTGCATACGCATTTTGTTTTCTTTAGCAAATATTACATAAATTATCATGATCATCCTCCAGAATATTTGGTACCAGTGACATTCTTACAAAACATTCTTCCAATCTAAACAAAAGTCACCAACGGTAAAAAGTTTCCCGCCAAGTCTACAAATAAAAAAGTTGTGAACACGTTGTAATTCTACCAAAATCAATCGCCTGCTTTTTTTCCTTTTTGGGGATTAACAGCGGTTCCTTACACGTCAGCTTTTTGTGCATCCCTATCACTTCACCTTAAACCGACTCCAGTGCCCTTAACGAGCTCCAGAATCTTGTGTAAGGTGTCCTGGTTGAACTCCTGATCTGGTTGCTGAGATCCAAACAGTTTCCTTCTTCTGGCCTGTAGTACCTCGTAATCAAGGAGTATGTGTGCTCCGGTTTCAACATCCCGGCCGCACAAACGACACAAGCGAGACTTGTAGCAATCCCACCTTATGTAGATGATTCCGGATGTGGCCATGTCCGGTGATCATGGCAATGACCTGCCTCAGTGACCTCCTGTTAAACTGAATAAGCGTCCTTGTCAGTTCAGGGTCAGCCCAAGAGAAGGCGTTTCCCCAATATTTGGCCACGGAATTGTCTCTATCGTATGATGTGTTCACCTACGATTTCCCTTACTGTTCCTCCCGCAGTAAGAAAATACCGCAAGCAGTGGGACTAAGACTAATGCAGCGGCCTCTGGTGCCACTAATCGATCAGCAGCACCTCTCTTGGCCATCATTCTGCTCTCTCATTTCCCTCAATCCCGCAATGCCCAGGTACCCATCCTAATTGCACCATAATAGCATTTGACAGGATACGGAGGGAATCCCATACCAACTTGGATGTGATTTCTATAGAGATGAGAGCCTGTAATGCTGCCTGGCTGTCTGTAAGTATTAGAATCTTCTTAACTGTAAGTCCTTCCTCTAATACTCGATGAACACATGCTGAGATTGCACAGATCTCAGCTTGGAATAACTACCTAGGATAGCATTGAATGCTGACCCAGTGGTTTCGCAGTATTCTCCATATCCAGACTGTTGATCATGCAGTGATCCGTCTGTGTACCAGACAATCTGACCCGGACGTACCGGTCGCTTGCCAATTTTCCAGTCCTCTCGTAAATGGAGAAGAACTGTGAAAGGTTGAATAAAGAAATAGTTTTATTTCTCAGTGGACATCCTGAGTGCGTATGCTATCAGGTAGCATGTCCAACACTAAGTCGTTCAGAACTTTCTTGACGATCTCAGCGTTCCCCACCTCAAGGATGCTCCCCCTCCATTCGCTAAAATTACGAAACCTGTCTCGCTTCTGACATTATGAAAATGTCCAGAAGCGGCAGGTTTAATAAGACCTCCAGAACAGCTGTAGGTGTGCTTTTAATTTTTCCCAGCGAAAAACCATTAAGGTTATCATCGCCGAGGCACGATATTAAGTTTTGTAAACGAGTAAATAACAAAAATAAAAATTAAGAACATCACAAAACAAACAATAACAATAATTAAAACAATATACAATAACAACTATAAATACTATTCCTTAAACTATTTAACAATAATATGTAACTACAAATAAATAAATAAACAAAACTAAGCAACAAGGAAGACAAAGCAAACAATAATAAATTAAGATAAATAAATAGCCACATATATACAACTTGTTGCAGGGCTGTAAAGAGGCCCTGCAATATTACTTTAAATTAAATTTTATTAAACAAATTCAGACGATGAAAGAATTTCCGGGTCCTGTCAATGGCCGAGACATTATCTCCCATCGTCGTCTGAACACAATTCCTCAGACCACATATTTGCTGTATATTCACAGTCTAGCAATATGTCTTGCTGTGATGGTTTCTCTACAAAATCCGCAATGAGGCGGGTCCCCGCGTTCCATCAGAAATCCATGCGTCAACATGGAGTGACCAATGCGAAGGCGGGTAACCACAACCTTTTCTCTACGACTTGCACGTATTGACGACCCTCAAGGACGAACAGTATTTTTAATTACCCTCAATTCGTAAGGCACCAATGACCAACAAGCCCCAAAGCCGCTGCAGCCTGTGTAGTCTTTGGCCACCATACCAGAGAACCATATGTCAGTTTGCTGAACAATATCAATCTTCGCACTTGGCGGCGGTGGAACTTCTACCTCTTAGTTTTTGTTTATATTATTAAGAATACCCGTGCCTGGCTCACAGGTCCCACAATTTGGAAAAGAAAAACTAGAAAAGGAAGAAAACAAGTTTTTATTATTTAAGCGAATAAAGTAGATTTAACCCTCTTTATGTCGGTCGTTTTGAATTCCTTTCTTTGTGAGCATCTACACATACCTTAACGCAACATTGCAACTCGCGTTTGCTGTTTACAGAAATATTATGATAGAAGTCTTGCGATCACATTTTTGCGGTTTCACTATAACATTTTATGTTCGCATGGAAAACAGGTTTTTTTTATTTATCAGTTAGGTTGTAATGATTAAACCTGCAGTAAATATATTAATTCTATTTCAGAATATCATGAATGGTATTGCATTAATCGTATTATTAATATTACGCTCACACAACCATTCCATGGACTTTTTATTCATTTGTAAATCCCTTTATTGTTGAATTTTAGAAAATTCTGAAATGTTCCATTTTTTTAGAGTATTAATGATAACATTAAAAAAAATCCGACAAAAACATATTTTTGTTCGTTTAGTAATCTTGGACTTTTTTGTTCTTATTGTCTTTCGTAACTTTTAACATTAATATAATTTTTTGTTTATTCTTTTGTTATGAAGAAATATCCAATACTTGGAATTTTATTATTTTTATAGGAAAGTCAAATTGATTTGCCACTTGATCGATTTTTTTTTTTTTTTTTTTTTTTTTGTGTTTAACGTCTGACTGTTGTCCCCTTGATCGAAAGTCGCATCTTTAATGTAACATTAACATTATCGGTTGTAGACAAAGCACTTAAGAGTTAGGTCACGCATATTGCATAATGTATGGTTTCCTAAAATAAACATTCCTAAAAGAAATTTTAAAATTAGCATAAGTAACAGTGTGGTTGGTAGGAACAAGCAAACAAATAGGAGAAGTGAGGAGGGAATTTCCAAGGACGTCTGTGTACTTGCGGCCTACTTAACCACGATCTAAGTTGGAGAGACATCCCGGGTGGTTTTGGTGATGGGTGACAAGTTTTAAACAAATGTTGATGATTTAAAACTGATTTCTTTAAATTATTTAATTCAGGAGAAGAAAATTTACTGAGTTAAAAAACACTGCTGACTGTGGTTAACCTCATTGTATTGTTGACACTGAGGTAATGATTCTATTGTTTTCATAATAACTTAAGCCTCCATCTTTTGTCCAAAACTCGTATTTTGCTGCTATATTTAAAAAATCTCTTGAAGAAGACGTTTTTATTTGCGTCTCGTGAAATACAACAACGTATTCAGAGAGACAATTTTCAACTCTGATTCTAAATAGTTACTCTCTCAACAACTTGGTGAAAATGTAACAACTTGGAAAATAGTTCAAAATTTTCCGAATTTTGAATTATTTATATTAAAATTTGAAAAGTAATGACATTTGCCAACTTGTTTACATGTGTCAATGCACGTAATTTTATTTAACTTTGTAACTTAAACAATCTCTCTCCTTTGGTCGAATTTTATCAATGATATGCATTGAAGTATGCAAGTACTGATATGCCGTACATTGTTAACGTTCATAAATTATAGCATACATTTTTAACGTCCATACATTATGTCATACATTTTTAACATTCATAGATTATGCCATACATTTTTAACGTCCATACATTATGCCATACATTTTCAACGTCCATACAGTATGCCATACATTTTTAACGTCCATACATTTCTAACATCCATAAATTATATCATACATTTTTAACGTCCATACATTATGCCATACATTTCTAAATTCCATAAATTCTGCCATACATTTTTAACGTCTATACATTATGCCATACATTTTTTACGTCCATACATTATGCCATACATTTTTACTGTTCATACATTATGCCATACATTTTTAACATCCATACATTATGTCATACATTTTCAACGTCCATACATTATGCCATACATTTTTAACGTCCATACATTATGCCATACATTTTTAACGTCCATACATTATGTCATACATTTTAACGTCCATACATTATGTCATATATTTTTAACGTCCATAAATTATGTCATACATTTTCAACGTCCATACATTATGTCATACATTTTTAACGTCCATACATTATGCCATACATTTTTAACGTCCATACATTATGTCATAAATTTTTAACGTCCATACATTACCAGTCATACTGACGAGGACAAGGCATCAGCATTAACGGCAAGGAGAAATTTACGGCCTTACGGCAATAATTTCGGGTCTGGAACCTTCTTAAGATTTTTAAGATCTTAAAAAGATCTTAATAATCGCAAGTTCCGAGACGTAACTGACAGCAGAAGAAATTAAAATGTGTTACAACAACCGTATTTTTGTTAATCACCGGATTTAATGTTGTTACTTATGATTTTAAGTGTCTGTGAACCCTGCCCAATATTGAATTTATTCCGTGTAAGACTAATGTTAATTAACGATATGGATTATTCCGTTATTTGTCAAGATGAAGTTGCGTTTCATATCTCATCTTAAAGGTCCCTTATATGTAAATATGATCCGTTTTTTATATCTTGTATATTTTTGATTTCTTTTTAAAGATACAGGTGCCAACGTACAAAACAAAAATATATGTACAAAATGTAAAAAGCGGACCACATTTACGTATAAAGAACCTTTAAAATAAAATATGAAATAAAATTTTATCTTAATAAATAGCGGAGTACTCAGTATCGTTAATTAACCTTAATCTTTTAGTGAATACATTCAATACGTTTGACACAGTCGAAGCTAGAGAAGAAGCATTGCCAAATGAAACGCACAGACACTAAAGTAAACAATTTAAGGAACTTAATGTAAACATTGTACTTACACTTGCTCTCGCGCAGTAGTAGTTAGATGGAACGAGAGAACTGATCAACAAATCCTCACTTATCTGAAACATAAATCGAAGAAAACTTAACCTTTATAAATATTGTACGTATATCGGTTATGTAACAGTGGCACGCAGCTGCCACGCTGTAGTAGTTAGATGGAACGAGAGAGCTGTTCAGCAAATTCTCACTCATGTGAAACAAAGCAAAATAAACTTAACATTTATAAATGTTGTATATCGGTTGTGTAACAGTGGCACGCAGCTGCCACGCTGTAGTAGTTAGATGAGATGAGAGAACTGATCAACAAATCCTCACTCGTGTAAAACAAAGTAAAGTATACTTAGTCTTTATAAATATTGTATCGGTTATGTAACACTGGCACGCAGCTGCCACGCTGTAGTAGCTAGATGGGATGAGAGAGCTGTTCAACAAATCCTCACTCATGTGAAACAAAGCAAAGTATACTTAGTCTTTATAAATATTGTATCGGTTATGTAACACTGGCACGCATCTGCTACGCTGTAGTATTTAGATGGGATGAGAGAGCCGATCAACAAATCCTCACTCATGTGAAACAAAGCAAAGTATACTTAGTCTTTTAGTCTTTATAAATATTGTATCGGTTATGTAACACTGGCACGCAGCTGCCACGCTGTAGTAGTTAGATGGGATGAGAGAGCCGATCAACAAATCCTCACTCATGTGAAACAAAGTAAAGTATACTTAGTCTTTATAAATATTGTATCGGTTATGTAACACTGGCACGCAGCTGCCACGCTGTAGTAGTTAGATGGGATGAGAGAGCTGTTCAAAAAATCCTCACTCATGTGAAACAAAGCAAAGTATACTTAGTCTTTATAAATATTGTATCGGTTATGTAACACTGGCATGCAGCTGCCACGCTGTAGTAGTTAGATGAGATGAGAGAGCCGAACAACAAATCCTCACTCGTGTAAAACAAAGTAAAGTATACTTAGTCTTTATAAATATTGTATCGGTTATGTAACACTGGCACGCAGCTGCCACGCTGTAGTAGTTAGATGGGATGAGAGAGCTGTTCAGCAAATCCTCACTCATGTGAAACAAAGCAAAGTATACTTAGTCTTTATAAATATTGTATCGGTTATGTAACACTGGCACGCAGCTGCCACGCTGTAGTAGTTAGATGGTATGAGAGAGCTGTTCAACAAATCCTCACTCGTGTAAAACAAAGTAAAGTATACTTAGTCTTTATAAATATTGTATCGGTTATGTAACACTGGCACGCAGCTGCCACGCTGTAGTAGTTAGATGGGATGAGAGAGCTGTTCAGCAAATCCTCACTCATGTGAAACAAAGCAAAGTATACTTAGTCTTTATAAATATTGTATCGGTTATGTAACACTGGCACGCAGCTGCCACGCTGTAGTAGTTAGATGGTATGAGAGAGCTGTTCAACAAATCCTCACTCATGTGAAACAAAGCAAAGTATACTTAGTCTTTATAAATATTGTATCGGTTATGTAACACTGGCACGCAGCTGCCACGCTGTAGTAGTTAGATGAGATGAGAGAGCCGATCAACAAATCCTCACTCGTGTAAAACAAAGTAAAGTATACTTAGTCTTTATAAATATTGTATCGGTTATGTAACACTGGCACGCAGCTGCCACGCTGTAGTAGTTAGATGGGATGAGAGAGCTGTTCAGCAAATCCTCACTCATGTGAAACAAAGCAAAGTATACTTAGTCTTTATAAATATTGTATCGGTTATGTAACACTGGCACGCAGCTGCCACGCTGTAGTAGTTAGATGGTATGAGAGAGCTGTTCAACAAATCCTCACTCATGTGAAACAAAGCAAAGTATACTTAGTCTTTATAAATATTGTATCGGTTATGTAACACTGGCACGCAGCTGCCACGCTGTAGTAGTTAGATGAGATGAGAGAGCCGATCAACAAATCCTCACTCGTGTAAAACAAAGTAAAGTATACTTAGTCTTTATAAATATTGTATCGGTTATGTAACACTGGCACGCAGCTGCCACGCTGTAGTAGTTAGATGGGATGAGAGAGCCGATCAACAAATCCTCACTCATGTGAAACAAAGTAAATTATACTTAGTCTTTATAAATATTGTATCGGTTATGTAACACTGGCACGCAGCTGCCACGCTGTAGTAGTTAGATGGGATGAGAGAGCTGTTCAGCAAATCCTCACTCATGTGAAACAAAGCAAAGTATACTTAGTCTTTATAAATATTGTATCGGTTATGTAACACTGGCACGCAGCTGCCACGCTGTAGTAGTTAGATGGGATGAGAGAGCTGTTCAACAAATCCTCACTCATGTGAAACAAAGCAAAGTATACTTAGTCTTTATAAATATTGTATCGGTTATGTAACACTGGCACGCAGCTGCCACGCTGTAGTAGTTAGATGAGATGAGAGAGCCGATCAACAAATCCTCACTCGTGTAAAACAAAGTAAAGTATACTTAGTCTTTATAAATATTGTATCGGTTATGTAACACTGGCACGCAGCTGCCACGCTGTAGTAGTTAGATGGGATGAGAGAGCCGATCAACAAATCCTCACTCATGTGAAACAAAGTAAATTATACTTAGTCTTTATAAATATTGTATCGGTTATGTAACACTGGCACGCAGCTGCCACGCTGTAGTAGTTAGATGGGATGAGAGAGCTGTTCAGCAAATCCTCACTCATGTGAAACAAAGCAAAGTATACTTAGTCTTTATAAATATTGTATCGGTTATGTAACACTGGCACGCAGCTGCCACGCTGTAGTAGTTAGATGGGATGAGAGAGCCGATCAACAAATCCTCACTCATGTGAAACAAAGCAAAGTATACTTAGTCTTTATAAATATTTTATCGGTTATGTAACACTGGCACGCATCTGCCACGCTGTAGTAGTTAGATGGGATGAGAGAGCTGTTCAGCAAATCCTCACTCATGTGAAACAAAGTAAAGTATACTTAGTCTTTATAAATATTGTATCGGTTGTGTAACAGTGGCACGCAGCTGCCACGCTGTAGTAGTTAGATGAGATGAGAGAGCCGATCAACAAATCCTCACTCGTGTAAAACAAAGTAAAGTATACTTAGTCTTTATAAATATTGTATCGGTTATGTAACACTGGCACGCAGCTGCCACGCTGTAGTAGTTAGATGGGATGAGAGAGCTGTTCAACAAATCCTCACTCATGTGAAACAAAGCAAAGTATACTTAGTCTTTATAAATATTGTATCGGTTATGTAACACTGGCACGCAGCTGCCACGCTGTAGTAGTTAGATGGGATGAGAGAGCATTTCAGCAAATCCTCACTCATGTGAAACAAAGCAAAGTATACTTAGTCTTTATAAATATTGTATCGGTTATGTAACACTGGCACGCAGCTGCCACGCTGTAGTAGTTAGATGGTATGAGAGAGCCGGTCAATAAATCTTTCTCTCTAAACTGACGAAAGCGAATTTGCAACATTTTTTTTATGTTACTTTTTCGGAAGTCTAATCTCACCTAATCTCACCATCATAATGAACATTTTTTGGTTAGTTTTATACATTTTTCGATCATTATTTTGAGTTTTTACGTATGTACTTTGCGACTTATTTTAATTCCTATTACTATTTACAGCTAGTTTATCTTGCACCCTATATATAGCAAGTACAAATTGCAAGTTCATTGACCTTGACCTATTATTTCACAACTTCGGTTGGTGTTAGGAAGAAAATTATGTTAATTTCTTAAATTTCACAGATCAATCATAATAGTATCGTCATGAAATTCCCCTCTGTAATAACATTCTCAATCCTTGAACGAATTTGTTACGACTAATCCTATCCAAGAAGTTGATCTAATTTCTATTACTTCGATAAAAAAAAAAAAAAAGAATATATAATATCAAATCTATCCTTCATATATGAGTGTCAAGATTGAGCCACTAAGGAAAACAACGAACTTGATACCACAATGTAAAAATTGTCAAGGATTTAATCATACAATGAAGTACTGCCATAGAGAATCCAGATGTGTAAAATGTACAGGCAAACATGCAACTTACCAGTGCACAACAAATAAAATGTTCCACCAAAATGTGTAAATTGTGGAGGGAACATCCTGCTAATTATCGTGGGTGTGAAGTTGCAAAGGAATTGCAAAAATCCGGAATAAAACTAGTAATCTTCAGCAAAGATTTCAAAAAGAAGAGGAAAAAGTATGACTTTATCGCGGATGATTAAAAGACCTGAGGAAAATAATAAGGACGAAAACAGGAGATTATACTCACAAGTGGTTCAGACTAGGCCTATTGAGGTTAAAAACGCAGAGAAAAATAATGTATTAGAAAAAAATACTAAGGAGGCTGGAGGATATAGAAAAACGATTGGAAGCTAATGATAAGAAATTTGAGGAAGTATCCACAAACCTAGCAGATATTAACAGCTATTTTAAATGAAATAAATAAAACCTTCAGGATAGCAACCTGGAACGCAAATGGATTGTTACAACATATTCAGGAACTAGAAGTATTTTTGAATTCTGGAAAAATTGATATATGCTTAATATCTGAAAGTCATTTTATGAAATCATCATATGTCAGAGTACGTGGCTATTGCTGCTATTCTGCTGCTCATCCAGCAGATAAGGCAAGAGGGGGATCAGTATTACTTGTGAAGGATAACTTGCAACATTTTGAGGTCTTAAAAATTGAAGAAGAATCTTTCCAGGTTATAGCCATCAGGATTCAAACTAATAAGTACAAAGAATATAACATTGGTGCTATATACTGTCCACCAAAATACAATTTAAAACAAGAGGATTTTGTGCAACTGTTTGAAAAACTGGGCAGCAATTGTGTTGTTGGAGGCGACTTCAACGCTAAACATACATATTGGGGGTCAAGATTAATTAATCCTAAAGGAAAAGAATTATTAGCAGCAGGAACAGCACTAGGATGTGACTTTCACTCTGGGGTAGACCTACTTACTGGCCGACAGATACTAATAAGATACCTGATATTATAGATTTCTTTGTAACAAAGGAATTTCAGAAAATTACATTTACGTGGAAGACATTGAGAGTCTCTCCTCAGATCATACACCAGTTCTAATGACAATCAGTGAATTTATAATTACAAACAAGGCATCAGCACCGACATTGACAAATGCTCGAACTAACTGGCCCCGGTTTAGCAGCCTGGTGGAAGAAGATATAAATTTAAATGTACCAATTAAAAATCCAATTCAGCTGGAAGAAGAACTAGACAGATTTACTGAAATTATACAACGTGCTGCCTGGAGGAGTACTCCTGTAAAACACAAACAAAGTTGTAAAGAAATCAATTACCCAGTTGAGCTAAGAGACTTGATAAAAGAAAAAAAGAAGGACAAGAAAATATTGGCAAATGAATCGGTTTCCAGAGACAAAAACAATGCTAAATAAGTTGTGTAACAAAATTAAATCCTTTATAAGAGAACTTAAGAATGACACAATTAACAGATTCTTAGAAGAGTTATCCTCACAAAAGGACGGAGTATTCTCTTTGGAAGGCCACAAAGGGAATTAAAAGATCTAAAACACAAGATTATCCAATTAGAAATGAGGACGGTACTTGGGCTAGAAGTGCCCAGCAAAAAGCTAATCTCTTCGCAAAATATTTAGAAGAAATATTTCTTCCACTGCCAAGGCAAACGTGCGAAGAAAGCATACCTCTGATAGAAAAACAGGATAATGTAAAAATAACTCCGGTGACACTTCAAGAATTAAAAAATGAAATTAATAAGTTAAAATCAAAGAAAGCTCCTGGATTTGATCTAGTTACTGGTATGATAGTTAAATCTCTACCAGAGAAAGGACTTAGGAAGTTACTTTACCTAATCAATGCAGCTTTAAGATTGAAGTATATTCCTCTTCAATGGAAGACAGCTGAAGTTATTATGATATTGAAACCAGGCAAACAACCAAATGATAAGACGTCATATAGGCCAATTTCGTTATTACCAACGATTTCCAAGTTATTTGAAAAGCTGTTGCTAAAAAGACTAAGGCCCATCATTGAAAACAGGAAACTTATCCCAGAACATCAATTTGGTTTCAGACGAAGGCATTCTACATTAGACCAGGTTCATAGGATCACAAATATTATAGAAAATTCTTTTGAGAAAAAAGAAGTTTGTGCAAGTATATTTTTGGATGTAGCGAAAGCCTTCGATAAGGTATGGCATGAGGGCCTAATTTGGAAGCTGCAGAGAGATCTACCAAAACAATATTATGAAATTCTAAAGTCATATTTAACTGGTAGACATTTTCGAGTGAAATACGAAGGAGAATACTCGGAATTGAAGAAAATATCAGCTGGGGTTCCACAGGGTAGCGTTTTGGGACCTGTGCTTTACTTGCTGTACACAAGTGACCTTCCTACTGCAGATGATACAACCACTGGTACGTTCGCAGATGATACTGCAATCTTAGCTACGGGTAAGAAAATTGAAGAAGCTGTGATGAAGCTTCAACGAGCTACAGATGAGGTGTGCAAATGGACCAAAAAATGGCGCATTAGCCTGAACGAAACCAAGTCAGTGAATGTAAATTTTACAAATCTTAAGATAGATCATTCCATCCCAATTACAATAAATTCTATACCAATTCCCCAAGCTAACTCTGCTAAATATCTGGGAATGACCTTGGATGTGAAACTGAAATGGAAGGAACACGTAAAAAAGAAAAAGCAAGAATTGAATTTTAAATTTAGAAAATTGTATTGGCTAATTGGAAGACAATCCAAACTGTCAATTCATAATAAGTTATTAATATATAAACAGGTTTTAAAGCCAGTGTGGAACTATGGAATACAGTTGTGGGGCTGTACAAATAAGACGAATATTAATACAATTCAAGTTTTTCAAAATAAGGTACTTCGAAGCATTGTTGTCGCACCATGGTATATACGAAATGACAACATTCATAGGGATTTGAATGTAGAGTTTGTCAGTGAAGAAATCAAAAAGCAAGCATTGAAGCATGGACACCGCATCTCACATCATGAATGCTCCGAGGTTCGGGGACTGATGGTTACACCTACGTCAGCTAGAAGACTGCAAAGAACTAAGCCTTCTGATTTGATTAGTAGAGAATAACCATTGGGTTATAACTCTAGATAAACGTACTATATTTACCGATTGTGTTCATAGAAATGTAAATTACTAGATGGGTTTCTGACTCAGTTGTAATATTAATAATAAAAAAAAAAAAAAAAAAAAAAAAAAAAAAAAAAAAAACTTCGATTTTTCCATTACTTGACACATTGATTACATGTTTATATAATATCTTTAAATATTTAATTTTTAATATTCTCTAAATTTTACATTTTGACATATTTCAACGCAATTATTCATTTTAATTAACTTTCTGACATTTCATTCACAGGTAACTTCACTCACGGCATTTATAATATCTGTAACATTTTCACTTACGTACAAATTATTGAAATTAGTACATTTTCATTTGACAACTTCACAATATCGCTGAATCACGGCCACACGTTTATGTCCCTTGCAATGTCGCGTTGTCTAAGGTGACATACATAACAGCGAAAACTTACATCCTAAGCAAACATACATCCCAGCGTATCCTAGTTCATTTTACAGTGCTAAGTTGTGCATTTTAATGTAAATTGATTACTAACTTTAATTAATTCGATTAGTGTTATTACATTAGATTAGAATCTAGAGGAAGGATTATACAACCCCTGGCAGTGCAATCAAATGACTTAGTGTGAAACTAAACTTCTTAAGTACTAGTTCAGCAGATTGGTGCCCTTAGTAAGTTCACCCCGCAGGGGGTGCAGACTAGCTGCACATATTTAGAGGATTTAGACGTCCTTTGCGGTACCCGAGTCTAACACACACTTACACTTACAACACTACACTTACGACTTTAACACTTTACAGTCACACTTACACTTAGGCGATATATTACGCCGCCTAGGTGGCCTAGTTGATAGCGTACTGGGCTTTCACCCCGAGGACCCGGGTTCGATTCTTAGCCAGGGCTTGGCATTTTCATACGCTATAAATCATGCCATCGTCTGCATTATCCCAAGTGTGCACAATAGTCAGACGTTAAACACCAAAAAAAAAGCCTCAATGTGCTTTTCGTCTTAAAATACCAAAAAAAAACTTAGTAAGTTCAACAACCACTGACTAGCTCATCCTGCAGTAAATCCCTAGGGTCCTAAAAACCAAAAACCTTTAGCCTCCAGTTTGCAAGGGCCTCAAAGTTATGAATTATGTATCCTGCAGTTTTCTACTCTTTCCTGCATAACCTACATACATTTTCTCCTTGGTGCATTCATATCCTGTTCATGTGAACCCTCAGACCACAAAGCCCTGTAATGAGCACCATGATTTTCCTTATTTATGCTCTGCCCAATATTATTTACAATTTTAAGTGGCCCATTTGTTTACAATTAGGATGTTTTTACGGGCTAGTTCATTACGTAATTTATTTCTGGAACTTTGTTATATCTTTGATATCATATAGGCCTACCTCTTTAATTTTATCGTTTTGACACTTTTTGATTGCATACGTTTTCCTACCTAATACTTAGTTTACAAATAAACATGTTTTATGTTATAACGGTCAGTTTTACTGTAAAAAATAAATCAGTCTTTTACAGTTTCGCTAATGTAAGAAATATTATGTTATGTTATTTTAGTGGACAATCTCGCTGATGTAAGAAATATTATGTCATGTTATTTTAGTGGACAGTCTCGCTGATGTAAGAAATATTATGTTATGTTATTTTAGTAGACAGTCTCGCTGATGTAAGAAATATTATGTCATGTTATTTTAGTGGACAGTCTCGCTGATGTAAGAAATATTATATCATGTTATTTTAGTAGACAGTCTCGCAGATGTAAGAAATATTATATCATGTTATTTTAGTAGACAGTCTCGCTGATGTAAGAAATATTATGTCATGTTATTTTAGTAGACAGTCTCGCTGATGTAAGAAATATTATGTCATGTTATTTTAGTGGACAGTCTCGCTGATGTAAGAAATATTATGTCATGTTAATTTAGTGGACAGTCTCGCTGATGTAAGAAATAAATTGTTTTGTTATTCTTGTGGACAGTTTCACTGATCTAAATACTCACGAGACAAAAATGTGATACACTTACATTCGTCCATTTTATAGTATCGTTGATGTACGTATCACATTCGCTCAAGCCTTCACCACAATCCACTTCACACTTCCCGCTTACAATTACAACATTCAGTGGTATGTTAACCTTAGTGACGAGTGCTATACGTAGCATTTTTCTGTTAAAACAAACAATTACAAAAATTAATTAATCTTGTTTTTACTTACACGTGAATAAATTAATATTTTTTTCTGTTTTCACTAAAGTGATACATTTACAAATGACCATAATATACATAGCCTATTTCTATAACGTATAGTAAAAAAACACAATACTAATTTACAAGAAAACAAAAAATTTATTTACAAATTTATATTGTTTATATTACATCATTACTATTTATTATTATATTAATATATATATATATATATATATATATATATATATATATATATATATATATATATATATGTGTATATATATATATATATATATATATATATATATATATATATATATATATAATATTGTATAGGAACGCTATAGCTTAATAGGATAAAAGGCAGATCACTAAAACTCTTGACTTTTTGTTAACATGATTGTTACATTATTAGGCCTGATTTGAACTGCCAGTACACATTATCCTACACCAATGCCAAGGCCAGCTGTATCTCACATGTCATCTTCTTTATTTATTTATTATGAATAATTTTTTTTTGCAATCTTGAAAAATATTTTGAATTACACATTTAATAATGTAATGAAATCCTAATAACTGTTTTAAATAATACACCGTTATTATTTTACATTCATTGATAGTCAATTTACCATAAGTGTAAAATAATAAACAAACATAACATGATGTAAAATATTTTTTTTAATGTAACTACAATGCTTCCTTTAAATTTAATGTAAAAACGTATATTTAAATTTTACAATTTATTATTTTATTTATATTTGGTATTTCTCTGGTGAATTTTAATTCACCATTCTACAATATCTTGTACGGTATTTGAGAATTTAGGATTTCTTAGAATTTATCTGCTTAGGTTCTGTATGTACATTATCACTATAGTCTGTTTTTTAGTGTTTACAAAAATAAAATTATTTTACTTAAATAAAATTATTTAACATAAATGATATATCGATTACTGTTCTTTACTAAATTTGCATTCATCAATTTTCCACTACGCTTAATAATACTTTTTTGAAAATATTCAAAATAACCTGTTAGGTTACGAGTTATTTTTATCAAAATAACTTTTTTATCAATCTGCCTTTGTAACATTTTTTTTCTAATTGTAGGTTTTCATTTATTTTCTTTACATGAAGTTCCTGTTTAATTTCCTATCAGAGAATCTGAGCTGGTGATGGCATATTGCTAGATATTGGTGTATTTCGATATTCTAATGCAGGTCTTTGGCATATTTACATTTTTAAAATATTTTTTATACTTTGCACTCCACGTTCCATTAGACTGAGTGAAATGTGAGCTGCTAGTACTATGAATAAAAATTCCATTTTCGGGCAAATCGTTTAAATATATCAAGAACATTGTATCAGAAATAACTGTTTTGGAAATATCATATCTCCCAATTTTCTCTTTTAAATGTTTTATTATTGTTTCACTTATCATGTTAGCTAGATTAATTACTAACGGTAACTTTGAAAAATAGTCTATTACTAACAAATAATAATTATCTTCAAGTAAAAATAAGTATAGGCCTACACCAATTTTCTCCCAAGGTAAATTTGAACACGTCGTACAGACTAAAAATGAATAAAAATTGCGATGTATTATGTAAAATGAAATTGATAATATAATGTGTATCACAATAATGAGGTATTTTGCTATATATTTATGTATTTTTAAGGACCAACCTATGTATGGGTATTCATACCCCCTAAAGGTCCTTCTTATAATTATATTGTAATAAGAAGGAAATTTAGAAGTGAATAAATAAATAAATATTTACCAACATAATTTCACATGGTGTACACAATTTTTCTTTTAAAAGTGGTTTAAAAAAATAGCACTTTTCTAGACACAAATATTTTTTTGGTCAGTATTTTTTTTAATTATCTCGTGCTTTCCTTTTTATAAACCAATTCCTTGTAAAAAACCATTTATTCATAACGTATCCCATTATAGCTTAAATTACTATTTGTATTCCATAATTAACAATTAGTGTTTACACGTTTTGTTATTCCAAATGTACCTAAAACGTTCTGCGTTTTGACTCAAGTTCAACTAAATTTACTCTTTTAATTACATTTAATTTTAGACACAATTTCAAACCTAATAAGAACATATTTTTTGTTTTGTTTTACAACATAAAAATAGAAGTGTGATTTCTTTTGTGTGTGTGTGTGTGTGTGTGTGTGTGTGTGTGTGTGTGTTTAACGTCCGACTATTGTGCACACTTGGGCTAATGCAGACGATGGTATGATTTATAGCATATGAAAATGCCAAGCCCTGGCCGGGAATCGAACCCGGGTCCTCGGTGTGAAAGCCTAATACGCTATCAACTAGGCCACCGAGGCGGCTCGTGCGATTTCTATTTTATTTCTATTTCTATATGCAAATAAATAACATAGTGTAACCAATGTTGAACACTTACTGGTTCAAAATAATGGTTACGCGTACCTAACGCATCTAATATTGGTCCAGTAAAAGAAATTAACTTTTTCCTGTGATCTTGTATCCATTTTGAACAGAACATTAATATTTTTAATAAAAATAATAATTAATCGGTCTTCATTTGTTTCACTTGAGATTTCACCTAAATAACCTAGAAAAAACTTAGCACAATTTTCCAATATCTTACAGGGTCTACACAAAAAGTAGTAGGACTGATTTTCTATGGCGCAAGCAGAATTGTGGAGAGGGGTTTGGCTGGCTGGGCGAGATGGAGGGAACACTTAGCAACAGAGAAACACCAGCCACAGTCGCCTACGGGCTTTGGTTGAGTATTGACATCGTTTATAGTGAAGCGTGTTTTTTGTCGTTGCCGATGCACAAAATGAGTCAAAATCTCTAGCAGCGATATTCCATAAATGTTTGTGTCAAACTCGGGAAATCGGCAACCGAGACCCTAGAAACGGTTAAATCGGCTTACGGGGATACTGCAATGAGCCGCTCCAGTGTTGTTGAATTGCACAAACTGTTTAAAGAAGGTAGGGAGCTCGTTGAAGATGACCATCGCACCGGACGGCCGTCGACGGTACGAAAAGACGACAATGTGGCCAAAGTGAGAGAACTGCTGGGTGCAAGTGCTAACCCGCCTACGACACTGAGTGAGTCGTGTCCGACCAGCCATCTAAGACAACTGGACG
Source organism: Callitettix versicolor (assembly GCA_022606455.1). Lineage (NCBI taxonomy): Eukaryota > Metazoa > Arthropoda > Insecta > Hemiptera > Cercopidae > Callitettix > Callitettix versicolor. The sequence goes on from CM040182.1 coordinate 29,134,313, forward strand.
CTTCATCACGACAATGCGCGGTACCATGGCGCGCTCGTTGTGAGGCAGTTGCCAACAGTTGTTGACCCGATTCGGCGTTGCCACGTTGCCGCACCCCACCTACAGCCCCGATCTGGCTCCACCTGACTTGTTTTTATTCCCACGGATGAAAAGACAGCTGAAGGGAGATCGGTTTGACTCGATTCAGGACGTTCAAATAGCATCGTCGAAGGCTCTCAACAGCATCCCCGAAGCTGACTTCCAGAAGGCGTACGGCGAAAAGCAGCAGCGTTATTCTAAGTGTTTAGCTGCCCAAGGGTGCTATTTTGAAGAATATTAAGGAATTGTAAACATATCTTCAATAATTGTTTTTTAAATCAGTCCGACTAAGTTTGGTATAGACCCTGTATACTGTAATTTGCAAACATACACATTATAAACTGGTAGAAAATTTAAATTGATTAGAAAATAGTGTTACATACTCAGAAGAAAGCCTTTCAAAAACCAATCCGGACGATTTGAGCTGCCGACATTCTTCTTCGGCGTCTTTTCTCTCGCACAAGAAGGGTAATTCTGAAAGCAAAGGAGAACGTTTCTGAGTTCCTTAATTTAATTCATCAAAAAACTATTAAATACTACTAGGCCCGTGCGACCTCCCGTAGTTAATGGGAAAAAGGAACGAATTATATACAACAAGCAGGAACTTCAACAGTGTTATAGCACCTCTTTATAAATAAACTATGAAATATAATTGAAATATATATTACCTATGAAATATGTGGCAAGCATAACTTCCCTTGTTGGTACATGAACGAAAAGTAAAAGAAGTTTGGACGTTTTCTTATTATGAAACCGCTATCCGTAACGTAAAAAAGCATGACTTCTGTAAATAAAATAATCAAAATAATACCATTGGCTGGTATTTATTACTATAATACACTGATCTTTAATTCAATACTTGTGTTCTAAGATTATTGTACATATATTTCTAAATAAAATCGTTGCAAAATTATATAGTTAACGTAGTCATTTCTTGTCAATATGAAATTATGTTAAAATAGACGTTATAGTTACATTTAATACTTGTATGACCTGTTAATAAAGCAATGTGTGTGTGCGCGCGCGCGCGCGTGTGTGTGTGTTACATGTACATTAACACATTCAATTACATTCAATGTACATTCAATTAGGTTATTGAATACAGTAGGCCTTACTTTGTTCTACTTTCGTATTTAAATCTATAACCTATGAAATTAATGAGTGAATTCTAATACTGTACTTTATTGATATGTTTTCAAATAACCGGTTTTTACTTTGCATGTCTATATTGGGCTACACTACGTACTGTTTAATAAAAGCAGAGTCTTTTATTTAATAACATTTACATACTATAACTGGCCTAGATTGTCTTGCCGATTCTATTTTCAAAATTAATTCGGTCAATAATTAAGTATCGAATACAACTGAAATATTACTTTCAACAATTTTTTATAGCAATCAGCTGCTTTTGCTAACAAACAATTAATTATCTGACACACATGCCTGCATTGTGCTGCACACACAGGAATACTTTACACTGCTCCTGGAATACTATTAGGCGTGAGTTGTCTGGTGTTTTGCCGAAAATGTAGGTACCACTTTAATGTAGTTTCAATAAAACAGGTCCTTATTTTTGGTACAAAACCGATCGGAATGCTTAGCGTAATAATATGAAAATATTCTACATAAAATATACTACATAAAAATATCCACATATTCGATTTATATTCTGATATTTAGAAAAAACAGAATCTTATGAATCTTTTATAATGTGATATGATTACAGAGTCTATGATAATATTTCAAATGTTGAATTAAACCATTTCAACAAATGGCGCAAAAACGGTGCGCAAACTTTCTCACATTATATTATTTCCACAAAATGTTTTGGCTCGATAAAAAAAGACTAAATTCTATTTGATTTCTCAAAATGAGCTCATCAAATTTTGGTCATTTGAACGATTATATTTCAAATCAATTCTAATAAATTTGAAGAAAAATAAATTTACTGCTCGTGAATAAACCGGTAAAACAAACTCACTTTTTGAGAGAGAGTGCATTCCGGTAAAATTCTTCTTGCAAGACAAAGAGAGGATGTCACTTTTGTAAGCACTAAATAACTAAGGTCCCAGAATTGAACCTTGTTTGTACCACGAATGACATCATTCCAACACGACCTACTTGTTGACAAAACAAACATATGCCATCTACATCTAGGCTACCAGAAAGATAGGACTAGATCCATGCAATACAATATTTCTTAACTTAATCAGCAACAATCTGCAAAGACAGAGAGAGAGAGAGAGATTTTTTTTTTTGCGGCGAAAAACCGTTCAGGTTATCATCGCCGTCACGCAAAATGAAAGTATAAAAAAAAAAATTATACGAAATTTTACTTAAGTAAGAAGAAAACAACAAAAACAACAACAAACTATAACAGTAAACAAAAATAATAAAAAAATTAAAAATTTAGATAACAGGTATAGCTATATTACACTTAAGAACTAAATAACAATGAGTAATGAACACAATTTAATAACAATTCGTAAAAGTATACATAAACATAACAGAAATAAAGTTATTAGATAAAATAAATAAATAAAATAACACAAGAAATAACAAATATATATATTAAATTTTATTTAAAATATTCAGACGATGAAGGAAGTATAGAACCCGGTCAACGGCCGAGGCACTATCTCCCAACATCGTCTGCAAACAGTTGCTCAGACCACACATAACACGCACATTTTGGAAACCATCACAATCGAGCAGTATATGTTTAATTGTGGTGGTTTCCCTACAGAACTCACATTCAGGTGGGTCCCCGCTTCCATCAGAAATGCATGCGTTAACATGGAGTGACCAATGCGAAGGCGGGTGATCACCACCTCTTCTCTACGACTTGCACGTATTGACGACCCCCAAGGACGAACAGTATTTTTAATAACCCTCAATTTGTTACTGCTTGTAGCTGCCCATTCATTTTCCCATTGTAGAAGAATTAAATGTTTTATGTGACAAAGAAAGTCAGACAAGATTACACGTTGAGTGCATGGCGGCAGAAAAGTTGCTTCCTTTGCCGCATTATCCGCTACAGTGTTTCCAAATATTCCACAGTGACCCGGAATCCAGATAAAAGATACTCTTGCACCTCGTAGTTCAAGTCTATGGACAGAGCATAGAATATCTTGAACCAGAGGGTTTACCGAATACATATCCCGGATTGCCTGGAGGGCACTTTTTGAATCAGAACAAACTACGTAATGCAAACTATCGAATTCAATAGTGTTCAAAGCCTTTATGATGGCAAAGAGTTCGGCCGTAAAGACACTACAAATTGAGGGTAATCCATACTTATATGTTTCGTCCAGTGAATAAAACGCACACCCAACATTATCATTCATCTTAGAACCATCTGTGAAAATACGTTTTGCAGATGGATATGAATTAGTCAGTCGAGAAAACTAACGTTGATACACAATGTTAGGAGTGTTGTCTTTCAGGTATGTACACAAGGAGAAATCAAAGGTCGCATATTGATTATCCATGGAGGGACAAGACAAAAGGACCTTTCAAACATTGGGGGTAGTTCAATACGCAAGTCTTCAAAAACACGGGTTGTTCTAATGCCAACAGGGGCTGTAGCGTGCGGTCGGGATTCATAATGTTGGTGCAACTGATTATGGAAAACGGTATTATAAGCAGGATGCCATGGTTTACATAATATATTACATACGTAACTTAATTGTAACTGCTGTCTCCGACGAGAGAGTGATGGTTCGCCAGCATCAGCGAGAATACTCACGACGGGACTTGAACGGAAAGCACCAGAAACAAGACGGATTGCAGAGTTATGGACGGGATCTAGTTTCTTTAAAATCGATGGTCTAGCAGATGAATACACAATGCTGCCATAATCAATTCGTGAACGAATTACGGCACGGTAAAACATCAGCATACAGGTCCTATCAGCGCCCCATCGAGACCCACTAAGAACCCTCAACATATCAAGGATTTTATTACACCGTAATTTTAAATCACGCACATGAAGGCTCCAGGAGAGCCTTTCGTCGAGTATTAGACCCAGGAATCGAACGGATGGAGAAGTCCGAGGCTGTATACCATCAAGATATAACGACGGAGCTTGGATCTGTCGACGGCGACTGAAAGCAATACACTGAGTTTTAGCAGTGGAGAATTTAAAGCCAGTAGTTCTCGTCCAGGTCTGCAACCTATTTATTACCAGCTGAAGGGTTCTTTCAGCTGTTGCCATGTTTCTGGTGCTTACGTAAATAGCAAAATCGTCTACAAAGAGAAAACATCTGACAGGGGACCGTACATTAGACGTTATGCTATTGATTGCAATAGCAAACAGAGTAACACTAAGTACACTCCCCTGTGGAACACCATTCTCTAAGTAGAAGCGATCTGATAGCGTACTACCAAGACGCACCCTAAAATACCTATTACTGAGGAAGTTTTTGATAAAATACAGAATCCTGCCCTGTATACCCCATGATTTTAATGTGTTCAAAATTCCCCTTCTCCAAGCCATGTCGTATGCCTTCTCTAGGTCGAAAAAACAGCTACTAGTGTTTGACGCAAGAGGAACGCATTTTGTATTGCAGATTCTAAAGATACTAATTGATCCACAGAACATCGTCCTTGCCTAAAGCCGCACTGGTCTTTGCAAAGTAAATTGTTGGTTTCCAAATACCAAACAAGGCGACGATTTACCATTTTTTCTACCAGCTTGCAAAGAACGCTGGTAAGAGAAATCGGACGATAGCTACTTGCATCAGTTTTATCCTTACGTGGCTTAAGAATAGGAATTACTATTGCTTCCAACCAAGCGTCAGGGAAAGTATGTTCATCGAATATACGACTGTATATCTCGAGGAGGGCAAGCCTACCTGACGTTGGAAGGTTTTTTATCATGGAATATACGAGGTTGTCAGGACCGGGAGCTGTGTCCTTCGTTGAAGACAGTGCAGATTCCAGCTCATGCAGAGTAAACAGACTATTAAGAGGAGAGTCGTCAGAAGTACCGATGGTGAACGGCAATGGTTCCACTGCACTTTTGTATTTACGAAAAGCAGCGTTATACGCCGTAGAACAGGAATAGCTAGAAAAGGATGATCCTAATAAATTTACAATATCGGAACACTGAGAAACTAACTCTCCATTCGGCTGTTTAAGACCCATCAATTCCGTGGATGGAACACGGCCAGATATAGAGCGCATTTTCTTCCAGACGACAGATGTTGGTGTTGTTCTACATATTGTTCCGATATATTGCGACCAAGATTCCTTTCTACTTTGTCTAAAAATTCTTCGAGCTTTAGCTCGAAGGATTTTGTAATGCTCAAGATTTTCATCTGTCGGGCTTTTGTTGAATATCCGTAGTGCTTTTCGGCGTAGACGCAAAGCCTCCTTACAGTCCTCGTTCCACCAAGGAACAGATGGACGAGGTGGGTATGCGGTGTTTTAGGGATAACATTCTTGGCTGCATGTAAAATCGTATTTGTGAATCTCTTAACCACTGTGTTAATGCAGTTCACTTCAATGTCTGGAGGTACAAATCTTTTTGCAAATTCTTCCCAATTTGCCTTTTTAAGGATCCAACGCGGCAGGCGTCGTTGCACATGAGGGAAAGTACAAAATGAAATATTAATGGGATTATGATCACTGCCATATAGATCTGGTAACACCGAACATTCAAACTTTGTTGCCAAAACTGGACTACAAAATGACAAATCGACAACTGTCCATCCGCCAGTAGATGCTGATAAATTAGTCGGGGAACCGTCATTTAGAAGACACAAATCTAAGTTTGACCGTATTCCTTCAATTCGTATTCCCCTTGAGTTACAGGATAAGGAACCCCATGAAATATGGTGAGCGTTAAAATCACCTGTCAATAAAATCGGTTGTGGTAACTGAGATATTAAATCATATACTTCATGATGTTGGAAATTGTAACTAGGCGGCAAGTAAAGGCAACAGACGGTAACTTTGAATGGAACGGTAATCTGAACGGCAACAGCTTGTAAAGGAGATATTATATTGACAGATACCGACTGGACAGAGTTGTGAACCAATATGGCTACGCCCCCTCTGGCTCTTTCCTCAGTGACGAAATCTGCTCTGAAAATAGAATAACCCCTAAAATTGAAGGTATGAGATTCATGTAAGTGCGTCTCTTGAAGACACATTATTAGAGGGGCTGAATCTCGCACAAGAACTTTGAGATCTTCCATATGGCCTCTTATCCCATTAATATTCCACTGTATTACATTGTTGTTAATAGAAAATGTAGACATTGAAATAGAATAAATTAATATAGCATCGGGTTCTGTTCGTTTCCGTCATGTAGTACTTTTGATTTATCAGAGTCTATCGACATCGAATCACTACTGTGATTCATGTCGGACTCTGTAGATACATTTGTTTTGGCAGAAGTCGCTTTTGATACGGCTTCAGTTTTAGTTTTAGTTTTTTTATCTTGCTCAGAGGTATTTTTAATCAATTTTTTATCCGCATCCTTAGACCCAACTACTAGTGGGTATGTATTCGATTTTTTTAAAAAGTAAGCTAGTCCAGGAGAAACAGACTTTACTGTCGGTTTTACCACTTGTGACTTAGTTCGGACCATCATTTTTGAAGCAGATGGAACTGCTTCAGGAAGAGTAGGTTTTGAAGATTTAGTCACAAGTGACTTTGGAGCTTGATTTTTAGAGATATTCGACTGATTTTCTTTTGAAGAGATAGACAAAGATTGATCAGATGTACTGGAAGCAGGAGTGGTAACAGTTGAAATTAAGGATAACAGCTGAGCTACTTGCTCAGTCAGTGCTTTAACAGTTTTAGTCAGTTCATCGCAATTTCTACATGAGGTCTTGCTACTAGACGCGACCGACGCAAAAGACACCCTCAATTATTCTGGAACTTTTGAATATTTTTTTAGCTTCTGAAAATGAAACTTTATCCCTTGCCATGATAGTCAAAACTGCTTTCTCGTCCTTATACTTGGGACAGCTGAAGGAACGAGCCGGATGATCGCCACCACAATTGGAACACTTTGGGTCATCCGTGCAATTGTCACTACCATGGCCATTCGAACCACAATTACCACATATTTCGGGCTTTCTGCATGTAGAACTCACGTGTCAAAACCCCTGACACTTAAAGCATCTTCTCGGGTTTGGAACGTAAGCTCGAACAGAAAGCCTTTGATATCCGGCAAATATATATTCCGGGTTTACCAAAAGTCAGAATGAGGGAAGCAGTTGGTACTTTTTTCCATTTTCATTACGCAGAATGCGATAAACATCCGTAACTGACTCAGATGCCAACTCAGACTTTATCTCCTCAAGGTCTAGGTGGAGGAGATCTCTGCACGTTACCACTCCTTTAGCAAAATTCAAGGTTCTGTGGGGCTCCACAGAAACCTTGATCCGATCAAAAAAGGAAGACATCTTTAGGAGCGACAAGCTCTGCTTGTCGCTACTAGTCTGAACTAACAGCGTACCATTTTGTAGCTTCCTAATAGACGCTACAGGACCTACTCTTCCAACGATAGCCTTGTTTATGAGGAAAGGAGACACTTTCGATAGGTCGGACCCTTCCTCAGAATTTCTGAAAACTAAAAATCTAGGAGAAGGGAGCTGAACAACTGCAGCACCCATCTCCTTTTCTTCGATGTCCATACTGCTACTCTCAGACCTGTTAGACGTAGTCGAACGAGGCCTCATCAACACATTTTTGGCGTTTTGTTTTTTTTGTTCCATACTTTAGTTTGCCGAGCAATTCATGAATGATGATATTTCGAACAACTGGCACAGGGTGCACCCAAACGACCACCAGCAGCTCAGGATACTCGAACTAAAGCGAGAATCCCCAATAAATTGGGGGGGACCTCCAGATATCCTGGAGCCGAAATACATGGTCTGTCAGCACTCCAGAATATTTTAAGAATGGGTTCCTGTACATAGTTACGGTTCCCCAAACCCAAGTACCACAGGCAGCCGATATCTATGTACTCACAGAATGCAACCATTTGTTTCGATAGACCCAGCTATGGGCTCCGACACCCATAACTCAACATTCATGCGCTTGCCAAGCGCCTATAGGCTGCTCGGTTCCAGAACCTGTCCCATCAGAGGTCCTCGGCAGTGCTAGGCACACATCAGGTTCCACATACTTGGCCCCGCCAAAGGAAACCAAGCAGTATTGCCACTCCCAGACATAACGGAACAAGTACAGCAAATCCCTAAATGTACGTGTGTGTGTGTGTGTGTGTGTGTAAAGTGTTTAAATCGTAAGTGTAGCGCTGTAAGTGTAAGTGTGTGTTAGACTCGGGTGCCGCGAGGTTCGACTAGGTCCTCTCACTAGATGCAGCTAGTCTGCACCCCCCCTGCGGGTCTGTAAGTGTTTGTGTGACAGAGTGTGTTTGTGGATGTTGTGTGTTGTGTGTATGTTGAGTAAATGAGTGAGAGTAGAATGAGCTAGAGGTATGGTGGGGTCGCTAAGCCCATCAGCTGCTCACGTCAGCTGCCTCCGCCGGCAGAGAGAGAGAGAGAGAGAGAGAGAGAGAAAGAGAGCGATTATGAAACATATTATTTAAATTTGAATACTCGCTGCGGTCAGATTCATTTTTTAAAAATTTTCAATAGAATTTGAATATTTAAAATTGAAAGCTAATTTTAAGAAGACAACACTGGTTGCGAGGATGTAATCATATTTTCAAATGTGTTAAATAAAAAAAGGTTTTAAATTTTTGTAATTTTAAAACGGTTGAAACGAAAGTGTCCAAACTAGCAAAATCGATTTTTGTTGTAACTTCTTTCGATCAAATCGGATACAAATTGCAAATGGCCGAGCGCTAACACGTACACAAACGTGTGCAATTCTTATCGCGTCCTTGAACGTGTTTAAAGGTCTGGATTTTGCGTTCATTTCAAGGTCTCGGCTCTGAAACTTACCGTGGTGGTGACTGTGCTATATAAATACCTGAATAAATCTCACTACACAAGACGTCTTCTCCATCCTGAAAAAAAACATCACACAAAATTAATTATAGTGTTTTGTATGTTCCTAGAGATTTTTCATTTAAATAATATGGAGTAAATAAATTAAAAGAATTCATTTTACACAAGGTCGTAGAAGAAAGGTTACCCATATTAAAAAAAAAACAGTAATCCAAACAATTTGATCATTTCCACAAATAATATGTAGTACTGTGTAGAACATTCCGTTACTTTGTAACGGTAACAAGTCACCTGTCAGCTGTCGGTAGTACGGTGCAATGGCGACTGTTCAGCAGAAAGTATGGCTTGTGGTATGCTGAATTTATATCTGAAACTACTACGCAAAAACAATTTCCGCGTGTTTATGGTAATTTACCTCCAAATAAGAATAGCAACTTACTTTAATGTAAACAGTTAAAAAAGGCCAGTAGTGTTGAATCAGAACATCGGAAGAAAATATTCAATGCATATGTCAATACTGCGTACGGAACATGCCAAGCATAGCTGGAACCCGGACCTCTCATGAATAACGCGAAATTGACGATTTGTAAGGTTTTCAAGTGGCTGTGCTATTCTGTAAAGTTAGCCCTCACAAAAAAAATAGCCCATCCACTTTAACACCATATAAATCGTTAGTTTTCTGTTAAAATCCGACGTTAGTTTCGCCTTCAATAAATGATACTCGTTATGAATGGGCTAACTTTCCACGAGCCCAACCAAAGTATCGAAAATATTACTACGTAAATCAACCCTATTAGTTTCGGATGGTTTTGACAAAACTAGTTCTTATGAGAGTTTTTTAAGACAATAAGAAGATGGGCCAACTTCACGTGTTTTAGAAACGTCACAAAGACACTTTTAAACTATGTCTGCAGAACTTTCAGTTAGTTGTAGCAATTCAATGCGATCAATTCAAAATAATGAATAAATTATTTTTCATAAAGAGTGCAAATTATATTTAGATGAAACAAAATTTTGATTACAAAACTTGAAATTAAAAAGCCAAAATTTAATAAACGTTTCTGTTTTAATTCTTGAAAAACATTACAATTGTAAATTAATATTGTTTTTTATTGTGGGCTGTATTTAATTAAAGTAAATGTGTTAAAAATGTTAATTTAACTTTGCCTCATCAAATGATAATCAAAACAGTATGATGTACACAAACTATAAATAATATCTTTAATGCCACGTAAAAATTGATTCATACTTTCTCTGACCACATGGAATATTTCTGATAACTTATTAAATCTTTTATTTGTATTTGTAATTTATAATACTTGGTATAGCACAATACACAAACTATTTCAGTTCATGATTTCTCCGAAAAATCATTTTCAAATCTTACCAGGCATAGTTTGAGAAAATATGTTCATTTTTCAGGGTTTTCTTCGCTAATTACCGAACCGTTACGTAATTACCTGTGCGTAGTATATATATATATATATATATATATATATATATATATATATATATATATATATATATATATATAGGATCTGACAGGTCCATGAAATTCACAAAATCTATTTTTTTCACGCTCACTAACTTTTTTTTGTACACGTATAGTGAGAAACTAAACATATCATAGCAAAGTACGTGTAAGCAGTTAATAAAATTATAAATTCCTTTATACAGATTCCGCCAATGAAACGGGATGATTGTAGGTGGCCTTGATACAAAGTTGGCAGGTAGTGAGGGGTGGTTACTGGCACGTCACCACCTGCACAATCTACCATTTTGTTGCAATGGATCGTTGGACGCGGTGAAAACGTATTATCAAAATGGCGACATTTTTTTGCAAACTCGACGTGCTTTCCGACGTCATTTTAACATCGCGTAACCAGCCTGTTTCGTCAAATAATGCAATTCGAACGTGGATAAACAACCTCGAGCAAACGGGATCAACGTCTTAAAAAGAGGCTGGAGTGTAAAAACTGTTCGAACACCTGAAAACATCGCAGCTGTTAAACAGGCTATGGTTAGAAGTCCTCGCCAATCAGCCAAACAACATGCCCTTCGCATTGGAATGAGTGACACATATGGAGGGTCACCTGTTTTTGTTTTATGGGGATACCTAAAAACAAAAGTGTTTCAAACAGATCCACTGACAACCATTCAAGCTCTCAAACTAAGAATTGTAGTCGAGATTGCAGCAATACCTGTCAACATGCTGCGAGAGGTCATGCAAAACTTCCAAACCAGGCTCCAGGAATGCCTTAACTGCAATGGAGGACATTTGGTAGACGTAATATTCAGAAAATAATATTTTTTCGTATTGTCTATAATGGCTATTCTTGTACTTTCAGTTATTTACTAAAAAAATATTTAAAAAGTTTTTTTTCAACAATCAATTACTTTATTTAATCATCCCGTTTCATTGGCGGACCCTTTATTAAACAGCATGAATGTAAAATCTTACCTCGCTTCTACACATTGGTTCCAACAATGGATCATCCGACGCAAGGCACCCAGTTACCATGACCGCGAGTAACAAGGGACGTAAATGCATTCTTTTGCACTGAAAAAAAAAAACAAACAGATTATCACATTACCTTTCCATACTAGAAGGTGTCTAAATATATTGGTGCAAGAAACTTCCGTGTGGGTGGGGGGAAGGGGAGGGATTGTAGTAGGACTTGTGTTACAGTACGATTCACCTGATAACGGTTTTTCCGGTACCCGGATAAGAAATCAGATATTTGTGTTTCCTTTTGCTCTTTGTTCCCTCGCCAGCTCTAATTCCATTTTTTTCTATAAGTTATATATAATATGGTATTTATTTTATTTTGATTTTGTTATTTTATTTACTTTGGTTTTTACTGTAGTTCTTTTTTATTATTATGGAAGTGGGAACTTCTTTAGGCGCACTGTTTAATTTTATGATGAATAACTGAATTCTCACGTCGGGTAAGGGAAAGGATTAGTGATAGCACGATGCAGACTCATACCAGTTGCACAGTATACATAATTATCTACATAAATAATGTAAATTGAATAATAAACATTTCAATTAATTTAAAAAGCACATTGTGCTACATGCCTAGTCCAGACAATTATTATTAGAGCATTAACAGTTGGATATGTTGTAGAAGATGGATGTTTTACATTTGTATACGATGTATATAAATCTTCTTTAATATCAGTTGTGTATTACTTCAAACTAGTAAAAGATCAGTAATATGATTGCACCAAAACAAGTCGTCAATGCACAACCATTACTCCAATTTTTTTTGTATCAACTTCGTGGAGCTAATACAAACCCATGTAATTTTATTTATTAGTGAATTTTCATTGGAAAATGAGCCATAGGAGCGGCTGTAACAATAAGGCCCAGACCCGGAACATTGAAATGAGCACCGATCTGACCTCCAGATCACTAATGTACGAGTGTGTGATCAGTGGCGTATCCTGGTGCATGTAGGCAGGTGGTAGTAGATATTGGCAAATCTATAAAAATATGTTGAAGCTTAATGTGTTTTTTATATTCAGTTACTAAATAATAACTGTTATGCATAAAGGACTTGTACATTTAGCTTTCATCCCTTGTGTTTAGTTATTAAATTATTATTATTAGGTTATTATTAGTTATTATTAAATTAGGTAATTTGTGACAAGGCCTTCTATTCTTAAATATCCATATCCTGAGAAAAAAACCTTTTAGGCCTAATCAACTGAATTAATTAATTATTAATTAAATAAAATATATAGTTTTATAATTTTACTGAATACTACAACAGTTACAGTCAGTCGCCGTTCATGACTTTAAAACTAGAGAAAGCTCCATCATGGAGCTTAAATAAAATTTAGTAGTAATGTAGTAGCAGCTTGCAGTAATGTAAAAGTTATTTTTAATAACCCTTTAATAATTATTTTGAGACTTCATATCCTAAGGCTAGGTTATATAGCCTTAAACGCATTGAAAAAATGAAATTATTAACTCACATTATGGTCTACGTCGTATTATGTGTTCTCCTCAAGACATGTAAAACAGAAGGAAGCACTTTTCCAATTCACAACCATACTAATCAATTGACAGAGTTTTACAACACTTAATAAAATTTTGATTAAAAGTATTATTTAAAAAACGTTTATTAACTTATGTTAATTTCAGCTCCGATATTTCATTCTTTTAATTTCAACTGTTTCAAAAATCATCCATTTGCATAAAAAAACTGCTGTATAATTATTTACAATATGCTAACACGAAATATTAAATAACATTAAACAAAACATATAACCTAACTGGATAATGGACGAGTCAAAATGAATTATTAATAAAAACATGAATGCCAGCTAACTACATTTGGGCAGACTGGTGCCGTTAAGGCAACTGATATCGAGCCTAATTATACACAAAAATTAGCATGCTCCCCTCTACCTCTCAACGGATTCACACGTCTAAAATTATGTTGTAAATGTTAAAAAAAGGCTTACTCTTTGTAGTCTAAACTTGTACTGACTATTTCAAAAGCATAATGTTCTCTTAATCGTTACATTTTTTTGAAGTGAAAACTTCTTTAGCGATGCTGTGCACTTTTTTTTGGATGGGCAAAAAGCATTGAACTCGCGTCAGATTTTATAGCGACACCGTCACCGCTACCATGAGGTATACATATGTATACTGTGTTTAGTAGCCTACTACTTCCTAAGTCTGTACCGATATGTGTGGATGGTATGTCGGTGCAGAGTTATGTAACGTTATATAGAAAAAAGGGGACATTCGATAACCTAGTTAAAATTTGTACAGTTAATTAATAAAACGTCAATATTACCAATCGAACACACTGCAATGCAATTTCTCTATCTAATAAAAATTTATGAAAAAATAGAAAATAATTTAAATAGGTTTGAAATTTAGACACTATTTTAGATCAAAATTATGTGTACGGGGAGTGACGAAAAATTAATCGAATTAATCTTTCTAAATAAAATCAGCGATTGCGTCAAAGTGATTGCGTCAAGCGATTGCCGAGTCACGTGATATCCAATCAATTCATGCCTTTACTTTACAGTTTACGGTTCACACCTCTAGCGTATAAACGGTAAGTCGTTCATTATATAATCATTGACATCATCCTCTTATCTCGGGTCAGGGTCCGAAATATCCCCAACTCCGGCATTCACGCACGCGCACACACCGCAGGCGCGCATCTGTGACAGTATCCTCTTATCTCTGGTCAGGGTCCGAAATGTCCCCAACTCCGGCATTCTCTCACGCGCACACACCATACACTCCATCGGGGTAGGTTGTTTTACACTTACAGTTAGCCAGGCTATATAGAGTTGTGTGTGTGTGTGTGTGTGTGTAACACTTTCTTTGAAATTTGGTTTTATTTGATTAAAGCTGTGCGTAAAAATCTACTTAAGTAATACCTTTGACAAATTCTTTAGGTCCTCACCCATATCCTTTCAAACGTTAGAAATAGCAACCATATCATAGCTTGGAACAAATCTCTTCTCTCTAAACTACAATTTTTACTCTCAGTCATAAATACCGTAAAATTTGTTAACTTAAAACCTTACATTTTTAATATTATCTGAAAGTTTTGTATTATTAATCTCTTATACTTAAATCAAGCTTCTGACAAAAATCGATTTTTGAAACATATCGAATAAGTTGTTCTCCACCAATTTCCGTACATATGTTTCAAAATAGAGGTAATTTCAATTTACTAAAAATACATTACTTTTATCTTAATTTTATATCAAATTTGATTCCATAATTTAAATCAAAGATGCAAAAAGTATTTCCTTATAGTTTGTTTCGTATTTAAATACGGAAATGTTCAAGTGTTTATTTTTGTATTTCTCATAGAATAATAAAACTTAAATCTGCTGATTTATTAGCAATTTATCGATGAATATCATAGTAAATCAATTCTTATAAAGTGAGAGTACTATTGGTTTTTTTGAATTATATTCATTAATTCCTTAAGAAAAACGAAACAACTACATTACGGAAAAACTCTTAAGAGATGTCTTTCGTTTAAACGTGGACATATTTATTCCTTAAAAATGTTTATTCACTTTTATCAAAAGTAAACTTTACAATTAATTATTCATGTTATTTTACGAAACTTGATTTTTAATACGTGAAAAAAAATATATATATATACAATTTCAGAATGGTCGATATATTGTTTATTGTATACGCAGCAAAATATGTTATTTTACTTTCAAAGTAATATCTCGTGTTCACAAATAATGATATGATAAAAATTATTGCATTAATCTGAACTTACCCTAACTGTATTAATAATGATGGTTTCTGAGGCTTTGGCAAGCCTCTTCAAAAATTAGTT
The DNA here is from genome assembly GCA_022606455.1 of Callitettix versicolor. Taxonomy (NCBI): domain Eukaryota; kingdom Metazoa; phylum Arthropoda; class Insecta; order Hemiptera; family Cercopidae; genus Callitettix; species Callitettix versicolor. The sequence goes on from CM040182.1 coordinate 29,149,668, forward strand.
CTTATAAATTTATAAAGCGACTAACAGTATGTCAAAAAAAGATATTTTTTTTTGCGGTATGTTATGCAAAATGGTATGCTCACATCATTGAGAGGTGATATTTCAAACCTATTCCATTTAACCTATTCATTTAAATAAAAAATATTAAAATCATTTAAAATTTCATTGGTATTACAACACTTTTTTTATATTATTTTATCAAAATACCTTTATTAATATGAAATATTTTCTGTTTTCTTGTGTGTTTAGCGGAAAATACAAAAAAAAATATGTTTAGCGCTACCTATTGGTCACTTTCAGAAACATTACTAGAACGCGAGATATGCGGTAAACATAGTACGTTGTTCGCTTATCGCACTTCGAATTTTTTAACTGTATAGTTTGCAAAAGGAATTGATTACTGCAGACGTTGTAAATAGCATATCAACTAAACTGTTCATACATGAGTTTTAAACAAATTTCCACTGGCAAATCTGTTATTGGAATAGCCATCGTGTAACACCCAGTTCGAGACATTCAAATGACCCGCAGATATAATATTCTGTATAGAAATCTATTTGTATTGCATAGAAATGGTCTCATCTTTATAATATTGTGTAGTTACTTTAGCAAAAGAAAAATAGAAATTGTTATGTAGAATTTTTTTACAAAATTCGAAATCTAAAGAAAGTAAAAAAAATTATTACTTTTACATAATATTAATCCAATGCATATTACCAAATTGTAATACTATACATTTCTTTAGCCTATAAATATTGTACTGTAGCGATCAAGCTCCTTGTAAGTACACTAAACTAAATGAAAATGATAATAATAATAATAATAATAATATTAACATTACTAAAACGAATCTAAATACAAATAAATTAGGCACAAAAGTCGATTTTTCTAAAATCGGGGACTATTTCGTGAACAATCAAAATTCGCTTAACAGTTTCAAATGGCGGCAATTTCATACTAACAAAAATTCTTTACGTTTTTGTCTACAGTATATATTTTTTTTTAATGTGATCTCACCATCGTAATCAGCGTTACGATTAATACCTAATGTATTAATACCTGTATCAATTAACATTTTGTATTTTCAAAATGCGCTTAAATAAAAAAATGTATATTCTTTGCGATCAGGGTCTAATTTTGTAATTTCAAGCAGCAAGAACTTATAGTATGATGATCCCAGTGTGTTTGAACTTTAAACAATTAACCTTGAGTCGAAATTCGCAATTTTCATTCAAAAAAAAGAAGAAAAAGAAAAACATGAAAAAAATGAAGCTAGGGAAGGCAGATCATTATACTCCACATAGTGACAAAAAACCTAGCAGAAATTAAGAAGAATGTAAAAAGAATATATATAGTATATATATATATATATATATATATTTATTTATAAAAAATTAATAATAATAATAATAAATGCATATTGCTGGAAACTAAATCAATTGAAAAATTGACAGAAAATTTATTTTTATTTTTTTCTGAATGAGTGGCTTATTATTATTTATATTATTTGTATAGGCCTAAGTAAAAATATACAATTTGGCTATTATCAAAGCGGACTTGAATTTTACTGAAGCATTGGGTGCAATAAAGTTTTTTCTTTAATTTTTTTGTTTATTTTCTAACGTAAGTAAGTTGTTTTTAGTTCATAGAGTTTGCAATTCGTTATAATATAAGTATAAGAGATTAATAATACAAAACTTTCAGATAATATTAAAAATGTAAGGTTTTAATGTTAACAAATTTTAAGGTATTTATGACTGAGATAAAAATTGTAGTTTAGAGAGAAGAGATTTGTTCCAAGCTATGATATGGTTGCTATTTCTAACGTTTGAAAGGATATGGGTGAGGACCTAAAGAATTTGTCAAAGGTATTACTTAAGTAGATTTTTACGCACAGCTTTAATCAAATAAAACCAAATTTCAAAGAAAGTGTTACACACACACACAACTCTATATAGCCTGGCTAACTGTAAGTGTAAAACAACCTACCCCGATGGAGTGTATGGTGTGTGCGCGTGAGAGAATGCCGGAGTTGGGGACATTTCGGACCCTGACCAGAGATAAGAGGATACTGTCACAGATGCGCGCCTGCGGTGTGTGCGCGTGCGTGAATGCCGGAGTTGGGGATATTTCGGACCCTGACCCGAGATAAGAGGATGATGTCAATGATTATATAATGAACGACTTACCGTTTATACGCTAGAGGTGTGAACCGTAAACTGTAAAGTAAAGGCATGAATTGATTGGATATCACGTGACTCGGCAATCGCTTGACGCAATCACTTTGACACAATCGCTGATTTTATTTAGAAAGATTAATTCGATTACTTTTTCGTCACTCCCCGTACACGGAAAATTAATTCCCTTTCGATTCCCGCTGCATGTTGGTCTTCGGATTCTGATTCGCGCGATTGAGTAGCACGTAAACATTCCCTTTCGATTCCCGCTGCATGTTGGTCTTCGGATTCTGATTAGCGCGATTGAGTAACACGTAAATATTTCCTTTCGATTCCCGCTGCAAGTTGGTGCTCGGATTCTGATTCGCGCGATTGAGTAGCACGTAAACATTCCCTTTCGATTCCCGCTGCATGTTGGTCTTCGGATTCTGATTCGCGCGATTGAGTAACACGTAAACATTCCCTTTCGATTCCCGCTGCATGTTGGTCTTCGGATTCTAATACGCGCGAATGAGTAGCACGTAAAAATTCCCTTTCGGTTCCCGCTGCATGTTGGTCTTCGGATTCTGATTAGCGCGATTGAGTAATACGTCAACATTCCCTTTCGATTCCCGCTACATGTTGGACTTCGGATTCTCATTCGCGCGATTGAGTAGCACGTAAACATTCCCTTTCGATTCCCGCTGCATGTTGGTCTTCGGATTCTGATTAGCGCGATTGAGTAACACGTAAACATTCCCTTTCGATTCCCGCTGCATGTTGGTCTTCGGATTCTCATTCGCGCGATTGAGCAGCACGTAAACATTCCCTTTCGATTCCCGCTGCATGTTCGTCTTCGGATTCTGATTAGCGCGATTGAGTAATACGTCAACATTCCCTTTCGATTCCCGCTACATGTTGGACTTCGGATTCTCATTCGCGCGATTGAGTAGCACGTAAACATTCCCTTTCGATTCCCGCTGCATGTTGGTCTTCGGATTCTGATTCGCGCGATTGAGTAGCACGTAAACATTCCCTTTCGATTCCAGCTGCATGTTGGTCTTCGGATTCTCATTCGCGCGATTGAGTAGCACGTAAACATTCCCTTTCGATTCCCGCTGCATGTTCGTCTTCGGATTCTGATTAGCGCGATTGAGTAATACGTCAACATTCCCTTTCGATTCCCGCTACATGTTGGACTTCGGATTCTCATTCGCGCGATTGAGTAGCACGTAAACATTCCCTTTCGATTCCCGCTGCATCTTGGTCTTCGGATTCTGATTCGCGCGATTGAGTAGCACGTAAACATTCCCTTAAGATTCCCGCTGCATCTTGGTCTTCGGATTCTGATTCGCGCGATTGAGTAGCACGTAAACATTCCCTTTCGATTCCCGCTGCATGTTGGTCTTCGGATTCTGATTCGCGCGATTGAGTAGCACGTAAACATTCCCTTTCGATTCTAGCTGCATGTTGATCCAAAGATTCTGATGCACGTAAATGTGCAATTCGTAAACGTTCGCTATTAGTTTCACTTTTGTTTAAGAAGACCTACAACGCGCTTTTCACTACAAAGGGTGATTTTTAAGGACGTAGGGGTTTTTTGTAAATCATTTTCGAAAAAAAACTTTTTTTCTCTACAAAGGGTGATTTATAAAGCTTCCAAGAAACATTTTTTCACTACAAAGGGTGATTTTAAAATTTGAAAGGGCTGAGTATTACAACTCTCTTATAGCCTATAATCTTCAAGAGAAACTAATGAACATTTAATTGATTTTTATTTATTAGACTTGTATCTTTAAATGACTAAATTGTTGAATTCAGTAAATCCCAGAAGCAATAAAAAGTTTAAAATTCTAAAACAAAAATATTGTTGAGTGTTTATACGCTGCTGCTGGTGTGTGTGTGTGTGTGTGTGTGTGTGTGTATATATATATATATACACATATATATATATATATATATATATATATATATATATAGAGAGAGAGAGAGAGAGAGAGAGAGAGAGAGAGAGAGAAGAGAGCCTATAACCTTTCCGAGAAACTCCTGAACATTTAACAAAAAGTCCAGTCACAATCGGATGAACGGTATTGGTTGCGCATAAAATACGAACAAACAAACATTGATTTTTATACATTAGATTTTATCTTTAAATGACTATGTGGATGGATGGACGAATGGACAAACAGACCGTCAGACGGACAGGCTAACAGATAGATTGATAAAGATTTTCTCAATAGTAAAGTATAATAATTTTCACGAATTAAGTTCACGCTATAGTGCATTATTGCTTTTTTTTTAATATACTTTGTTATACTTGGTACATTATCACTTACGTTCAAAGCTGTCATTAGCGAATGCGAGGTCTGTTGTAAAAATACTTTTTTGCCAGGCCTTTCCTTTCCAATAAATACAGTAAATCCCCCTCTCACGCACAAAGTAGCATTCCTACACCACATTACACTGAAAAACATTCTGTTGACTGTTACTAACATAATATTTATTGTTAAAACAACTATAAATAGACCCATACAATGTTATACAAAGGAAGCAATATTGTTACTTAAAAATCCGATTAAATAACAAAAGTACTATTTTTCTACTTAAAAAACTATATAAATGAATAGCGATAAAACGTAAGTACAGTAATTTAATATATAGTATGAAGAAAATAATAAAGCCAAATAATTTATCACGAAACGAAAGAATGTGTACTGGATTTGCATCCTTTAAAGAGTAATTACCGTCGTTCTGGAACGTCCGAAATGCAGTGCTCAAAAGAGTAAACATTAGACATTAAAGTAGTCTAAAGGGAAAAATTAAATAATGTTTTGATATCATGCTATTTATATTTATTATTGAAATTAAATATATTATACAAAAAAGGAAAAACATAAATATTTTCAGATTATAATTTTGTTTAATGTTACTCTTCCAAAAAAGGAGATTAATAAAATCCCACGTTATATTCACGGCATTTAGATATATCTTTTCCGTTTTTAGGTCTTGTCTGCGTATTTGCACAAACAAAACATTTTTTTTTAATTTTCTTTTCTCTTGTCAGGTTTTCTCTTGTTAGATTTTCTCTTGTTAGATTTTCTCTTGCCAGGTTTTCTCTTGTCAGATTTTCTCTCGTCAGATTTTCTCTCGTCAAGTTTTCTCTCGTCAGATTTTATCTCGTCAGATTTTCTCTCGTCAGATTTTCTCTCGTCAAATTTTCTCTCGTCAAGTTTTCTCATGTCAGGTTTTCTCATGTCAGGTTTTCTCATGTCAGGTTTTCTCATGTCAGGTTTTCTCTTGTCAGGTTTTCTCTTGTCAGGTTTTCTATTGTCAGGTTTTCTCTTGACAGATTTTCTCTCGTCTCATTTTTTCTCTCGTCAGGTTTTCTCTCGTCAGATTTTCTCTCGTCAAGTTTTCTCTTGTCAGGTTTTCTCTCGTCAGGTTTTCTCTGAGAATTTCGACTCTAAGTATATTGGTTGTTAACTCTAATCAAACAAAAACTATATTAAAAAATTCACAGGCGCGGGACCTTGTTAGCCTGATACTGCCGCACCGCTCGCACTGCCTTAAGGAGGCTCTAAGGACGAAAATCAATTTGGTAATAACTTGTACAAGTTCATTACCCAGCAATTACCGTTAAGGTTGTGCGATCACGTCTGCTGACAAACTGTCCGCTAGATCGCAGGCCACTCGATCTAGGGGCTGTTTTTGATAAACGAACATTTCTCCTCCAGCCGCTTTGTGTTTCGTGGTATCCCCTCCACGCTCCACACTTTTCTTGGTTACTTCGGTGACTGTGGGCTTTACCAGCCCTTATGCATTTTTATTTCAAGGCTGACTATATGCTGTGACATCTTTCTATGCGATTTACGAAACAAAACTTCACATTCATGCGTTATATTTTTGTTTTTACAGAATGTTACTTTTTGACTTATATTGTAGTTTGCCTATTCCAACTTGTATTTGTAATTACAGCACGCTACTCGCTGACGTGATGGAAGCAAATTTTCTAAATATTCTGTTTTTGTTTAAAATACAAACATTTTAAATGTATTAAATTTTTGTTCTACAATAAAAATACAAAAATGAAACGCCGTGAAATTTGTAAGTTTTTTGCACAATACTTTCTATAAAAATTTGATTTCACTATCGTAATCGGTGTTAATAACTGTATAAATTATCATTTAAAACTTTAGAATTGCATTAAATGAAAATAAAATGTAAAATAAAAATGCAAAAATGAACCACGACGTCAGGATTTGTGTGCAAATGCTTGGCACAGGTATGTACAGATAAATATGCTTGAAGTAATAAACCTTGAAAATTGATGATGTGATAAAAGCGTTCTAAAATTTAAGAACCTGCCGGGTATGCTGATCAGAACGATCACTGTTCGTATAAGTAAAAAGGCAATTTGGTGATATAAACCAAATTAATCAACACGGCGAAATAATTATATTGTGTATGATTAGGCTGAAGGAAAAACATTTAAAACGCTTAACAATAAAGGCTTCTTTTTAATCTACATCTAAAATTACTTTTTCCCATTTAACAATTGCAGTATATAGGAGTTTTACCTAGGCTAGTAAAAATCTAAATAAAAACCACCAAGTGGTGAAAAGCGCTTCGCCAAGTCTACAGTTAAAATGGTTGTTGAAATTTTCTTTTAATGCATCCCGAAAGCATTCAACAACAAATTGTCATATAGTAAAGCGTATGTAAGTATTAGGTCAGGCGGTCACCAAAAATGTGGAATGCAGTCAGTTTAAGGAACGCATTTGTATCTTTTAATTCTAGATATTTAGGTCTGCTGTAACGGAATCTCGGAAACTAATATATTAAAAACCGTAATCTAGAAAGTGAGAAATAAAAAGTTTAAAAGCCTGGGTTAGTGTAGTGGGGGGGAAGCGGAGTCAGCATCAAAATCGAATGTAGACAGAGTCGAAGCTACGTGGAGTGGAGCCCAGCGATGCCACTCGACTCCGCTTAGCTCCGTTATGTTTTCAGTGGCCGCACCTACATTAAAAATCAATAGGTTTGTTTTTGTATGCGTAGTCCACGTCGTTCAGCGAAACTCCGCTCCGTATTTGATGGCCACCCGGACTTATGTAAATATCTTAAAGTAAAGCTTATATAGATATTACTAGCATTACCCGTCGCTGGAATACGGAATATGTTCCATTCGAATTTAAGAATATGTTCCATTCGAATTTAATGTTCCATTAAATCTATCTGCACCTCGCTATAAAGTTTAAATTTTGATTCAATAAAATAATTATTTTTTTCAAAAAAACAGTTTTTTAAAAAATGTCCGATATGACAAAATGAGGACAATTGAGGTACTGGGCATATTTAGTAGCATATAACCCCAAAGCACTGATAAGAAATATTTTTCTCCAATGCAAACATTTATACCTCTTTTATATTTTTATCAAAAATGAGGAGTTTATAATGAGAAAAATCCAATAGTAGTGCCGAAGAGGCAATCGGACAGTTACAATAGTTTTTAGGAAAACAACTGACGAATGTAGCGAGTGACCAAGTGGAGGATTGGCAAGCTGGTGGAGGAGAGGGTGCAAGAGAGAGCACGACTGTTAGACAGATATTTGATTGCGGGTTGCATTTTTTCATTTGCAGGAGTACGCCAAATTTTTTAAAACACCCCCACGGCTAAACGATTTCGTCTAGAACAGATTTTTTTTGGAAAATAACCTTCAAATCTATCTGCACCTCGCTATAAAGTTTAAATTTTGATTCAATAAAATATATATTTTTTTCAAAAAAACAGTTTTTTAAAAAATGTCCGATATGACAAAATGAGGGCAATTGAGGTACTGGGCATATTTAGTAGCATATAACCCCAAAGTTTGGTTCAAGTTGCTTCTTCCGTTTACACGTGGGTGTGATTGACTAAAACACAAAAAAGGCAATTTAATACCCCCAAAACACTTAAAATTTAATTTCTATGTGAAAATAACATGTCTCCAAACATGTGTGAGTTATTTTAAGCCAAAATATCCATAATTGTTTTTTTGATCGCACAACCTTAAACAGTTTCAAAATAGCGACCATTTGGAATCCTTAATAATGCGTAAAATTATTGTTTTAATTTTTTTAAAATCTGATTTCGCTATTGTAATCAACGTTGAAAACTACATGAATTAGTATTTTTAATTTAAAAAATTGATCTTGACGTTGGTTAGTTTCATTTCTATAATTTCAATGTAATTTGAAAGTTTAAAATGATAATATATGCAGATTGTAACTCTGATTATGATAGTAAGATCAGAATTTCAAAAACGTGTAAGATACAAATATTTAAGAATTGGCTTTCATTACATCAGCGAAACAGCTGCGTCAACGATTATTCAAGTTTCATTTCAGTCGTTTCATTTCCCCCGACCGATCGATTTGTTTTAATAAAAATTAATTTCTGTTTTTCTTAATCGTAAAGAACTAAAGACTGTTTTATGTTACGTAGTTGGTAGAGATTTTAATATAAAAGCAATATAAAAGTGTTTTTAATAACGCTGTGAATTGAAACTATTTCTTTAATTCAGAAACTCTCCGTTAGTAATATTTATTTCAGTATCGATCGTTTTTCTTATTTCTTATTCTGACAAGAAAATTTAATCTATTAATTACGTAGCTTAATACAATTAAATAAAAAGGGAGCTAATTTATGTTTTGAATTCTAGATTAATAATGAATTTAATATGAAAACATTTTCTAGCTGAGCCCAACAAGCACTGGCTTCTTTATTTATGAGTAAATAAATTGTACAAAAATGTTGTACAAACTCTCTTACAATATAAATATATTAGTTGTAAGTAGTTCAAACGAAACTGTAAACTTTAAAAACAGTCTTGTTTAAATAAAATACATAACTTTTCCAGTACAGATTTTGCTCGCATAAATAGATGTATGACTTTATTTATGGTGCGAAATTAAGACTGTGTGGTACGCTCTGTCACATGATTTCATAATACAGTGAAAACGGACATAAAATAACAAGGAAAATAAAATAATTATAATAAATACAAAAACAAAATTCCGTAGGTAAGAATATACAAACATCTAAGAGAGTAATAACGACAACAACTATTGCGAATAAACAAAAATGAAATACTATATAATAAGCGGGACAAATAAATAATAGTTTTTTATTTTTTATTTATTTATTTAGTTACTAAACCAGTATATTTACAGTGATTGGGATGTAGTCACAGAGAGAAAAAAATCCCTGTACGCGGAATGGTACATAAAACTACTTATAAAATTTAACAATATTCAAATAAAGTTTTCCTACAACATTTTTTATGTATTTTATATTCAGCAACCACAACCATCCCGTATTCAATAACTGCAGTTATTGATTCTATGTAACATCCATTTTCTCACCCTCATTTTAATTGTTTTGTTATTGAGTGACAATGCTTTCACATCCCGAGGCAGTAAATTGTATACATTTATTGCTCTTATATAACTGTTCTTCTCACTTATGTTTTTTGCAATTTTTGGGTAATATTACGTTTTTATTCCTTCGAATACTGTTTGAATTTATGTACATACCATTTAAACTTTCATAATGAAACTATAATTACCAACTGGAAAATTCGCTCTAGGATTAAAGGGAAAATACATATTTTTAATATTAATATTTATTAGTGTTATATTATTTATTAATATTAATATGTTATTATGTGTTATTACTTATTTATTAATATAATTATATTAGTGTTATTAATATTTATAAAATAAAACAAAATTTAGAAAACAAGAAAATAATTAAATGAGGAATGTCAGTGTGCAAATTTGAAATAAATAAATATAAACAAAAAGCACCATGTGGTAAAATGTTCCCCGCCAGGTCTACAGTTAATAAACGTTGCTAAAACCACCTTTTAGCCAAGAACCAATCACACGTGCTCACGCTGTTTACTGATCAATGTCAGTCTTCGCTTTTGACAGCTGCGTGCCTTTCATGCTATCCCTAATTCACTCACTGTAATGACAGTGGTTCTCTTTCTTGTTGTTCTCTACGCCCAGTGTCTTGGCAAAAGTTATTAGCGCAGATGTCGAATCAAAAAAAATATTAACCTTAAACTATGGTTTATTTGGTTATAACTACATGTATTTGATTATATATTCCAACTATGTAAAAATTCCCCTTTTGTTTGTTGTGAAAATAAAATTTGGCTGTTAGTGTCAAATTTTTTTGACACTTTTTATAGTGTGTAATTATATTATACCCATTGATTGTTTATGTTCAATCATAGCTGATCATGTGAGTCGCTCCTAGTCACAGGTCATTTAGATATTTGCTTGTTTTTGTGTTCTTCAAATTGTAGAATTAATTAAAATCGCCGAATAAAAAACAAGAGGAATTTTACGCTTTCAGTAATTTTTCATAAAGTATAAAACTAAGTCATCTTTCGTAGATCAGCTGATAAGTTAACCCAGGTAAAAGTAACGAATCTGTATATGTGTTGGTTGTTTATTGCAATTTTATAATTGTAAACGTACTTATTTTTAGAATTTCTATACAAAAAGTAAATACTACAACCATGGCAAATAAAATGAGTGATAGTTGAATGTTTCCAATCAAGTCATTTTGTTTATATTGTTTACAATTGTGTATGTGGGTGTGTGTGTGAGTGAGTGATTGAGTGAGTGGAGTGAGTCCATTTCCATTCATTCATTCCATTTTATTCCATTCCATTCCATTCCATTCATTCCATTCCATTCATTCCATTCCATTCCATTCCATTCCATTCCATTCCATTCCATTCATTTTATTCCATTCCATTCCATTCCATTCCATTCCATTCCATTCCATTCCATTCCATTCCATTTCCATTCCATTCCATTCCATTCATTCCATTCATTCATTCCATTCCATTCATTCCATTCATTCCATTCATTCCATTCATTCATTCCATTTCATTCATTCCATTCCATTCCATTCATTCATTCATTCATTCATTCATTCATTCCATTCCATTCATTCATTCATTCATTCATTCATTCATTCATTCATTCATTCATTCCATTCCATTTTCATTCATTTCATTCATTCATTCATTCATTTCATTCATTCATTCATTTCATTTCATTCATTCATTCATTCATTCATTTCATTCATTTCATTTCATTCCATTCCATTCATTTCATTCCATTCCATTCATTTCCATTCCATTCCATTTCCATTCCATTCCATTCATTCCATTCCATTCCATTCCATTCCATTCCATTCCATTCCATTCCATTCCATTCCATTTATTCCATTCCATTCATTCATTCCATTCATTCCATTCATTCCATTCCATTCATTCATTCATTCCATTCCATTCCATCCATTCATTCCATTCCATTCATTCATCCATTCATTCATTCATTCATTCATTCATTCATTCATTCATTCATTCATTCATTCATTCATTCATTCATTCATTTCATTCATTCATTCATTTATTCATTCATTCATTCATTCATTCATTCATTCCATTCATTCATTCATTCATTCATTCATTCATTCATTCATTCATTCATTCATTCCATTCATTCATTCATTCATTCATTCATTCATTCATTCATTCATTCATTCATTCATTTATTCATTCATTCATTCATTTCATTTATTATTTCATTCATTTATTTATTTGAGTTATTTATTGAGTGAGTGGTGAGTGAGTGAGTGAGTGGTGAGTGAGTGAGTGAGTGAGTGAGTGAGTGAGTGAGTGAGTGAGTGAGTGAGTGAGTGAGTGAGTGAGTGAGTGAGTGAGTGAGTGAGTGAGTGAGTGAGTGAGTGAGTGAGTGAGTGAGTGAGTGAGTGAGTGAGTGAGTGAGTGAGTGTGTGTGTGTGTGTGTGTGTGTGTGTGTGTGTGTGTGTGTGAGAGAGAGAGAGAGAGAGAGAGAGAGAGAGAATCCTTATCACGCTTACACTCTAAACAAATTATGCAAATTTGATCAAATATGGCTTTAGGTTGCAGTATGTACGCTTTGCTTAATGTACATATGTACATTAATATATATATATATATATATATATATATATATATATATATATATATATATATATATTCATGTACATATATATATACACTCAAATCTCAGGTACCTAAACCATGCTCATTTTAAATTTCATCTCAATCGGTCAAGTAGTTAATGTGTGATTGAATAACAAGCAAAAACACATACATAAACTTTCAAATTTAAAATATTATATTAAGAAGTATAAAATATTATTAAAACGTCACTGTTGTAGCCTACAGTTAACACATATCACAAAACTGAATACTAAATAATTCAGTTGCTCTGAGTAAGTAGTATAATGGCGTTTAAAATAATTTAAATATTTATTATTCACACTTACTAATATATAATAAACGTATAAAACGTCACTCTTACACAGTTAACACTTGACACAAAACTAAATAATTGTTGGACTGGGTAAGTAATATAATGGCGCGACCATACAAGTTTTCACTTCAAAAATACATTTTAAAACAAATATATATATATATATATATATATATATATATATATATATATATATATATATATATATATATATATATATATATATAGCGTGATGCGTGACGGCAAACTGATTTTTTTCCTGTGCAAAACATACATCCATACCCCGCCATAAGAAGTATTCACTTCAAAAGTTACTAACACGAAAGGAGAGAAAAAGAAAGAAGAATGAGGTTCAACGCACAAAAGTAATGGAATAATAATTTGATTTATTTTCCGTTGTATCAGACAGCTAAAACTAGGTCGTGATATAACATATGTACGCCCCTCACACATAAAAGCATTTTTTATACGATTTTCAAGTAAGTGAATTGCAAAGTTACAGTTCAAATAAATAATACATAACGAAATAAATTTAAGAAAGTATATTAATTTAATAACCTCTTTCTTAACATAAAGGCGTCCAGTGTTCAATTTAATACATTCAGTATATTCAAATTGCTGATTTACGCAGATTTTAACGTTTCTTCCACGTTTCACCCCCTTTGGGGGACGATTGATCAATCATTGTTCAGTGTGTCGTGCCTTCCTGTCCGCCCAGTATTTCTTCATCCTTTCAGATCTTGCCGTCCTCTCTGCCTCAGAAATCCTATATGGTATTTTGGTCTTGACCCTGTCCTGGAACCTCTTCATTTTACCTTCGATTATACTCTTTGCGGATCTATCTGCAAGCATCTCTTCTGTAATTTGAAACTCTCGTAGGTCCCTCTCTATCTCCTTAAACCAGTTCAGTTTGGTTTTCTTATTGCGGAAAAAGTCGAAGATCCTTTTTGTTATCCTTTTCGGGTCCATTCGTAGGATGTGACCATAGAAGTCAATCCTCCTTTTCTTTATTGTATGGGACATCTTTTCGGTCCTCCTATACAGGGTCTCATTACTAATGTGCACAAGTTTATTATTATAGAATTTGGAACCTAGAATTTTCCGTAGAATTTTTCTTTCTTTGATCTCCAACTTTTCCATTGGTCCATAAGTCGTTATGGACAACGTTTCCGCAGCGTAAAGGGCTTCAGGCTTGACTACAGTATTATAATGTCTTATCTTGGCATTCCAGGAGAGTGATTTTTGTTATAGGTGTCTTTTGTGAGCTGGAAAGCTATTTCCATTTTGTTTCGTCTAGATTCCATGGCCTTCTTCTCTAGACCATTCCAGCTGATCCACTCTCCGAGGTACTTGAAATCCCTGACAATCTCCATTTTCTGTTTCCCCACTTTCAAATATTTTGGAGGATTCTTAATGTTTGTTATTATTTTGGTCTTTCCAAAGGCGATTTTGAGGCCTACCTTCCCCGCTTGCTTCAGCAGTTCGAGGGACTGCTCCTTGGCTTCCTCCCATGTCTCGGCCAGTAAAGCCATGTCATCTGCAAAAGCCAAACACTTGATCTTAATGTCCCTGTTTACCGATCCCAGTCGGATCCCGCCACTGGCTGTTTTATCCCATTCCCTGACTACCTTCTCCAAGACACAGTTGAACAGGAGAGGGGACAGTCCGTCACCCTGTCGTACACCAGTTTTGATCTCAAAAGGGGCTGACAATTCCCCCATGAATTTAACTTTGGAAAATGTATTAGTGAGGCTTTCCCTGATAAGGTTTGTTGTTTTTCCATCCAGACCTAGTTCTTTTAATATAGCAAGGAGAGCTTCCCGATCTAATGAGTCATACGCCTTTTGGAAGTCAATGAAGGCGATGACATACTTCTTCGCCCTCGACTTCTGATAGGCCATGAGATTTTTGAGATTCAATATTTATTTTAACGTTTATTAAATAATATTTTCATAAAAATGTCAAGATAAAAAAATTCGCTCACATCACGTTAGTGAACACAGCAGTGTACATGATTATATAAAGTTTTGGTGTCATTATTTTTAGTTTAGAGGGAAATAATCGTTAATTTTTAGCATAAGGCCGTTGTTAAGTAAACAACAAACAAGTTTGAGTTGGCTATATTTAGCACAAGAGAATCAAGAAGTCTTCTACGCTGTATATATAATGAACCTTAATGATACTGAACTCTGCTTCAAGATCTGATAATTTTTAGGTTGCTATTAATAAAGAATATTTATTTTGTTATTGTAATTGTTTCATAATTATTTTTATAAAATACTATTTACACTAACCAGAATATTCTAACATGTGAATTACATTCGTAACTTTAACTATACAAAACTGTTTACAATCCATTTGTAAACAACTTTATTTTTAGTGTGTTATTCATTATTATGTATTTATTGGCTTATTCTTTTTACATTTTTCCCCTAAAGTAAAGTACTTTCAGATAAAAATTAAACTTTTTAAATTGTTTATCATTAAATCAACAATAATAGAAAATATGCATAAAGTAAATCAAGAAATATACACGAACTACAAGTAAATCAAAAAAAGATGGGAAATATACACGAATTGAAAGTAAATCAAGGACGTCAAGAAATATACACGAATTGAAAGTAAATCAAGGAAGTCAAGAAATATACACGAATTGAAGTTAACTTAAGAAAGTAAAGATTTATAATAAGAGTTGATAGTTAACAAAGCCAAGAAATACATGCGAATTGAAAATAAATCACAGACTCTTTTGGAAAATAAATCACAGGCGATCTCTAGTTGGATACCAAGCTTCGCATAACTATACATGCGGGGCTCTGTATGGGTGATACCATACTGTGTAGCTAATAGTGGGATCTAAGTTAGTGGCAGAAAAAAAATTAACCTCTTAAAACAAAACAAAAAAACTCTGAGGCACTTGCAGACATGGACCTGTGGAGTGAGAACTTGGAAATGGAGGAAACTGGAGTTGTACTAATAGCATGGAAACTACTAGCGGTGAGTCGCAGAAAACTGTGTGGAAGATGGGTGGTCCCACTCAGTTTGCAATACAAGAAGGAATTTAAAAAAACCTGGAGACTTTCAAAAGTGGAACTGATGAATGAAAACCTGTAAAAGAAGTAAACTTAGGTTATTCATAATCCCTTGGAATTTACTAGCAGATAATTTGGAGACGCTGGTCGTACCCACCCAACCTGCAATAGAATATGTGCAATTGTGTCGAACATCTCAAAATCAGTAAAACACCCTGTAAACCCTGTAAAAGCTCAAAAACCCAAACTGAAAAGTTATAGGGCGATAGCAAAGAATGGAAGCAGGGAACTTATCAGCAATCAATCCATGGAGGCGAGGAATGTAGTGGAGATTTCAGAACAACCGGAAGAATTTCTCAAACACAAAGAGGCTGAGGCAAGGAAAGGGACAGTGAAGGGACTGATAGGAAATCATACTTGAAGATTGGAGGACTTTCAGCCAGAAATGTTCTGGAACTTATGGTGGTCATAATGGCCAAACTTTATAGAGTTAGCGTTACCTACAGAATAAGATCAGCGTTGAGCTTATCTAGGAGATTTTCCTGGGGGAGTTCCTGATCATTGTGGATGGGAATTCTGCACCCAAGTTCCATAACGCCTTCTGTTAGAATGCGGTTCTCCTTACTACTTGCTAGATGACTCGTCCAAGAAGTGGTTAAAATACAGCAAAGATTTCGAGGAAGTTTCAGATTTCAGGTGTGACTCCAAGTTTCAGGAAGCATTTTGAGTTCCAGAAGACGAAATCATTGTTGATACGGCTACGGAAATTAACATTGAGTCGAGCAACCTCCTTTTATCACGATCTACAGGAATGGGTCCGCTCTTCTAAGCATTTGTTTGGAATGAAAATTAAAATTATTCTTGATTTTTATATATAAAATTAAAATTATTGTAAGATTATCAATATTATTAAATTATTATAAGTTAAAATTACCAAATAATGCCAAAAATATTATTTACTACCTTGAACATGGTCTTTTTATTGTAAATGTACCCGGAGATGAATTTACAAATCCTTTTGATAGATAACAATCATTTAGCTTGACATATCACAGAGAAGAGATTACGAACAAACATGACTGTCCGTTACAATAAGAGGGGATCAAATATGGTTGTGAATAGCGTGACTTAATATGTGCACAGCCCTGTAATATATATATATATATATATATATATATATATATATACATACATATATATATATATATATATATATATATATATATATATATATATATATATATATATATATATATATATATATGTATATATCTGTACTTTCGAAAGAGGAAAGGTGTTATTTCTTTCCCCTTTTTTATTTCCAAGAAATAATAATTGGCCACATCTAAGGATGTAGCGCCAGGATCGTTTTCTCGCCCACTGGCCTCCCGTCTTTCTTATGAACATCCTGTAATTGGAGACGGAAAATAGAACATAAATGTACTATCGACTTAAAAGATGAGTGGGAGGGAGTGTCGTACGTTGTGATGTTAAACTTTTTTATTACGAATTTCGTTCCGAGCTGCCCATAAGCCTACGTATTCGTTCCTCGATAAAAATTTCTTACGGTATTTCAGGCCAAAATATAATTTTACTTGCCGATAACTTGTACTGTACCTTTTGTAATACCAAGCACAGATAACTAACAAAGTAGCATTATTTGATATCATGATGATAACATGATTTATTAAAGGTAAAATCTGTAGTTTTTTTTTACCTTATGTAGTGTTAGAGTAAGGAGAACAAGGGATCAGTTAACGAAGGGCAACAGGAGTGACTAAGAAACTTGAAAAAACGTGCGCAGTTCAGAGACATAGCAAACTGACCTCTGAATTGCGCACAGCAAGGTTCTTAATTCGAGCCGCAGTTACTTCGTCCTGATCAATCTAACTGGCATAAAGTATGGCGTTAAGCATACAGAACAATCATAGTCTAAAATATATACAAATGTATACAATTTCACAGATTTAAGCAACCGTTTTCTATAGCTGACAATTCTTACGTCATACTCACGAACTTTGTAACTGACAATTCTGACGTCAATCGTAAACACTTAAAACATTATTGGATTTTCTTCAAGCGAAGTGGGAAATTTATTATTATCTCTCGTCGATGGTGATAAAACGAGGTAAGGCGGATTATGATTTAGTTATTATTTTCCGTAAACGCTAAATTTACTTAGTGTTTATTTTAACACATTTCGTTTGTTTACTTTCAAACACATATTTTCTACGCAAAAAACTTGAGTTTGTGGAGAACAATGAAATTTTATTCTTTTGTTTAACGCAAGTAACCGATTACAAAGATTTTGTTTTAAGTATAAAAATTATTTGCCTTTAAAATGAAAATATATACAATTTTTTCCCTCGTGACGAATATGGTTTCTGGTTGCCCCATTTTCAGGTTATATACAAATTAGTTAAAAGAATAAAAATAACAAATCTTAACAAACATATGTTTTTAAAACCCGTTTTCCTAATATGTAAGTGAAATTATACAATCGATAAGTAAAATATGAAATATCCAAAAATCATAAAGCATATTTCTAGGTTAAAATACTTTTAAAATATTTAATATAATATAGAAAATCATTGAGGGTTCGGTGGTCGATGTGGCTAAGGTCAGTCTGCTGCATCTAAGAACTGCGGTTGTTAAAATTAAAATAAGGTTCTTGGCTATTCTTAAAAGTGTTTAGCATTCTAGAAAATTCATCTCGTATAAAAACTGTAATCTGTTAAAACTAAGTAATTAATAAAGAAATATTACAGGAAATTAAATTTTTCCCGTAAGCATGTATGCAAGTTTTCAAGAAAATCTATCACGAATTGCTTCAAAAATTGAATTTAAAATTTATATACACAGACAAAAAGTTATTAGTGGTTAAAAGCATCGGAAAGAAATGTTCCAGAGAAATGTAAGAAATGTTCACAAAAATTTGCAAAAGAAATTTACAAAAGCATAAACGAAGCACAAACAAGCACAAATTAAAACGACACATGTTGCTGTTGCCCGGGCTTGGGTCCACTGGATACATTTAAAAAAATATTGTTAATTATTTAATAGTAATAACATGAAACATTCAATTAGTGACAAATAACAGAAAAATCAGGGAAGTTTTGACAGCTGGAAAACGTATAATAGCCATCGAGTGAACTTTAATATTCAACTTGTTTCCGAAGTTACGTCCTTTGTCCAGTAATCGATAATAAACTCTATCGGCATGAGAAAAATTACGTACACCACCGAGCTACAGTCCTACTCTGCTGCAACCTGCTTTTGTTAATGCAATTAATTACTGCAATGTTTCCTAAGTTATTCTTAAATTCGATATTAAACGGTTTTAAAAATAAATGTAAAAATGTTACCTTCGCGGGACGGTAGACACAGTAAAAACTTGAACTAAAAGTCTGGGCTGAGCATTATTAATTCCTTAAAATTTGTATTTATGAAATTATTTATATACACTGTGCAAGATATATTTAAATATAAACGCTCTAAACAATTTTGTGTTAAATGGATAAGGTATGTAGTATAAAGGTCTAATTTATAATTAAAATATTTATTATAGGTCTAAAACTTATTTATACACAATACTACTGAATACCACGCTTCACTATGGTATTTTAATTCGTTCAATATGTATAGTTAATTTCAATGAGAACTGAAAAAGGGGTTTAAACTAATTTATCACCCCTTCTAGCTTTACTGACCAAAAACAAAATAGTTCAGTTTTCCTACTTGGTTTATAAGGAGTAAGTATACCAAATTTCAGTTTTATAGGTAATTGGGAAGTTGGAGTATGATGATTAGAGTATAAATCAGTTTTATAGGTAATTGGGAAGTTGGAGTATGATGATTAGAGTATAAGTGAAAATAATGAATTTTTAGGTCGTGGTCTTTTTTACCTTGTAGCGGTATTCAGTTAAACAACTGAACAAAAATAAATCATATTAAGAATTTGCCTGATATTTGCTTCTTGAGAAGAATATGTTGTAGTATCTGGGAGAAACAGTAGAAGTCCGCGAGGCACTTTTCTGGTTCGGAATGGTGAGGTGAAAAAAATTCGTGTCTTTTTTTAAAGTTAACCGGACTTCTATTTCTTTCCGAGCGTCTTGTAGAGTTGTTCCGGGTGTTGGTAGGCTGTCGTGTTGTTCTGGGTGGGTGGTTCTCCTCGATGTTCTGCCGAACAACGATTTTCGACCTACATTTAAACTCGAAATTACGGCGGGATCCATAATTTCTCAGAAATTCATTGTTAAAACCAGAGAAAGAATGCACCAAATCATGATAAAGCTACTGTGTACGGAAGATGCAACCTAGTGCGCCGGCAGTAAAGCTTGGGCAGAAATGTAATAATCTAGCGTGTATTAGACCCTAGATACAGGAGCACTGCGAACCAATCAGAAGTGAGTATTGGTTGGCGGGAGAATTGTGTACTTGGTTCGCTGGCGTAGGCTATTTGAAAGCCAGGAGAGAAGTTCAGGAATTTAGTGTAGATATTTTTGGGTGTTAGTAAACTGAACTATGTTGGGTAACTCAGTTCATATGTTCTTCATGCGATGTCAATAGGAAGAAAAGGTAATATGTTATATATAATAAGGGTTGGAAATTTTTTACCCCTTAGGTGTTGAGAGATGAAACCGGAATTAGCTTCGTAGCCTGTTTAGTGTCATATGGACCGGCAGGGTGTGAAGACTAGCTGAACCTATTGAGAGGATTTAGGCGTCCCTCGCTGTACACGAGTCTAACACACACTCACACTTACAACACTATACTTATGACTTTAACACTTTACACTCACACTTACATTTAGGGAGGCGATAATAGCCTCAATGTGCTTTAGCCTTTTAAAAAAAAAATAGTGTCATATGGGTACTTATGAAATTTCAGATTTCTTAGATACTATTAAGAGTAAAAAACATAATTTGGGAAAGTAATTCAACCCCTTTTTTCAGCCACTTTTAGAGATAGCGAACATTACCAAAATAGCTTAGTTTTTTTTTATTTGGCCTTGAAGTGTACCAAATTTCAGCTTTCTATTTAATTGGGAAGTTAGAGAATTAAAAGGTCTCATGAAAGTCGAACACAGTGCAAAAAACAGAAATTTTCTTGTTAGAGAAAGAAGCTATTTAAACACAGCCTTATTGCATATGTACAGTACAAGAAGAGTCATCATGAAAAATTTCTACTTTGTAGGCCAGGTCTTTCTTAAGGTACATTTATCAGTTTGTGAGCGCATGACTTTTGCTATTACATAATATAAATAGCATATACTGTATTATATAGAGATATAGATTACATACCTTCAAGGGTTGAGTTTTGGATGTTGGCGAAATAATTGTTTTATTATTTATATTTAAGAGTATTTATGTTGTTTAAGAAAATCCGACCAAAAAAATATTACATCAAAACAATTTTGCATACCCAATTTTTACCTCTTTGGGGGATGAATTTTGGAAAATCCTTCCTTAGCGCACGCTTTTATAATAGTACGAAGGTATCCTCAAAAAGTGAAGTAACCGGTTATAATATGAATGTTGATTATGAGTAAGTCAGTTTATCTCAGGACTTCAATTCTTATAAGCGTAGATAGATTTTTTGCGTTTATAGACTACAAATGAATTCAACTCTTGTTTTGAATTTTTTACTTACCTAAAATTACCGAATGATGTCAAGAGAAAGGGTATGTGAACTGGCTAATCCCGAGTGGTTAGCTGGGCGGTCATGTTAGTAAGTTTCGTGAACTTAGGACGTACAATTTTAAATTTCCTCATACTGCGGAAAACAACGAAGAGATTTTCAAAAGAATCTTGAAAGAGAGAGAATTTCAAAGCGAGATGAGATCGCTAACTTATAACGTGCCTGAATACTGAATTCAGGCCTCCCTTGTCCTGGGCGGAAGACAAGGAAGAGCTGAGAGAATTGCTAGACGAGACCAGAACTTGAATCGTACGTAAATTCGACCATGGACACTTTTAGAATCGTTTGCGATGGAATACGGGAGATACACTCTGTGTTCCTTATCATCAACGAGCAACAATCGTTGGAACCACCCATGACAAATATCTCTCATTCTTTGGGAACCAGGACCACGACAAGAAGAGACCAATCAGTACTTGACATGCTGAGGGCAGTACAAAACCATTCTCTAAGAACAAGGTAAATTTTACGAATATGAGTGTAAAAGTTTTACCAGTGATTAATATTGTTTGTCCCGAATTGATTTTGAAGAAATAATATATGAGACTATTTTCAACTCGTAATTTCAAACTTCAAAATTAATAGTGTTTTTTTTTTAAATAAACTCCCGGAAATTAACAAAGAAAGAAAACAAAAGTAATTAAAAAGTTAAGTAAAAAATATATTAATTAATGTTTGAACACTTGAATGTTTGGTTGAGAATGTCTTTAAAATTTTCTAGTAATGAACGCATTGTCAGACTAGTATAAACTGAAATACAAAATCTAAATTAAGTATATAACTTAAGATAAAAGATATGTATTTCAAAAAGTCTGCAAATCAATTAGTTTAAGAAGTGAAATATATTAACTGTGTAGAAGTTTAATTTTGTTTTGTTGAAGTTAAGCATTAAATATCTTTTAAAGATACTACTATATAAATTAATTACTTAAATTAGTATGTAAATTAAAGATACTTAACATAAATTAAAAAGCAATTATAGAAAATCTGGTAGAAAAATAAAGAAGTCATTTAATCTAAATAAATTATAAAAGGTAAATTTATGTTTGTAAATTCTAACAAATTGTATAACTATGAAGAAAAATTTTTGTTCGTAAATTATAACAAATTGTATAACTATAAAGGTAAATTTATATTTGTAAATTCTAAAAAATTGTGTAACTATAAAGGTAAATTTATGTTTGTAAATTCTAAAATTGAATATCTACAGTCATCCAAATAAAAGGTATATTTGCCACCGAGCTTTTAACAAAAATTTATTTGAGTTATCTTCTAACCTACGATGCCTTAGAAATGTATAAATTTAAGCCATTCATTCAACACAGTCTGCAAAAAGTGTTAAATTTGAAAAAAATAGCACACCATATTTTATATAATTTACCCAAAAATAGCACACTATATTTTACATAATTTACCTAAAAATAGCATACCATATTTTACATAATTTACCAAAAAATAGTATACCATATTTTACATAATTTACCCAAAAATAGCATACCATATTTTACATAATTTACCCAAAAATAGCATACCATATTTTACATAGTTTACTCTACAGTAAACGTATCAAAAGGTTTACTTGAAACCTAGTTGCAAGTGGTTACCAAATTATTTAAATAAACTCCGGGTAGTGACTACTGCTGCTGGATAGAAGCTTTCCTTTACTTTTTGCTATATGCAAACCTTTTGATGACAATACTGACTTTACACGTATATTTAAGGTCTATTAGCAAACAGGATGTTTGAAAATAATGATATTTAGCCATCATAATTTATTACTCCTAGACCATGAAATCAGTTTCGATACAGTGTTCCAAAATGAATTAAAATATTATTGATTTTTTATTAATAATTGATTCCGCAACTGTTTCTTTTGGAAAGTTACATAATTTTTCATGAAGTTACCAAAATTGTTTTGTAAAAATTTCAACTCACTGGTATTTATAAAAGAAAAAAAACACTTCTATTCTACTATAATTCATGCCTTTTAGTCTATTCTTGCAGTTTAAAATAATTGTTGACACAGCTGTTCAGTACAAATTAAAAACAGCTGTTCGATTCAAATTAAAAGCAATAATTAAATTAAAAAAGGAACTTATAGCCTAATTCTTTTCAGTACAGTTATATTGTGTTTTGTAGTTGCAAAATCTTGTTATAGTGCACGGGCATGGGCCATTTCTTTTAATAAGGTTGCAGAATCAATTAGGCAATATGAAGTTGCCTTGCCAGGTTTTAATGAAAGCAATCACTCAATAATTAAGTGAAAATTTTGTTGTTGGAAACGGAAAGCTTAGTGAAAAATTACAATGATATTACTTCGTTCTCTAAATAAACCTGGTAAAATTGAAAAAGACGTCAAGCTAAAATCCGAGTTGAAAAAGAAAGGACTTATACATGACGTCGTTTATACAGTTGGACGTGTCCATCTGACAGCAATGTTGCCAAGCTCCTAAAGTAACAATAAAAGCAGTTTAAGTAAAATTATGTAGCATCCCCGCATGCGCAAAGAAATACATTTCCTCACTCCGTTTTGAATTCGAATACACAATCCGAATCAAATCCTATTAATCACCTAAAGGGAAATAAATTTCAGCATTTAATACAGAATACGAGGCGAAGCGGCAACGAATAAGTCCATCGATAATGTGATGAATCAAAACGAAGTTCTCAATTACCAAACGGAATTCTTGAATTTACTCGATTTGCCAGGTATGTTACCGTACATTTTAACATTGAAAATTGGCCTATCATTCTACTTCGAAACATCAATCCACTACGACTTTGCAACAGTACAAAACTTTCGGTGAAAATAAAAGATGAACAATGTCATCGAAGCTACAATTTTGAATGAGAAATTCAAGGGGGGAAGATGTACTGTTGCCACGTATTTCAATGATCCCAACAGATATGCTATTTGAATTCAAGCATTACAGTTCACGGTGCAACTCGTTTTTGAAATTGCCATCAACAAAGCGCAAGAAAAATCGCATCACGTGTGTAAGCTAGATTTAGAAAATCCGTGCTTCTCATGTGGACAAGTATGTGGCCAGCTTACGAGTCGGAAAACCTGATTTATTCGTGCACGCACCAAACGGGAAAACAAAAAATATAATTTTTTTTATTTTAAGGCGAAAAGCACATTAAGACTATATCGCCTCCCTAAATGTCAAGTGTGAGTGTAAAGTTATAAGTGCAGTGTTGTGTTAAGTCATAAGTGTGTGTTAGACTCGGGTATCGCGAGGGACGTCTAAATCCTCTCAATAAGTGCAGCTCGTTTGCACCCCCGCGGGTAAAATATCGTGTATTAACAAGCACTCGAATAAATGAATAGAAATAAAACGACACTTTGAAATGTTTTCCATTTGAAAATAAGTAAGTTTAAATAAAAATGATGCAGCGTAAATTGAATGTTATAACGAGTTTCCCTGAATTTCCTTTCTTCTGGTATCGCAGCAACGCGCGACGGGTAAACTAGTTCCTTATAAGTTTTTAATAAGATTGCTGTTTCTCCAATCGGAAAAGATCGTATAACTTCTTTATTGGTGCTAATTGTAACACCAATTAATTTAATGTAGAAAAGTTTTATTATTCAATATAAACAGCGTGTCACAGCTCGTAAATTGTCTTCTTTTTATATCTCAAACACTGAAGGACGAGTTGTACTGCAATACCTTTAGAATGTTCTTAACAATTGAGTTTGCAACTAACAATTTAATTGCAAAATGTATTCGCACTTGAAATAAATTTCCTTTTGATGACAGTTGTACTGTTGTATTCACTCTTAATTATTTTTCACAATTTATAACGATCTAGTACTGAAGGTTAGAGTTATAATTATGTAAAAACGCTTCGATATCTCGTAGTCTGTAATAAACAAATTATAACTTTTAAAGCTATAACTATAATAAAAAAAACGGTTGTTCCATCTTTGAAACGATGAAAATTTTGTTTCCTTGTCTACATTTACATCACTAGGTAGGACCTACCAGTCATCAATTCTACTTTTGACCTCACCGTTGGCAAACGAAAATTTAATCACGTACTTGACTATCGAAATAAAACTTTTTCTATTGCCTCGATTCACAGATAGTGGCAAATTTGTTCAGCCAACAATTTGTTTGCTTTTGAAAATAAATGAGCTACTAGAAATGAAATTGTAGTAAGTAATTCCGTTAGCGAAATTCTATTGGTAAGTGTGATATTCTAGCTGTTATATTAACAAGACATTTTGTTAGAAAATTTCTATTAGAAAATAAGCAATTGGAGCAGCTATCCAGAAACAGGACCTTGAAATGAGCACCGATCTTCATCTCAAAAACACTTTATAGTAGAACACCGTTATGGTAGGTCGTTAGAAATTTAATTATTTGTTTGTTTGTGTGTGTGTGTGTGTGTGTGTGTGTGTGTGTGTGTGTGTGTGCGCGCGCGCGCGCACGAACGTGTGTGTACGTGTGTATGTGTGCGTGTGCGTGCGTGCACGTGCGCGCGCGTCTGCGTGTGCGCGCTTGTGTGTGTGTATGTGTGTGTATAACAACCTCTAAAAAATGATCTTGAGATTACGTTCGGTTTATTTCAAGGTCCTCTGGATCTTACCGCAGTCAGTAAAAACCGTATTTATTACATTGATTAAGTATTTTAGTTTTTTTTCAAAAAAAAGCGTTACTACAATATTTATTTGTTTCGAAAGCAATACGATACATACAAATGTTTTGAAGAAAAAAATGCATAGAGAAATTAATCTTTCAATGAAATTTAACCAATATTTGTTTTTTTTTGAGAAATTTAAAGTTAAAAATATTGACAAATTATAAAGTCACAATACCTCAAGTAAAGTCTAAAATCTATACGTTTATCCGACAGTTTATTGTCGTTGACAATTCTTACGGTATACCTTGCAAGTGTTTGGAACCAGTTGGCTAAGACATTCACAGTCGCAACGACATTGGCTAAGTGAAGCGGAAAATTAATTGTTGTGGAAAATTAATTGTTTAAATATATCGGCTGTGATAGTCATCCGATACATCTTGATGAAATAAGATTATGGATTTTATATAATCCTAATTTATATTACAAATTTACTTCAAATACACATACAATAAGTAAATTTGTAATGTAGCCTAAAAATTTACTTCAAACACACATACAATAATTAAATTTGTAATGTAGCCTAAACATTTACTTCAAATACACATACAATAAGTAAATTTGTAATGTAGCCTAAAAATTTAGTTCAAATACACATACAATAAGTAAATTTGTAATTTGGCCTAAAAATTTACTTCAAATACACATACAATAAGTAAATTTGTAATGTAGCCTAAAAATTTACAAATACACATACAATAAGTAAATTTGTAATGTAGCCTAAAAATTTACAAATACACATACAATAAGTAAATTTGTAATGTAGCCTAAAAATTTACAAATACACATACAATAAGTAAATTTGTAATGTAGCCTAAAAATTTACTTCAAATACACATACAATAAGTAAATTTGTAATGTAGCCTAAAAATTTACTTCAAATACACATACAATAAGTAAATTTGTAATGTAGCCTAAAAATTTACTTCAAATACACATACAATAAGTAAATTTGTAATGTAGCCTAAAAATTTACAAATACACATACAATAAGTAAATTTGTAATGTAGCCTAAAAATTTACTTCAAATACACATACAATAAGTAAATTTGTAATTTAGCCTAGAATCAAATATACATACAATAAGTAAATTTGTAATTTAGCCTAAAAAAGTACTTCCACATACCTCTTCCCACGAACAGGTAGGCTACACTATTTTGATTTTCTATTAGTTGCTTATTCTTAACGTATTTTTTTTTGAAACTTTATATATATGTTTTAATAGTTATCATATGTAGTGTGAACATTTCAACAGACTGGTGTTTATGAAAACAGAATGGCTACAGCAGAAAGAAAACAACTTCTACACCTTTATACTCCTGCAGGTTACAGAAACGGGTCGTTATTTTCAAAATGTTGTTTCACCCCTCTATGCAAATTCAGTCAGAGAATTACTAAAAAACAATCTTCAAGGACGTTGGAAGTCAGGTTTTAGATTGGCCACCCCGGACTCCTGATTTAACTGAATGTGACATTTTCTCATGGGTTATTTAAAGAAGCAAGTGTACACCCGTAGATTCAACAAAGTTGAGGATTTGAAGAGCGTTAAGGAACTTTTTTGGATCCAACCTACAATAATTATTTTACAATGACATACGATACGACCCATCTGTTAGGCGTTGCTATCAGTGTGTTGCTGTGGATAGGTTTCATTTTGAATAAATTAATGGTTTAATCTTATTTTCATAAGTGTGTGAAACAAATAATTAGTTTTTAATTTATTTTAAAAGGAATTTGAGATGTTTAATAAATTTAATTAATCAATAAAAAAAATTCCAAACGTAACGAAAGCAGTATTTTATTTCAACAATTATTTTTGGTTTTTTTACATTTTGGTTCAAGATGTTGAAAACAAAATTTTTGGTAACTTTATTAAAAAAGTATGTACCTCTTCGAGGAACACTCTGTATTTGTAAACATTACAAAGTAAGATTTTAAACCTGTTATGTGAAAAAGCACCTGCTAATTGCCAAAAGTAAATTAACTTTTGTTAACTAAGAGTCTTAGTAAAATTTATTAAAACTCTTCTAAACTTACGAGAATTTTTTTTTTGCCGGCGAAAAACCGATGTGGTTATCATCGCCGATACTCAAATAAAAATATAAAAAAACTAATAAAAACTTACGAGAAAAATCGAAGTTAGCTTCCATAGCCGTACGACACGCGATAGTTGAAAAGTGCATTTGTACGCTTTTTCTGATGCTCTTTACAAATGAATATTAGAGGAAATAATGTTAACGTATTAAGGAAATTTATTGTTATCCCCTTTTACCTGATATGGTAATTGTTATTACAAATCACTCGAACATTTCACATTTACTACATTCAAGCTTTTTTTTAAAAGTTTACCGAAATGTGTTTTTGTATGACGTGTGCATAAACAACAACCATGCAACCTTCAGAAATAATTTAAATTTATTACTAACCATTAAAATTAAAAACAGTGTATTACGAAATGCATGTTTTCGATATTTTACGGGAGGAGTAAAATATCTAACATCTCATTTTTAGTATGACTTACTTCAAAATCGTTAAGCATCTGCTGTAGACATGATAAACTATATCTTTAACTTGAATGGGTCGTTCATATACCCTGAATACTTATGTTTACAGTCATTTTGTTTATCTGTTAGTCTCTATCGCCTAAGTGTAATTAAGAAAATAGAATAGTGGGTTTTTTAGTCAAAGCCCGAATATTAAAAAATATTTGTAATTTTAAAAAAATAGAAACTTACAGTTCAATAAACAGTCCTCTTTGCTTATGTTAATAGGCCGTTTGAGTTATTCGGCCAAATATTCCAATATTATCCAATATTCAGTCAGTTATATTTAAAACACTTACATACCGTAATTACAAAACATAAAAACAAACAATTCGCACATCTTAAAATCATATCCAATCAGTTCTCTGTCTAAAAGCAGACTGACAAACGTGATTGTAGTCCGGATTTTTGTTAGCAAATTTCCATTTCAAAACAAGCTAGAGGAGCGCCATCATGGTAAGACATAGACCCGGAACCTCGAATTGACATTTTGAGGAATATATATATATATATATATATATATATATATATATATATGTTGTGTGTGTGCGCGCGTGTGAGTGTGTGTTCAGTAAAATCTAAAATAAGCTAAACTATTTATTTACCCATTTCAATACAAGGCGGTCTCGACCTTGGCCGCTGTTTACCCAGTAAGCAAACAGCACAGCTCGCCGCAATATGTTAACAAAGCTCGCCTGGATGTTTAATGCACGAAATAAAACTTCGCCTATTACATCAGTACATCCGCTATCAGCGCTCCCAACTGTTACGCGGGCAAATTAACAAGCTTCCAAACCAAACCATGACGCACAAATAAAATAATACTGAATGAATGTGTTGATAATACAAACCTAAGCATATTAGTAGAACCAAAAACGGGGTTTCCGAATTCATGGGTTTCCGAATTCAATTTTAGTGGCGCCATTTGATGTTTCCACATTTTTGATTCAGTTGTGAACTGTTTTTTTCTCATATTATTACTGAGCTATTACCATTATTACAATCTCATGTAAGCTCTAAAATAATTTCTTTGCGTACATTTTCTTTTCTTCAGCAATTCCCCGCAGGGGTGCAGACTAGCTGCACCTATTGAGAGGATTTAGACGTCACTCGCGGTACCCGAGTCTAACACACTTACACTTACAACACTACACTTACAACTAACTTTAACACTTTATCCCGCAGGGGGTGCAGACTAGCTGCACCTATTGAGAGGATTTAGACGTCCCTCGCGGTACCCGAAGTCTAACACACACTTACACTTACAATACTATACTTACGACTTTAACACTTTACACTCACACATTTATGGAGGCGATAATAGCCTCAATGTGCTTTTCACCTTAAAATAACAACAACAAAAAATTAACACTTTACACTCACACATTTAGGGAGGCGATAATAGCCTCAATATGCTTTTCGCCTTTAAATAACAAAACAAAACAAACAAAATCTTCAGCAATTATTAGATACTTGAAATTATCATGATCATCTTTCACAATATTGGTACCAGTTAAACGCCTGTAAAAATGATCGCAAACAAACCAAAACCACCAAATGGTAAAAAGTTCCCCGCCAATTCTACAATTAATAAAGTCACCTGGAACCATATCAATTGGCGGCTGTGTGCCTTCCTTCCATACTCATTCTAATGACAATGGTGTCCTTAAGGTTCCCCAAATTCAGTGTCTGGCAAAAGTCAGATTATTAATCTCGAACCGCGCACTTAATGAGTTCAAAAATTACGATTCACTCAGAAACCAAAACCATATCATTTAAGGAGGCCACTTGTACTGTGAAGACCCTTAGTAATTTGCATAAATAAATTCTACATATATAAAAACTGTAAAAGATTTCTTTATCCAAGTACATTCATAATTTTAATACCTACTTATCAAATGTATTTACGACTGTAATCAGTTGAGACAGAGAAAGCCATGCTGCGGCCAATGGCGAGGCTTGACATTGTTCAGTAAAGTGCGGAAACAGGTGACTGGTCTTGGTGGAATTCAAAGGTGATTTATAAACTCTTTAATTGTAGACGTAGCTGTGTATTTTACCACTTAAAGGTATTTATTTACATTTAACCTATTTAAATACCCTATATAGTAAACTATCAATTGGTCTTTGTCATATTTTACGTGTGATTGTACTTTTTGTTGTTTTTTTTATTTTACGTATGTATATAATTTATTGGTTATGTATGAGCAAATGAAGCGTATTTAAGTTTTTTAAACGTAAACATTAATATTTGACACTAAGTATCTCTTAGCTTAGTTAGTTTGGTTATTTGGTAACCAAAGTACCATACAACGTATGTGTACTCGAAGGGGTGCAGACTAGCTGCACTTGTTGAGAGGATTTAGACGTCCCTCACGGTACCCGAGTCTAACACGCACTTACACTTACAACACTACACTTACGACTTTAGCACTTTACACTCACACTTACATTTAGGGAAGGCGATAATAGCCTCAAGTGCTTTTCGCCTTAAAATAACAACAACAAAAAACAACGTATGTGCAATTAGATTGTCAACGTATATTAACAATAGCTGATACGTTGGGCGCTAATTTTGTAAAATTTCCAATTGTTTATAAATAAGAAACAGAAAAATAATTAAAAATAATATTCAGATGTGCAGAAATACAATGGTAAAATTCTTTTATTAGATTAATTTTTAAATATTGAAACGAGCTCAAAATATAATTAATTACATTCGGAAATATATAACAAAAAAAATATGTATTGTTCACTATAGCAAACGTTGTTTCTTAAATTTGAAATTTTAACAGTCCCAAAATGGCGGCCATTCCAAATGCTAAAAAACGTAACTATTTTAAAACGTCGTAAAAAGCATCAAAATATGCATACATTTTAAAATTTTCGGTGTACAGTAGTTAAAATTTCAAATGTGGACTTTAAAGCCGATAATTAATCATTGTTGTTTTAGCAATAGGTGAAGTTCCTGCCCAGATTAAAACTACCTGAAATGCTATTTTAGTGGCAAGGGGAGTTCCTGCCAAAATTAAAAAATTATGTAATACTTTGTTGTTTTTGGTATGTGAAGTTCCTGGCAATATTGAAAAGCTCCAAAGCATTGTTTTTTTTTAATAGATGAAGTTCCCGCCAATATTAAAACTCCCTAACGCATTGTTGTTTTAGCGACATGTGAAGTTCCCACCAAGATTAAAACTCTCTAAAGCATTGTTGTTTTAGCGACATGTGAAGTTTCCGCCAATATTAAAACTCTCTAACGCATTGTTATTTTAGCGAAATGTGAAGTTTCAGCCAATATTAAAACTCTCTAATGCATTGTTGTTTTAACGACATGTGAAGTTCTTGCAAGATTAAAACATTTTAAAGACATTTTAGTGTAGAATTTATAATAAATTTAGGTACCAAAATATTATTGTCTGATTTGTAGATACAATTTACGACATGATTACAAAGATCCAAAATGTATAATTTTTATTAAAATAAGCTAGATAAGAATCCGCAAAGAATAAAAATCCATAAAACGCATTAAGTTATCGGTAATTAAATTGCCTACTAGGAATCTATCTTTCTAAACCTTTGTTTTTGTTAGCAAGAGGTGAAGTTCACGATATTAATAACCTTCGCAACATAATTCCATTAGAACAAGCAGACGAAAAATCTGTTACGAATAGAAATTCGTAAAATGTTATGGTTTTAAAGGCAGGTAAAGTGCCTGTACTAATTAACGCTCCAAAATTTCTATAAAGAATTTAACACGAATATAATTCCTAAGTAATTATTGTCTTGATATCAGTTAAAGGTTTTGATAAAATTTGCTAAGACATGGTTTTATCTTGAAAAACGTATCAGTGAAGAATATGTTTTGAATGAGAACACAACAATGTTGTGTTAGCATCGAATGAGGGCTACTAAGAATAAATCTCCTGAAACCTTTGTTGTTTTGTATGATATTCTACACGAAAATAGAATTGTTCCTGTAATTCCTAATTCTCCTTATATGCTGGGCAGGCAGTAAGTCAAACGGTTAAACGCGGGAATCTTCTTACAGTTTCTAGGCTTAATAAGAGACGAAATCGTTTTTCCTAATTTGAAAGTTTTTCTTCCTGGTAAATCTTCAGGGCATTAAGTAAGAAAGTAAATAGATTTTTATTAATCTGCTGTGAAAACCGTCTCCAAGTTGTCATACAACAAATGGCGTTTTCTTGATAAAACTAATCACAGTGCTATTTTCTCCAACCAATATGGTCTATTATATGACGACTTTATAATTACGGATTCTAATAATAATTAAGGAAGAAAATTAAATGAATAGAAATATATTTGAATAAAATGGTTAAGCGCATGTTTTTAAAGCACTTACAGGAGGTCCGTAGGCGTCATATTTTCAAAAATATACTAGATTTTAAACAAGATCAGCTGACTACCGTGTCTTTTATACAGTTGCGAAGCAGACTTTACCAGTTGTAGCATACGGTTTAGGTACTCTTTTTGAAAATTATTTAATGCCCAAACACAAAAAAGACCTTCGAATATTATGCTACTTACTTTTACCCACATTGCAAAAAGCTAGAATGGCGTAAATAAACATTCTAAAATAAAAATTTATCGCCGTAAATAAAACATTGTTGGCGATTTGTTCGCCAATGTTCAACAATGTTGAAGTTGTTGAGGTAAATAAAAAAAACATGTAAAATATCAAAAAATCATGAAAAAAAATTTGTTTTCATCAAACTAGGTTCATAATTTTGTTGAGATTTTTCTGGCCTAACATGTTGAAACTGGGGAAGGGGAAGACATTAAAAATTAAATTTTTGGAAAGGTCTGGTTCTATATAAATTTTTTTGAGAAGGGATACATGAAAACGTGAACTTTTGAAAATGTCTGGTTTTTAAGTGCTATATATATATATATATATATATATATATATATATATATATATATATATATATATATATATATATATACGGAATAAATGTCAATTCTAGTTTCAAATAATACCACACACAGATAAATAAAAGGTATTTTTATTCTGAAGGTTTTACCCCTTAACATGCCTAATTTTTTTTTTTTACATCAATTATATTTTTCCTAGGTTTGGGCAACTACAAAGATCAGTTTCGCCAAATTTTGTAGTGATCGGTCAAATTGTTTACGAATAAGAAGTGAGTTATCGCACGCAAATTCAAAATGATCCTTGGTTTTGATCCTACGGACGATAAAAATTATTATTAAAGTTAAATCATATTCAACTTTGTTTCAAAAACCAAAATTAATATTTCAGAATCAACGATATTAAATATTATTAATATATTTAGTTTAAAAAACTTTATCATTATAAGCGCATGTAGAACTAAAAAGTCTTTAAAAATGTTTATGTGTAATACGTAACTTTGTAAATTTACACGAACATAATTTTAAATGTAATTTTTAAAAAACTAGCAATTTTTTTTTATTTTGAACTCGTGATATTTTTTTCATAATGCACCGTTTGCTCTTACAAGGCAATGTGAAAATTGTTTACAGAATTTAAAGCATGGCGACACGGCGACAGATTATTGTTTAGGAATTAAAATGTAATATGAATTTAACTATAAACGACGAGCCATTAAAAATGACAACAAAACCTTGTTAATTTTATTAATAACTTTACATAAAGCATTTAATTTTCTAGTAAATGTTTTATTTAACATTTAACTTACAAGACTAGGATAACTGACTTCGGTGTTAGACGACGGCAGTTGGTCTACTGACCTGCCTGAAATACTGTAAGCAGGGACTTGAGTTGCGCACACATTGCCGCTGATTCGACACAAATCTAATTGATTTTTGTTCGCCTGCGCCGAGTGGTGATAGTTGGAACTCGTAAAGTTCAAGTTTATTAGACAGTTCTGATATTGCTGTTCAGTATTGTTGCTAAGCCGTTATTAACAGAGAGAAGCTAAAGCATTGTGCAAACTTCCTAGATTTCGATTGTTGGCGCAAATGTAGGCTTAATCTATGTCCATCGGGCGCTCCACTCCCACATATATTCTAAACGCTTTAACTACTACTGGAAAAGAATTAACAAACTTTCTTTTATTCGATCGTTGGGTCAAAATGTAGATCTTAATCTACGTCTGCTACTTTCCTGAAAATATTCTAAACGCTCAAAACTATTGTAATATTTTACACAAAATTTCTTATCTCTTTTTACACCAATTTCCAATTAATTATCTACAATAATCATTTAATAGGTACAATTTTAATTATTTGCCATTAAAATCGAAAAACTTTAACAAGTCATACGTCGTCAAAGTGTAAAAAT
Organism: Callitettix versicolor; assembly: GCA_022606455.1. Lineage (NCBI taxonomy): Eukaryota > Metazoa > Arthropoda > Insecta > Hemiptera > Cercopidae > Callitettix > Callitettix versicolor. The sequence continues at coordinate 29,184,409 of CM040182.1, forward strand.
TTAATATTTAAGAATAACTGTAACTTTCAAAACAACATGAGCCTTTAGAAATTGCTTGATTAAATGTGTTGTAAGAGCCACTTGTTTGGCTTTTGGAATAAGATTAAAACGTCTGATCAATTTTTGTAAATGTCTACGATCATACTTGCCTTGTGAAGGTATTTTTAGTATTAAAGGTGTTGTAATTTTTCTACATTGAATTTGATATTCACACCAATAGGTTCACACGTCGTACCGACATTATTCGTTGTGCTATTTTAAGTTTATAACTTGTAAATAGGGAAGTTATTTATACGGATCAAAAATGACTGACATGTATTTCATATACGAAAAGGCTGAATGGGTCAGCTTGTTCTATGCAGATGAAAAGACCCCTTCGCCTGGATATTTTCAACAAAAAAAACTCTCAGCTTTTCTCAGAGACTGATTGTTGAAGCCTATTGTCGTTGCAAGTGGTCTTCCTACATTTCTAAGAACTCCGGAATACAAATAAATGGTTTTAGAAACTATCAAAGAAAATCTAGAAATATCCCCTGTGTACTTTGGCTTTAAAATTCAGTACAGTGTTTCCATAACTAAGTTATGTTTTATACAAGCTTTGAAAATGTTACAACTTATTAATTAAAGCTTTTGTATTCAGTAAAGTGTATAATGTCAAAGGTTAAATTTAGATGTATGAAAAGTTGTCAATATTACGCAATAATTTGTAAGCTATTTAGTTTCTTAGAGTGTCTTCGAATTTCGTCGAATGTATACGACATCAAATAACCACGTTAACCTTAATCTTAAGATTCAACATTTCTTAAAATTTTACAACAATAAAAAGCGGTAAGACAAACATCTTTTATAGTTCTGAAACAACTGAAATCTATGACAATCTTAATAATAACGTTACCTCTACTATTGAAAACAATACAGTTAACCTACCTTTCAGACCCTGGTGATTTCTAACAGATGGGCAGACACTGCCAAATATCTATACCATTAAACACGCATAAGTGTTAGGCTACCTGGATTTAATATTTCACATTTCACTCGATAGGCCTATACGTATCTTATCTATTTGACAAGCAAGCCCTGCGAGCAAATCTTTATTTGTCGATATTAGGCCTACTTTACTCAACGCATTCTACTCTGCCTGTTTCTAATCTTTTGATAACACGTTGTGACAATATAATTAAATTAACAGAACACCTCCGCTCAGCTTCCGCCTAACATATTAATTGATGCTTTAATTATTTTCGTTTCGTTTTGCAAAGTTTGACTGCAGAAAAAACAATTTGTGGTAAAAGCACAATTTTTCGACCAGTCTTCTATTAAAAAAAAGAAGTCACTGGCAATTGAAATATCGACAAGTCAATGCTAATTTATGCAGATTTTAACGCATAAGAGTGTGATAAAAGAATTATTGCTGAAAATGTCCAACGTATCAGCGAGACAGCTGCTCGCCGTGATTGTATCAAGTTTCTGATTGATAAAATATAAACGTCCAAGTTAACATACGAGGTGTGTTCAGAAAGTTACGAGCATTTTAATTTTTTGAACAAAATATTTATTTATTCTTCTACATTGATGTTGTCGCCTTTAAAATAGTCCCAATTGGAGATTATCCACTTGTGCCAGCGCTTCTTCCAATCCTCGAAACACTTCTCAAACTCGATCTTTAGTTCTTTCAGCGATGCGCTTTTAATGTCATCTATGGCTGTAAAACGACGGCCCTTTAAGTTCTCTTTATTTTTGAAAATAGTAAAAAGTCACACGGAGCCATGTCTGGCGAATATGGAGCCGGGACATCGTTACAGTACTGTTTTTGGCCAAAAATACACGAACAAGCAATGAAGTGTGAGCTGGTGCATTATCGTGACGCAAAAGCCATGAATTGTTTTTCCACAAATCCTGGCGTTTTTTCCGGATTGCTTCACGCAAACGGCATTGAACTTGTAGGTAGTACTCCTTATTGACCGTTTCACCTGGTGTCAGGAATTCATGATGCACTATGCCATTAATATCGAAGAACATAGTGAGTATAACCTTCACGTTCGACCGCACTGGTCGAGCCTTTTTCGGTCTTGGCGAGCCAGAATGCCTCCACTATGACGATTGAGCTTTAGTTTCGACGTCATATCCGTTAACCCATGTTTCGTCACCTGTTATAATACGTTTCAGTAGTTCTGCATCATCGTTGACTTCATTTAGTGACTCATGAGCAACTTCCATTCGCCGCTGTTTTTGTTCAAAATTCAACAATTTTTTAACGAATTTTACTGCCACGCATTTCATACACAAAACATAGGAAACAATGTCATGGCATTGCTAACATCATCAGCGACCTTTCTAATTGTGATTCGGCGATTGTTTATAACCATTTATTTCACTTTTTCCACGTTTTCATCGGTTGTTAATGTGTTGGGGCGTCCAGGGCGTTCGTCATCTTCATGTCTTCACGGCCTTCTTGGAAACGCTTCTGCTTTACTCATAACAGACTCACCATAGGCCTTTGTTAACAGTTCACACACTTTTTTCTTTTCGTTTCACCCTCTTTGGGGTACGCTGAATTAATAATTTCTTGCGCGCTGCATTCTTCTTTGTTCCCAGTAGCTCTTCATTCTTTCTGATCTTCTTTTCCTCTCCTCTTCTGAAATGATAGGTTTAGGTTTTATTTTGGTTTTATCTTGGAATCTTATTCTTTCGTCTTTGGTCATTATCTTAGCAGTTTGGTCAAGCAGTGAATTTTCTGTAATTTTTAATTCTATTAGGTCTTTTTCAATTTCTTTAAACCAGTTCGGTTTTGTTTTACGATTATGGAAAAAATCAAACACTTGTTTCGTTAATCTATTAGAGTTCATTCTAAGAAGATGGTCGTAAAAATTTATTCTCCTTTTTCTCATAGTATCTGACAGTTTTTCAATTTTCTTGTAGAGAGCTTCATTTCTTATATATACTACCTTATTATCCTGAAATTTTGTTCCTATAATTTTTCTTAAGATTTTCTTTTCCGTTATTTCAAGCTTTTCTATCTGGCCTATGCGATTCATGGTTAATGTTTCTGCTGCGTACAGTGCTTCCGGCTTGATCACTGTTTTATAATGTTTAATTTTGGACCCCTATGAAAGGGATTTCTTATTGTATGTTTCTTTCCTCAATTGGAAGGCCAATTCAAGTTTGTTTTTCCTGGATTCCATTCCCTTGCCTTCATCTGCATTCCAACTAATCCATTCACCAAGATATTTGAACTCTTTTACAATTTCTATTTTCTGTTCTTGGATTTTAAGGTATTTATTTGGGTATTTGTTGTTTGTCATGATTTTGGTCTTTTCAAAAGATATGTTTAGACCTATTTTAGCTGCTTGTTTCTTTAATTCAAGAATCTGCTCCCTTGCTTCCTCCATTGTTTCAGCAAACAAGGCCATATCATCTGCAAATGCAATACAACTAATTCTGAGATTCTTCTTTTTGTAACCCAATCCTATTCCACTTTTTATATTTTTCTTCTATTCCCTGACTACTTTCTCAAGTGCACAATTAAACAATAAAGGGAGAACCCATCCCCTGCCTGACTCCCTGTTTTTACTTCAAATGAATTCGATAGTTCACCCATAAATTTAACTTTCGAAACTGTATTTGTTATAGTTGCTTTTATGATATTAGTTGTTTTCTTATCCAAACTTAGTTCTTCTAGTACGGATATAAGAGATTCTCTATCAATGGAATCGTAGGCCTTTTTAAAATCAATAAAAGTAATTACATACGTTTTAGCTCTTACTTTTTGGTATGCCATAATGTTTTTAAGATTGAATATTTGTTCCACGCATGATCTACCTTTTCTAAAACCTCCCTGGTATTCTCCCAATTGTAGGTCCAATTGTGGCTCTGCTCTCATTAAAAGGACTTTTGAAAGAATCTTATATGTTACATCCAGCAATGATATACCTCTATAGTTGTTTGGGTCTGTTTTTAAGCCTTTTTTGTAAAGAGGATGGATGAGAGCTGTTTTCCACTCTACTGGGATATCTTCTTTTCTCCAGATTTCATCAAAAACCCATTGAAGAGATTTAACTGCATTTTCGTTAGCTTTTTTCCACAATTCTGCCACTATTTGGTTTTCTCCAGACGCTTTATTGTTTTGTAATTCTGAAATGATTTGTTGTAGTTCGACAAGTGTTGGTGGTTCTGAATTCGGTTTATCAGAGTTATTTCGAGTGAATTCAAATTTTTCAATGATGGGTTCACAATTCAAAAGTCTCTGAAAGTATTCCGCTAATATTCTGCAGTTTTCTGTGTTGTTATGAGCAATGGCTCCATTAACATCTCGAAATTAAAGGGTTGGTGCACTGTATTTGGATAATTGGTGCTTAAAGGTTCTATAGAAGCTTCTCGTGTTGTTTTTTGTAAATTCTTCATCAATTTGCATGAGAGTTTGTGTTTCGTGTGCCTTTTTTATTTGTTTAATACTTTTTCTACCATTTTTCGAATTCCAATGAAATGTTCTCTACTTTCTTCTGATTTCTGTGATTGCCACTGTTGCCATGCCTGTTTTCTCGTTTCTATGAGTGTATCACATTCCATCGACCACCATGCATGTTTTCTAGTTTTCATTTGAGGCGCTATTTGTTCAGCTTTGTTGAGTAAGTTTTCTTTAATAATTTACCAACTCTGGGTTTGGATGTCTTCTGTTGCTCTCGTGAAGTCATCTGAGCTTAATAATTTTTCTGTACTGTATTTCCGACCTTTAATTTGCTGCCTTATGTATTTTCTTTTTGGGATGACTTTAAACTTAATTTTAGAAAGATAATGATCCGAATCCAGGTTTGCACCCCTGAGGACCCTAACATTCATAATTTCTTGATGATAAGTCTTCTTGATTGCTACATGATCAAGCTGGAATTCCCCTATGTTGGGATTTGGAGAAACCCATGTTTTTTGTTTTCGTGGTAATATTTTGAAAGCTGTAGATTTAAGAACTAAATTGTGTGCTTTGCAAAGTTCTATTAGCCTGATGCCATTTCTATTTGTTCTGTTGTGGGCAGGATGATTTCCAACGATTGTCCTATATTTTTTTTCTTTACCAATCTGCGCATTGAAGTCTCCAAAAAGAATGATGTTATTTATACCTGGAATTTTCTGAATAAGATCATCCAATTGGTTCCAAAAAGCCTCTACTTTTTCCTTGTTTTTCTTGTTATCTTCATTTATAGGGGCATGTGCATTGACAGTTGTGTACATTCTGTTTGTAATTTTAAATGAAAGACTTGAAATTCTTTCAGATTGGGAGTCAAATTCAACTATCGAGTGCAAAATCTTTTTGTCTATTATAAAGGCCGTTCCAAGGTGTGGCACGTTTTTCATCACTCTATTTCCCACTTTTCCTTTGTATATCCTAAAACCTTGTGAGTCAAAAGTATCCGTATCTACAAATCTTGCTTCTTGTACGGCTGTTACCAGTATTTTATGTTTCTCCAAAGTATCTGTCAAGTGTTTGAGTTTTCCTGTTTTTAATAATGAGTTTACATTGAAGGTTGCTAAGTATGTTGGTTGTTTATATTTAATTTTACGTAAGATTTCAAGACACTCCGACTTGTCTTTGTGTGGTGTCGCAGACTCCCCAGACTCCGAGCGTCTGCTGACGTACTTATGTACGGTGGATCGTCCACCTGGGGCAAATTTCACATCACACATTTCCATGAATAATGAAAGTTATATTTTGAGTGACCCAAAGGTCACAGTGATACAACCAAGATTGTAAATCCTGGAGGTAGCTCTTCCGCTCTCTTCGCCGTTGGGAAATAAACGGCGAATTCACACACTTTGTTCCACTTTATTCCATTTTTTTACGTAAAATTTGATACACATTCTTTGATCTATTTCTTTTAACAAACGAAAATCGCCGAGCTCATAAAAACACGTCTAACCCTGTCACAGACAAAGTCAACAATGAAAACAGCTGAAAGTTTTATCATACTTCAAGGGCATGTATACCAACATAATAAAAACAATGTTTGATAATCGGACTCTCCAAGACCGCGAACTTTAAAAATTCTCGTTACTTTCTGAACACACCTCGTATATATTCGACTAGTTGTTACCCGCTGCTGCGCTAATAGCCTATGGATGGATTCATAAAATGATCGTTGGACTTGTTTCGAATTAGAATCCCAAAACCAATAAAATAGTACTTTGATTTTTGCGGTTACCTTGACTTTATTGATTACGAAGAAAAAAGATTTAACACGTTTCATGTCGATCGATTTTGAAATCCTTTCTTAGTGAACACCTATATGACCTTAACCTCCTTGCTCAGCACTTTAGCTGTCGACGGTTTGTCCATACAAGTATTGTTGGGTTGGGAGATGTGTTAAGACTCAAGAGGGGACCTCCACAAGGTGATAATGTATTGATGCTGGCCTGTAAGAAGTAAATGTATCAATACGGCTGAAGTGTAAGACGCACCCCTATCCCAAGCTAAGATGGAAGAGCATAAGACGAGGGCTATATGGCTAAGGGGGAGCATAGCTTCTAATAAGCGAATTCTGGATACCAGGCGACCTCCAGTTTCAATTTAACCTTACTTATACATCCTGGGCTCTGTATGTGTGTACACTTTTCTTTCTCTAGCTATTCGTGGGACCCTTGATGGAAACTAAACAAATTGTAATTCATAAAATTCAAAATCCTTTGGGATTTGTAGAAGTTGACCTAGGGGTGAGAATCTGAATAAGAAGGAAATTTCTGAGCAACGAGGGCAAGTTAGTAGAATGTTTAATGCGGTCAAGCAATACGGTAATTGGGAGGCCTACAGACGAGCCCTGACCGAGTATAATAACGCTTTCAAAAGGGCGAGACGGGATTCGTGAAGGAAGTTTTGTGAAAAGGTTGACCGCACTTCTCAGAAGTCACGAGGTTCTGTTCAGATTTTTTGAACTCCATATGGACCCTCATAGATCCTAATAGGAAGTACACAACAACTGGGGAGGACACTCTAGAAGTCCTACTCAGGACTTCCAATTCAAAGGTCAGAAATGTAGGAAGGGAGCGAGAGTCAGATTTCATATCATATATGGGAGCGATTCCATATAAGAAACCGAGTGAGGAGACTGTAGTATCACAAACCAGATTGTGGGTTTGGATAAAGTAAAACAGGCTATAAATACCTTTCACCCATTCAAATCACCAGGTCCTGACAAAATATTTCCAGCTCTTTTACAGCACGGAGGAGAGTCTATTGCTCTTATTCTGTGCAGATTGTATCGGGCCAGCATTGTCACCAAGTATGTACCCCTGGGGTGGAAAGCGGCACATGTAGTCTTTATTTTTAAGACGGGGCAAGTATCATAAGACTCTAAGGCTTACAGACCTATCAGTGACTTCGTTCATTCTTAGGCTTTAGAGATGACATGTTAGACACATGTTAGGGGGATCATGATTCCTCTGCATGTCAGTCAGTATATCTATTAATCAGGAAAAGGATGTAAAGTGTACTTAATAATTTGGTTCACAGATTGGAAGGTACTCTAGAGCCCAAAGAATATGCCCTCAGTGTCTTTCTAGACATTGAGGGGCTTTTGACAATGCCTTCCATTCTTCAATGCTTTGTGCTCTGTCACAGTGCGAGATTAGTAATATCGTGTGTAACTGCTTGGGAAACATGCTAAGGGGGAGGACAATTGTAGCTGAAGCCCTAGGAGAAGAGTTGAAAATAGAGGTTGTCAGGAACTGTCCGTAAGAGGGAGTATTGTTCTCTTATAGAACCTGGTAGTGGACTCACTCTTTGAGTGATGTCATACCCAAGGATACGCAGATGATATGGTGATGCTTATTCGGGGGACGGCATGGTAACACAGTGGTGGATCTCATGAAGATAGCCCTATCACTAGTAGTTGGAAACCTGGTGTTGTCAGAAGAATCTAGAGGTTAACTCCTGGAAAACAACTCTTGTTCCTTTTACTAGGAAGGGGATCACCTTGTATTTTGGAGGGCTTTGCTTTTTGGGGAGACAATCCTTGTTGCGAATGAGATGAAGTGCCTAGGTTTGGTATTGGACACCAAATTAACCTGGAACACTCACCTTGGGCTCATCATGGGAAAAACCAATAAGTCATTGACAGTAGTTAGAAGAATGGTTGGGAAAACATAAGGGCTGTGACCAGGCCTGATGAAGTACATCTCTACTGGGATCATATAAAATATGGTGTGCTATAGTGTTGTGGTGTGGTGGACTAAGTCATAGTGGGGGTTAAGAAAGTTTCTGACTAAAATTCAGAAACTCACCTGCCTGTGCATTACCGGCTCTATGAAGACGACACCAACAGTGGCTATGAAGATAATTCCCTCATTGACTTATATGTCATGGGGAAGGCACGTAAAGCAGCATATAGTCTGGAGTAAAGTGGTGTCTGGCTATCCTCAACTTTGGGGCATGCACAAATTACAGAAAAGATCAGTGACCTGATTCTAATGATAGGGACTGATCAGATGGTTAAATGACACATGGTCCCTAGGCCCTTTGATGTCAATTGACATTTGAGGATGGAGATTGTGTGTTGGGAAAATCTGGAGATATGCTCTGTCTCTGGGCAATTGGGTAAATCTTCACTGGATTTCGAGGTGATGAGGAGACAGACAGACTGCTGGACTTGGATCTGCATCTGAGTTCATCAGACCAGCTTTAGGAATTTCTCTGTCATTGGCCAGGTCTGCTATTAATAGGTGAATTATTAATCAACACCAGATAAGATGGGCATTCCCATAGTAAACGTCTCCTAAGCAAAGTTCCTTTTGAGGACTCAAAGGAGCAGCAATGTCCTGGACATGTCCTGCAAAGGAGCAGGACTCAAATGTCCTGGGCAGAGCATAACTCAGGAGGATCATGGGGCTTACTACAGAGCACTGTGGTCTAAGGATGCACCTGAACAGGATAGTTATGTACCATGGAGAAACTATGTGTAGGTTGTGCAGAAAGGAAGAGTAAACTGAAGGTCACATAATTTGTGATTTTGAGTCTCTTTCTAGTAGGAGGCTAGGGGTTTTTGGTTGCCAAGACCTTATGGATCTTCAACAGAGTGAGCTAGTTAGTGGGTTGCTGGAACTTATTAAGGGCACAAATCTGCTGAACTAAATATTTTTAAAAGGTTTAGTTGTACAATAGGTCAGTCAATCACAGTGCCTGGAGTTGTACTATCCCTTCCTCTAGACTCTAATCTAACTGGGTTACTCTTCACTGGGTTCCAAGGCGTAAGAGGGTTGAGGGTAATGAGAAGGCAGACAGACTGCCTAGACTGGGATCTGCATCTGAGTTTAGGGATTTCTTTGTTGTTCGCCAGGTTTGCTATTAATAGGTGGATTAATAGCAAGATTACAGACATGCTATTAATAGGTGGATTACAGACAAGATGGAATAACCTTCATGGGCATTTCCATAGTAATCACCCATAGTAACATTTATTTTAATCAAAATCATTTCTAGTCTTCTTTTTGCTTGTACATAATTAATATGTTAGGTAAGATAGCTTATAATTTTATATACATTTTACTAATTTTACAATAAAGCTCTATTTTTTATTTTAAAATTTTGTAATAATTAGTATTTTTCATAAGAAATTTTCTTCTGTGTTAAAAAGGACAGAGCAGTGAGCAGTTAATTAAATTCTGATTATTCACTAACTGTAAAACACTCTTAAACCCACCACTATATACAAATAAAACATCGGTGTTCGAAATGGCTAAAGCACTCTCCAGTCTGCTGCTTCTCTGAACTGTGCATCTCAAGGTTCTTAGTTCAAGCCGTAGTTGCTCCCATTGCTTTACCCTTACCATTAATGTTGATCCCTTATCCTCATTAGGGCATAAAGTATAGACGTTAAGGGAAAAATATATAATATATAGAAGTAATGGCATATATATATATATATATATATATATATATATATATATATATATATATATATATATATGAGTAAACAATAATAATGAATATTCTATCATTAGGTAACAACTTTTAAAACATAACACATACATGATGTAAAAAATTCCAGGACTGTTAATTTTAGTCTAGAAAATTAGAATATGCAGAAACTTTAGAAATGTGTTTTGCTTTGTTTTTTATTACAGTATTAAGTAAATTCAGCCCAAACTTGTAATTGTTTCTGCACATTTTATTGCAATAATGTTATTTTCATAAATAAATGGATTAATTTATGAAATATTTACAATTAAATTGGTGAAATCTTTTTTTAATATTATTAAAATTTTATTTTTATTACTTTATTAAGTTTTATTTATATAAAAATTATAACATTTAATTACATTATGTAAGATAATATTTACCTTAAAAATTTTCTTAATATTAAACAACATCAAAACAAATTTATTATTGGTTTTGATGTTGTTTAATATTAAGAAAATTTCAGCTACTAGAATAACTCAACTTTTTTGTAAGAAAAAGAGATAATATAAAGAGATACAAATTTGGCAGTTTAAATTAAATTTCCAGTAACAGTACAGTTAACTCACTATTTGATCATTATGATTACTTTAGATAATCATTATAAGTTATATAGTATAATTTAATCTCCTAAATGTGAACAAAAATGAGTTTTTTTTTGGAAAATGTATCAGGAAAGTTTAAAAGTGCTTAAAAGTTAATGAATTTTTATGAATATGTTTTTAAATTTGTTATTTAAGGCTATTGGCTCATGATTCCGTTCAAAATATTACAAATTTGACAGTTGCTAACTGTCCGTACAATAACAGATGCCCTATTTTCTTCAGACAATCAGAGAAGTAACTTAACAGGGTGAATCAGACCTAGTTTGTGATTCTATTTAAGTCTCATTACCAATAACATCAAAAATAGGAAAATGTATGTTATATATCATGGCACTAAAAATAGGAAAAATATATTTATTCAGGAGAGTAAAATACTAAAAAATATTTGCATTATTAAACATTTAATAAAATTTGAATACACTTTGGTTTAGAGTAAAGTTGTAATCATGTCCAGGAAATTTGACATTGGTAGTTGGTCGTAAATATTTTTTTTTCATAACCAAGTCAGACTAGGTACCTACCCGTTGCTGCATACTGCCTTTGGCAATCTCTACCTATAATAATAGCGTAGAGTCCCATTTACTTGAAGTGACTTTACACAGTTAGAATGAGAACTTTCCAAAACTTGTTGGATACTTAGCTATGTTTGATCCCATCATGTGTGAGTATATCTGAAAATTTCGTAACAAAGAGACTCACATTCATTATTTGGGTAAAGATATCCAGAATAAGTTAATCCAAATTCTGATTGATGCTATTCTTGATAAAATTGTGTATTTTCTTAGTAATGCTAATAATAATTGCACACCAGATATTACTCATATAGATTAAGTGGCAATCATTGCCAGTCTTGTCTCAAAAACAAAAAACAAAATCTGTGAAATCAAAGAACATTTTTTTGGGATTCATTCCTATTTCAGACACTACAGGAGCTGGTTTGACTGTAGCAGTTCTTGGAAAGTTAAAAGATTTGTCACTTTCAATAGAGATTGTAGACAAAGTTACAATAACAGGAACAATATGAAAAGGAAAACATAGATCTTTAACAGCGCATCTTAAATATGATCCCACGAGCATTCTATTTTCAATGCAGTGTCTACTCATTAAATTTAGTGGTAAATGTTGCTGTTAAGTGCTGCTTGGTGCTATGGTGTTCTTCTGTGAAGTACAAAATGTGTCATCTTTTTCACCTCATCAACTAAATATTGGGAAGTACTCCTGCACCACTTGTCATCTCTAACACACAAACCTCTTAGTGCAACAAGATGAGAGAACAGAGTCAATGCATTGCTGTTTCCTTGTTATCTATAAGTGCATGATGCTCTCATAGATAGTGTTGAAAATATCAAGCTAACTGGAAATTTTGGCAATGTTTAAAGAGTTGAAACTGATGGATTTGCCAAATTGGAACATTTTCGTTTGCAGCATCTCTTTAGTGTGGTAGAACATTTTGTATGAAATTAATTTAACCAGCAAACTATTTCAGACAAAGGAATTTGATTTATCTTCAACTACAAAACAGTTTTGAAAAACAACAAAAAATCCTTGAAAATCAAGAAGCGATGCAGGTTTCGAAAAGATATTGGAAGATGCTAGGGAGAAACTGCAAAAGAACATGATATTCCAGCCTCATTTAAATCAGAGTCAACACCAAAGGGATTAAAAAAAAATGGCATTTTCATATAACGCAAAAGATGGAGGATGTGTAATAGCTTAGAGATTTATTAACTTAGAAATTCATTTTTCCTTCGAGTATACATATTGTATACTCTCAACAATAACAACATAACAAATTGAGTGGTATATTGGTTGGTTACAATTATATCACCTTAAAATTATAATGTTTATTAAAAATTAGTCTGTACGTACTTATTGGAAAGTACTACAAATTTTTGCAACCTTCCACCTGCTCAACATTTTTGTCTTGTTTTTTGTTAATATACATATTTTACACCAGTTAAATTAATGAGGATGTGGAATCCATGTTAACCACCAGAATAAAGCAACGGCAGTAACTGTGGCTAGAACTAATGATATGAAAGTGCGCAGTTCAAAAATGCAACAGACTAAACTTGGTTAACAGCCTGTTATTGGCTTAAATATCCTTAGCTACATTAAGGAATGGTATTGTAGAATGGCACACATCCAACTTTAGGCAATATATCTTTGATAAATCTATTACCTGTATAGTTAGAATATTTAAAAAAAAATGTGTACTTCTTACACACACTTACCATGTAATACTAATTAATAACATTTGTTATCAAACAATGATTTTTTTAAAAAACAAAAATGATACACTGTTACAAAAATCAAAAACTAACAACAATATTAAACCAGCAAAATAATAACCAATAAAAACATAAATGTAACACTCACATTAATGTGTAGGATCCCAAATTGTTATTGTTCCTCATTTTTTTGCAACATGTTCAATTTACTTATGGATTTTTTTGAAATATTTTATTTTGATAAATGTTAATGTTTTCTTATTAGGTTGTATTTAATGAAGTCACCTGTAACAAAATATTACATTAAGCAATACTGGATGGAATAGTATAAACAGGTTGAAAATTACACAGGCTGGCCAACTAATTTGAAATAACAATTTCTCTGTCCTGGTCTAACTTTGACAAATCAAAAAATAATTAATGTTGGTTAAAATCTATGTATTTTTTGTCCATAACTGAAAAGTAATTTTATTTTACATATATTTGTGTGAACTCATAGTTATAGGTTAATTAAGATGTATTGTTTCTGTTGAATGCCTATGTCATGTCAACAAAAAGTAATTTTTTTCTGCTTAATATCCATACTTAAAGTTAGATAAATAAGGACCAGGGATCATTGTTAACAGTAGTGATAAAGCAACACCGTTGCTATAACATAAGAAGCTGCAGCTAAAACATAACAACCTTAAAACATAACACTACTGTACTTTGAAATGTGAACAGTTCAGAGATGCAGCAGATTGAACCTGGTTAACAGCCTATTATGGGCTAAAATACCTTCATCACCATTATGGAATGGTTTTATAAAGAGGCACATTATTCCAGCTATAGGCCTACTAAATAACAAACGGTTTTTGTTTTTTGTCTAATCCATTTCTTGTAAGTAAATATGTTAAAAACAAATTAATGTAATTCTGATAATAATCATACAGCTGATAATATTGATTATATTGATAATATTTGTTATCAAGCAATGATTTTAACAAATGATAAACTAATTTACAAAAGTTGAAAACTAACAAAACTATTAAACCAGCAAAATATTATCAATTAAAAACATAAATTTAGCACTCGCATCAAAGTGTAGTATTCCAAAATTGTTATTGTTCCTCACAATTTTTTGTCAGTGTGTTCAATTTACTTATGGATTTTTCGGCAATGTTTTATTTTAATAATTCTTATTGTTTTCTTATAGTTTGTACTTAATGAAGTCAACTTTAACAAAATATTACAATACTTGATATATATTACAATATCACAATATTACAATACCTTTAAGTAAGCAATACTTGATGGAATAGTATAAACAAGTTGAAAATTTCATATTTTAGAAATACTATTATATCCCGCTTTTACATTTATCATACAAGTTTTAGGTACTGATAACCTTACCAAGCAAAATTGAAAGAAAAGAAAACTTCTTGTGGGAAAATAGGACATTTTTTTTATTATGTCGTATGTGGTAAACAAAATCATTTAAAATATGTATCTAAAAATACAGGCAATAGTAATTACTCTGACGACATAATCAATAAAATAAGTGAACTTAATTCTAAAAAATGGGGTATTAAGGAACCATTTTGAAATCTAAAAGGCTATTCTGTCACACCATTTGTTCAACAGTAGGCTTAAACATGTATATACATCCAAAAATAAGTTTTCAATGATAGAACAGTTACACTGAGTTACAATACCTTTAAGTAAGCAATACTTGATGGAATAGTATAAACAGGTTGCAAATTACATATTTTAGAAATACTATTATATCCTGCTTTTACATTTATCATACAAGTTTTAGGTACTGATAACCTTACCAAGCAAAATTGAAAGAAAAGAAAACTTCTTGTGGGAAAATAGGACACTTTTTTTATTATGTCGTGTGCTTAATATTATATTTTCAATGCTTTCAGTTACATTCAGTTATACTAAATTTTGGTAACAAGTAGCTCCAATTAGTTAAATAAATCATATTGTACAATTTACACATCGAGGTGCAAACTCAACTCCAAACCAAGACATCAACACAGAACCAATTTTTGACCTTCCGGTTTTTTCAAAGTTTTATGGAATAAACATTAGCTTGGAATAATATAACTTGGGTAAATGTATTACTAAATGACATTATTATAAGTGGTCACTTAACAGCACTGTTTACAAAAACATTAATAGCACATGGATTACAAGTAGTCTATGAAAATTTTGTAATTCAGACACACAGCCTACTTTAATGTTGGTTACAATTAAATCATGTGATATACATTAGAAATATCAGAATTAGTCTATAGAATAATTACAGTGTACAATTACTAATTTTACCAATTACCATACACAGAATTAATCTAGACTATATACAGCGACAGTAAAAATTAATTGTTAATGAGGAAAAGGAAAAAAGTTTAATTTTATTTTCTGCTGAATTTTTCATCTCAGCTTTGTAGACCACTAAATGAGAAACAGCTTAATAAAAAAAAATTAAAAAACTTTATATCATATATTACCTAAAATTAATGATTTGTGGTAGTTTTACCTTAAGTTTTAATACAGAGAATGTGGTCTCATTGTTGGGCGTTCAGTGTTACCCAGGGTGCACCGCGAAGAGGCGCCCAACTTCACACCCCCTATGAAAAACAACAAATAATGTATTCATGTTTTGTTTACACAGTTAAGCAAAATGATGTAATGATTTTTTTTCCAATAATATTTATAAGCCAACAGCTGTAATGGCATTGTTATATTGTCTTCAACTACTTTACATGAAGTTGGACAGCATCAATTAACTGTAAATAAATTTTTTCATATATATATATATATATATATAAATATATTACTTTTTCTTAAAATGTCCAAGTCCATAGAGTAGGTGGGCATCTAAACAAATAAGGCTAGGAGAATCAGTGTGCAGCACCTCTAATGACTAACACAAATCTACCTCAGATAAAATGTGCAGTAAAAGTAGAGTAAATGCTTCTAAAAAATATGTTTATGTGCAATAAGAATTTCTATTTTAAACTGAAATACAGTGATACCCTGGCTAATGAACGATTGACTATTGAACTTAAAAAAGCTACAGAATGAACTGAAAAAATATACAGTATTGATTTGTCCTATGTGTTTGTGTGTATATATGTGACATAATTTCATTTGTATGATTCTGTTAAAATAAAGTGTGACTTTTGTTCTGTAAGTTTTCGAGTGAATTAAGATTGTTAACCAGGGTACCACTGTAAATTTATTACTTATATAGTTCTATAATTAATATTTTTATGATATTTGGAATATCTTAATGCTTTTGTTTTTTTTAGGAAAGGGATTGATCTGCCATACGGATATACCACTCCTATCACCTATTAAAATGAACTTATAATTAAATATTACAATTAGCATACATTTCAGTTTAAATCAATATAATTTTTATACTCATTATAAAGCATTTGAAGGAAATTCATACTTACTAGAGGGCTAGATGAGTGTCATTTTTAGTGTCTTATTGAAATGTGTAAGTGTGTAATGCAAGCAAAAGTTTCATGCAGGAGGAATGCATCTAGAAAGCAATATTAAAGTGCAAAGCATTAGTTCAGCATTCTTGTGTGTTAAAGTACAATTCAAAGTTACATTAAGCAAGAAGATAATGTGTAATAAAAACAAAACTCTACTTATATTTCAGTAAATAAATGGCATGAAAATTTAATCACAATTGGATGCTGGATTGTAGTAAGCAATCCATCTTTATGTACTGGATCTGGAATCAAACAATCAAACACGTTACATAAGAACCAAGTTAAAGTTGAAAATGTTTTTACGACTGTGGTTCATGAAATAGCTTTTGTTAAAATAAACTACATAAAAACAGCATTTTTTTAAAATATGAATTCAATAGCAATGAGGTAAATGATAATAATGTACAAAAACGCTCAATAATTTAATTACAGTAACTACCAATCCAAAATGGCAGGTTTTTTGTTTTTGTTTAGTATCCATATTTTATGCCAAGGGATCAAGCTTATGGCAGTAAATGACCTTGCCATATGACCTAAACATATGACCTTGAGGTGCACAGTTCAGAGATGCAGCAAACTGACACATGTACTAGTTAATCAGTCCTTAACTGCACATCTAACACTGAACATATTTTCCTTCTTGCTGCTCATATGAGATCTGCTGGCCTATTCAAAACAGTCAGTGACTACACCTGTTTAATGGCCACAATATAAGATAGCCTTGAAAGCCTTCATTAATTTGAATGAATTAAATTGAATGCCTTGAATGTTTTCATTAATTTTCATTTAGTACATTTAATCTTTTTTTATAAAAACTGTAATACTTCAAATATTTAAATATGTAATGACACTGCTGATTCTAAACTATAAGTTTTATTACTACAGTTTAAAAAAAAATTCAGAAAAATGTACAATTCTTATTTAGAGAAAACTAAAATAATTTTGTATACTTGTACTCTTTGCTTTTTCCATTCAAACTCTTCTTTTTTTAATGTAGAAATGTATTCTTAATCACTAGATTTTTTTTTAGCTAGATTTTATGTTTAAAAATCTCTCATATCTAATGGTCCTGTGATTTTTAGACACTTGAAGCAAGTTATCAAAGAATTCATAAAACATATTGGGGCTTTGAATATTTCAATGAAATTTTTAGTTTTCTCAAAAAATATATCTTGACCAATGAAATTCTCATATTGAAAAACTTACAATATCAAAGTCTCGAACTGTTTCAGACAAAAACCTGTAATTAGGTTACTGTAGCTCGGAAAAGTAATTTTCTCTGAAACAAGACTTCGATCAACAAATCCTTACTGCCAAAGCAACAAGAAAACCCTTTTATATAGTTTGAAAAAAGATAAATTGGCATTTCTTTGAAAAGCAGGAAAATAAATTTTTCGAAAAATAAGACTTTGACAAAACAATTTCTCTTATCAGAAAATCCCCAAAGTCAAAGTTTCAATAAACCGTTTTAAAAGTTTATACATATTAATACTATTGGTTTAATATTATAGTATATACAGTTTAATTTCTTACCTATCACTATCTAGCCCTCCTCAGTTTGTAGTTCAATCTCTACGCAGATCCTGAGCCCGGCCTAACCAGTTAAGCAGTTTGTAGTTCAACGTCTACGCAGATTCTGTTTCCTTGTATTGTTGTACTTGATAAATGTAGTTTGTAGTTTAGCGCAGTGCAATACAAAAAATATTCTAGAAAATAAAAAGAACTTAATAGATTCCAATAAACTCATTACAACTTGAAACACATTAAATTTACTTACCAATAAATTTATCGATGTTTAATATCTCTTCTTAATTCTTTTCTATAAAGTCTTCATCACACAAACCAAACAAGATCAATATTTTGCATATTGAAGACTTCAGTTTTTAAAAATTTGTTTTTAATAGACCGTCATGACGCGACAAAAAAAAAAACTTAAAACTAAAGGAGCCCAAAATGCTAAAACAGAATACATAAAATCATATTGCAAAGAATAAATAAAATTAATTACTTTAAAGTTTATAAACTTAAGACTAATAAATGAACCTATATTCTAACTTATTCTAAGATCCTAACAGGGACCGCAGAACTAATATTCAACCCCCCAGTGCTAATCCAGACATAACAGTTGTGTATCACTAACCATTTGTTAGTGACATCACACACTGCTAAGCCTGGTGATGGACCCAACAGGGAAACTAGGCGCCCCTGTCAAGCCAACTCCTGAAAGAGAAACACATATTAGTCACTCACCTTCAAAAATATATTATGTTGAGAGTCCACACCAAGAATATCAACCTGAATAATATTCAAATAAACGCATAATAAACCCTCCCCCCATAATGATTTCAAAATTAAAATTAGCTGTGTTTTGAATTTAATTATGAAAAAAATAATTTATCAACTTTCCCTACTCTATTTTCTAACATTTATTCAACTTCAAAATTTCAATTTGTTTTAATTATTTAAAGAATAACTTTACTTCATATCATTTAAAAAAAATAAATGAACTTTCAAAAAAGTTAAAATTCTACTTAAAGAAAAATAAATTTTGAATTACTTGTTCTCACTTAATTAAAAAGAATATATGTCCTTAGTTTTTTATGAAAAATTTTTATAACTTCTAAAGAAAAAATTTAATACTTAATAAGTTTTAAAAATTCCAAAATTTTGATAAAAATTCCTACATGCCTCTCTCTATCATTTAAGACTTTATTCAGTTTCAAGATGATGAATTACGGTGCTGAAGGTCTATGCGATGAAGGTGTATGTGATGAAAGTCTATGCGATGACGGTCAACCAGTAATTTTACTTATATAACGCCTATAAAACCCTCAATTTATACTTTATTGGAAAAAAATTAATAACTTTTTTTATAATTTTAAATTTTTAAAAATATCTTTGAACTGAACAATTCCTATAATTTTACATAAAAAGTTCTCTCTCTTGAATTTAAGTAATTTCTGTACATCACTTTTACCATCAATGCTGTTCATAAAACTTTAAGTATAAAAATTAGTTCTTTAAAAAAAATGTATTTTTGTCACCCCCAATTATATGATATATCTATTTGTTTAATAAAATATCAAAATTGTGAAAGAATAATAGTAGTAAAATCTGATACTGATACATTTAAATAAATTTTGAAAAAAATGCATGCACGCCCTTTCCCTAATCTAAAATTTGACCTTGTTGTTGACGTTTTCTGAAGTGAAGACCTGAAATACATGATATATGCAATATAGGGTTAGTACACAAACAAATCCAAGGAACATGTCAGCTGAACTTGTACAATTTAAACAATAATTTAGTGAATCTGATAATAAACTATATTTTATAGAGAATTCATTGGCAGCATATTAATGATTTTCATACTTCATTTTGCTTCAACAATTAATTATAATTATTCTTTTATAATATAACTTTTATTACTTTATTTCATTTTTTTTCAAGGTTTTATTAATATTATATAATACTTAAGTTTAGCTTTTATCTTTTACAACAAATTTACATTTAGGCTATACATAAAGAAAAGTTTGGAACTTCATTATATGAAAATATCATTTCAAACTTTCAGATTGGTCAAGGTTTTTTGTGGGTTCACTTAATAAAATGATTACAAATGTTTAATTACAGATCAAGTTTAAATATTATACTGTAGGTTGAATATACTAAATTTAAATTTGATAATTGCAAAATTATGTTTTTTTTATAATTAAGTATGATTAGAACATTGCAACTAGATTGAAGATAAAGTTTTCTTGGAAGTTCCAGACATTTAAAAAGTTAGTAAATGACCCTTAAGTAAATAACTATCATATATTTTTTTATTTTAGCTCAGATATGTTTCACGTTTTTATGAAAACTTAGTTTTAAAACTTATAATGTGTACCTAAATTATATACCTTGTACCACCATTGTACTGTTCTCCAAAATTTGGCTCATCAAGCAGATATTACTGATCTAAAATTAAATTTTTTATTTCCCATAAACAATTATGACTATTTCTTCATAAAAATGTTTCTCCACTTGTCTGCTTGTATGGCCGACTTATTGCTTAGGCTACCTCATTTCATATTTTATTTATTTTTGTTTTAACAATTTAATGTGATTTATTTCTGATATATATTAATATTTATAGTCAGATAATTTAATGTTGTTAAATGAAAATATAATGTGATTAATTATACATTTTTCTTTTTATGGTTATTTTCATTTCCTAATTAGTACTAAATATTGTTTATTTATTAGTTTTTCTAATTATTTTTTAACTCATAGGCTGTTGTAACCAACCACTAAAGAAACCACTGAACAACAAATATGGAATAAGAACTCCTGAACCTACCAACCATAAATAATGAACCTATAAACAGCAACAGCAGCGACAACAACAACCAAGAATGCCATAAACAGGAAAAACCACTGCCAAAAATCAGCACTTACCTAAAATAAAACAATCAAAAAACATTATTCCTTCAACAGCAAAACGAGAACCTACCAAGAGTACTATGACAACCATAAAAAACCCAATGCAAAATTGAAGAACGAACCTAAAACAACACGATAAATTAACAGCATTTATTAACCCTAAAACATCCCAATAACCTCAAAGGACCATCAAAATAAACAATATGCCTATGACAACCTATGAGAAAATTTTTTTTTTAATTCTTATTGTCATTTAAAATTTGTTTAAGTATTAATAATTTTATAGTTTTTATACTTAATTTACATTGTTTGTATAATCTACTGTTAATAGAATAAAAAAATGTTGGACATAAACTGTAAGAAAAAAATATATTTATTTGGGAAATGAGACAAAGCCTAATGTACTGAGTTGTACCAACAACAATACAGACAAATAGATATAACACCAATTAGAGGGAGAAAGTCATTACTATTTAATGCTGGTGCCAAAATTATTAAAAAATAATTAATTAATTATAAGATGTTGTCCAATATTTTAAATTTTTAAGTCAATAACAACCACTATTAAAACTCTGGAAGTCACCAAAGAAACTGTCTCCTGTTAGTACAACATTCTGTCAAAAGTATTTCCTGTTATAAATTATGTTCAATAAATTTGATAAAACAACAAAATAATATTTATAAACTGTTACCAGTGTCATTTTATTATTATTTAATCTCTTTTATGCTTTGTTGGTATTTAATTTATTTAGTATTAAAAACATAAATTTAAACAATATTACACTAAATTACAATTATTTCGAGTTTAAAATCTCTGTATTCTTTTTTAAAATAATAAGTTATATTTTTTATATACGTAATTAAAAATTAACTTTGACATTTTCCTAAGTTATTTAATATTAGTGTAGTTGTTAGATTTAGATTATCAGTTTGTGTGGATTATAAATTTGTGTGTGTGTGTGTGTGTGTGTGTGTGTGTGTGTGTCAGTGTTTGTGTGTATATTTGTCTAATTTGAAAGTATAATCCAATTTCAGTGATAGCCAATAATCTGTATTAATATAAAATTAGTTTTATAGCCATACAGTACTTACTAAGATGCCTGAAATGTACATTACTAATTTGGACAAAAAATAAAGCAATAATTTGAATTAATTCAATTTAATTTTTCGATGTACAGATTTTGTTTTTTTTTAAATCATAAACCAAATATTTCTTTAGGTTTCTGATATTTGGAAAGCTGTATTATTTTATATTATTTAAGAGAAAGTAGAGAAAATAATTTTTTAGTAAATTACAGCAAAAATTAAAAATATTATATTTCATAAAACATACTGCCAAAAACATTGCCAACAAACAAAAAAATGTATATAAAAGTAATGAAATAGAAGGTTATGGGCACCTAAACCGATCATAGGTAATCAGTACCAATTGTGAAATATTAAAAATACCGAAGTTACGGAATAACGAAATCAAAAATTAAGTATCGTAACTGACAAATAATATTATATTATCGACGGCAGAACTGATAAGTTTCCATTTGATCACAAAATACGAACAGTTCCCAGCATACCCTTGTGTTAGTAGGAAACAGAGACTGGGAGGCACTACTTGTGATAGAATATAATGTGCAAAATCTACCATGCAGTGGGCTTCTCCAGACCTGAAAATTAAAAAATTAGTTCATAAAAACCTGCCCAGCCTCTGTGAAGCATGCAGAGAGAAGCGAGCAAAGAGTATGTGGAACTCAAGGTCAGCTGACATATTGGGCACTTACTAGCACTCACCCCACTTCAACATTAAAACCCGATACTGAAGTCTGTAGAAAAGTACTGATGACTGAAGTGATGAGTGTATTGTGGATTGATGAGTTGACTGTAGATTGATGACTTGACTGTAGATAGATGAGTTCATTGTAGATTGATGGGTAGAATGTTGACTGAAGAGATGATTCTTTACTTTGAAGTAAATGATGTTTGATGATCCAGTTTTCTGGATTGCTTACAGTTGATTAGGTGTTTCCTATAAAAAGAAGTTTGAATAAGTAATCAAGAATAAATTGACTTTAAAACAACTATATTAATATTGTCACGTTATATTAGGACTTTTTTATAATTAAATATATCCAAATACACTGAAACCCATTCAACTTGTAGATTAGGTGACTTCTTTACCATCTTTTCTTGATATTTTCATCAATCACTTGTCTTAAAACAATTTCTTTTAATTAAATTTTTTTTAAATGTTACTTCTTTTTAAAACAAAATTCCAATTAATGTAACAAACTATCATACATTTTTAGTGTTAATTAATACTTATCAAACAATTATTTAAAATTTTGTTTTGTTTCTTTGATATCAAAAGGATGTTGATTTTGGAAAATGGACTTATTCCAGAATGCATCATAAATGAAGGGTGAAAAACAATAGTATGATTTGCAGAAAGATGTACTCATAATGAAGTACACAATTAGTACAAAAGTACATTTTCAATGAAGTACACAGTTAAGATGTACTCACATTTTAAAACAACTACACTGCAAATACATTAACAATAGTTTGGATGGTATGAGATGTAACATAAGTGATTTGGTTTGAGTTTGGATGAGTCCAATGCTCAAATGAACGAGCTCTGTCAACTCATTTATTATACCAACTCATTGAATGTAATAACTAATATGATAAACAATTCTCCATTTTTTTAAATAATTATTATTTAATACTATTAAACTGGTCAATATTTGTTATTATCCCATGATCATACCATTAAATTGTATATGTAGAACAAATAGTAAATCAGCAAACAAAATTAAACCTTTTGTGAAATAATAACCAGTAAAACATGAAAAACTGATGCAGTAAAACTTACATTAAAGTTTGGGATCCCAATTTTGATACACATGGTAATTTAGTTGTCAGTGTTTCCTTTTTCAGTTTATACATAATGCAGTTACCTATAATGACACAAATATGTTAAATATCATTTGCCATAGCATATAGGGTAATATATATATATGCCATAGTTCTTTATACTCTCAACAATAACAGGATAACAAATTTAGTGGTATGTTGGTTAATTACAATTATATCGCTTTAAAATTATAATGCTTATTAAAAATTAGTCTGTACATAATACTTATTGGAAAGTACTACAAATTTTTGCAACCTTCCACCTTGAACGAGTGAACTTTTTTATAAAATATGCATTTTGCTGATTTCTATTATTTAATTTTTGATTATTTTTGAACGAGTGAACTATTTTATAAAATATGCATTTTGCTGATTTCTATTATTTAATTTTTGATTATTTTTGAACGAGTGAACTATTTTATAAAATATGCATTTTGCTGATTTCTATTATTTAATTTTTGATTATTTTTGAGCGAGTGAACTATTTTATAAAATATGCATTTTGCTGATTTCTATTATTTAATTTTTGATTATTTTTGAACGAGTGAACTATTTTATAAAATATGCATTTTGCTGATTTCTATTATTTAATTTTTGATTATTTTTGAACGAGTGAACTATTTTATAAAATATGCATTTTGCTGATTTCTATTATTTAATTTTTGATTATTTTTGAACGAGTGAACTTTTTTATAAAATATGCATTTTGCTGATTTCTATTATTTAATTTTTGATTATTTTTGAACGAGTGAACTATTTTATAAAATATGCATTTTGCTGATTTCTATTATTTAATTTTTGATTATTTTTGAACAGTGAACTATTTTATAAAATATGCATTTTGCTGATTTCTATTATTTAATTTTTGATTATTTTTGAACGAGTGAACTATTTTATAAAATATGCATTTTGCTGATTTCTATTATTTAATTTTTGATTATTTTTGAACGAGTGAACTATTTTATAAAATATGCATTTTGCTGATTTCTATTATTTAATTTTTGATTATTTTTGAGCAGTGAACTTTTTTATAAAATATGCATTTTGCTGATTTCTATTATTTAATTTTGATTATTTTTGAACGAGTGAACTATTTTATAAAATATGCATTTTGCTGATTTCTATTATTTAATTTTTGATTATTTTTGAACGAGTGAACTATTTTATAAAATATGCATTTTGCTGATTTCTATTATTTAATTTTTGATTATTTTTGAACGAGTGAACTATTTTATAAAATATGCATTTTGTTGATTTCTATTATTTAATTTTTGATTATTTTTGAGCGAGTGAACTATTTTATAAAATATGCATTTTGCTGATTTCTATTATTTAATTTTTGATTATTTTTGAACGAGTGAACTATTTTATAAAACATGCATTTTTCTGATTTCTATTATTTAATTCTTGATTTTTTTAACGAGTGAACTATTTTGATAAAATATACTGTTCATAGTAGAACGTCGTGTATTTTTTAATAACTCACCTAATATTCACTCGTTAAACTTTTGTATATAGCTTGACATATTTCTGGTATTATTATACGTATCGACTGCGGAGAAATTTCACATGAAAATTTGAGATCTTCAAAAGATGTACCGGTTGCAAGGAAACGTAATGTATCAGTCTTTCTTCTGCACTGATAGATTTCCTCAGTACAATATCTGCCTTCGTTATAATCGATTTCACTTTACTCAATAAAAAATTAAAATGTGTTTCGTCCATCCGTAAAAAGTTTTTAAGGTCCTCTTTTGCATAAACCCTTAATTCATTCAGCAAATTAACATACGAACAATTGTCACATTTTTTCCACCACTCTTTACACCACTTGCTACGTTTATTTTTCTGATTAAAATTACGTATTGCTACTGTGGCAGCACTAACTTTTCGATGTGACATGATGAACTGTTGCCCAACACTATATACACTATCTGTGTTTAGGGCTGTGAGCCAACATTCGACGCTCTCAGTTTTGTGTGGCCAAAAGTAACAGCACTAAACACTAGGATTTGTATGCGCAAACAGTGGAAACGAGCAAGTTGTTACAATTTTGTTCGAATGTCTGCGGGCATTACAAGACGACAAAGTTATCGTTGCATTTCTACAACATGTAATGACCCTACACGCTCATTTTTGTTGGCAAAAAATTGTCGATTCAAACATGTTTTAGCACAAGTCCTATAGTTTGGTGCACAGAGATATGGTCATACGTACATGTCTGTCATACAAATCGTCACGTCTATGGCCTGCTTTACAATCTAAACTCACTACCTGACTACTTCAGCTCTGAAAATTAATGCCATATCCCAATTGATATACACAAGCCTGGTATTTGTATTGGGGAACAGTTTTTCCCTGTCTAATATCACTTAAAATGTTATACGGACACGTATTCTAACAATTTTAAGGAAAACAAATTTACGCCTATAGTTGAGATTTCGTGTTAATTACCTTAACACAAAATGTTACGACATGTACAAACGGCCGTCGTCGCGAACGTGTGAAAAGTGTTTAAAAAAATGTTATACTGTTTTTTGTTTGTTCAGCACATGACTTTAAAGTAATATTAACAATGACCACATTATGAGTATCTTATTATAGTTGTTTTTATAATAAGAGGAAACAAGGAAATGCATTGCGTTTTTATAATATGTTTTTTAATTATTCATAATATATAATAAACCAAGGGGCCCGTGCGAAATTCCGCACTATGAAATTTTTAAGTAAACACAGCCTTTTGAATAATAGAAGTCGTTGGGGTAAAGGCGGTAGTTAGAAGGAAAATTTTAAAAAATAAATCGAAAAGCGATCGGTTTGGAATAATAATCACAAATTTATGAATCATTGTAGTATATACATCTCAATACAGCTAATTGTTGTTTTAATAGACATTTTTACAGGGCATTACAGTACCTCGTTGTAAACGATATTTGATGTAAGAATGTAATCTCTTCTTGTACTTTTTTTATTTCATTTTCTTTAATGGATACAAACATGTTAGTTGATTTAGTTACCCTTGAATTGGCTACAAACAGTTGTTCGTTAGTAACGACAGCATTTGGTAAATACAATCCTGCTCTTTGAAATCACAAATATATTTGCGTAAAAACAGTGTCCAAAACATGTGTTTGGTATTCAAAATTCAAGGCAGGGATTGGGGACTGTCAGTAGGGCCACATAACCTATAGGTTTAATGACTTTGAAATAAATATTTAAATTGTTCTAAGCACGTTATGCAGAAAAGTGAAATTTGTAATGGGATTTTCTATTTGTGACTAATAAGTTAGCTTCGTAAAATATACAAAATATTATCTGATTTGTGATGCCGCGCATGCATATGCGAGCTGCACATCTATGATGCCGTTTTGCCTGACAGTTAAAAGTGTCTTTTATGTTGAAATTCTTCACAAATAGTAAACTTTAGCGCAAAACCGTTGTGCAATGTCAGAAGCCGGTACTGTAAGAATAGTACGTGCGGAGAAAAAGGGATTTTGACTCGAGAAATATTATATATCGTAACATTAATCTGATTATTATGAATAATTTATAAATTTTAAAATGCAGAGGAAGTTTTATTATTTGTTATTATTGTATAAACTTTTTTTTGTATTTAGAAAGCAAAATCACATGAGGCTATTATTGCCTAAACAAAATTACTACAGAAAATAGGAAAAATACGGAAGATTAACTCTACTTACAAACTAAATAACATTTCTAAAAAGAAAAAGGGTGTAAGCAATATAACAGGTCCGAAAAAAGAAACACCTAGAACTAGTTAAGGAGAATAAATAATTTAAAATTAAAACAAAATAAAATAAAGTAAAATAAAGAAGGGCTGTAAAGTGGCCCTACACAAAATATAGAAACGAAATAAATAACACTATGAATCACTAACAAATAATTTAACTAAACTTTTTTTTAAATTAAATACGAATAAATAAGAACACTTAACAAAAAACCTATATGCTAAATTTGCTGATATATATGCAGGTGTTAAACATGAACACCAATAAATCGTCCCCTAAGATCACCAGCATAAAAACTCCCAAGCCATATAAATGACGCATGCTTCTCAAACCATCACAGTCTAAAACATATTATAAAAACAACTAGTACTGTATAAGGTACTTGCAACTTCATTCTATTACTATTACTTAATAGTCACATTTTGAAACATGTCCAGTTATAACAACACAGCTGCCATTTTCATTGTTTTGCCTCTTATTAGTTTTAATAACTGAAATTTGGATAGAAACAAAACGAATATTTCAACAAAAATCTTATATTTATTTATAAAATTATTTTTGTATTATTTTTGTACTACTATGGGAGCAACAGGCCCCCAAAATCCCCTTAACTCTGCCCGTGTTTACACGTTTCATTTTTTTAACTGAGAGTTAGAGGTTAATTGAAATTTATTTTAAATGATTGATGTCAACATAAAGATAAAGTGAATACACGTTAAAAATACAAATTTTTGTCTTCCATGCATAAATATTTCCACAAGATTGTTTTAAAATTATGTAAATAAGACAAAATCTTACATCCAAGTTCTTGTTAATGTCCATTTTTTGTTTAAAGATTTTTGGTTCTGAAGTACATGATCTAATAGTGGCCTACTTGCTGGATCTTTCCTCCGAGATAATAATTGTGACATTCCTGAAAATCAAAAACATTTTATAAATATTTTCTTATAATTCCTACAAGAAACTTACGACAAGAATTTAAATAAAATTAAAATTTGTTAGTTTTAAACAACCTACAAAAACAATTACCAATAAAAAAACACAAAAATGTTAACACTTACGTGAAAGTGAAAAATCCCAAAATTGTAATTGTTTCTCATAATTCAATTAAAATTTAGTTGGAAAATTAAATTTATTCTGGATTTTCAGTAATCTTCTATTTTAAAAATCTACTATCAATGTTTCCTTATTCAGTTTGTAGGTCTATTTAAAGTCACCTATAAATGTGATCAAATGAAAATTATGTTAATTATGTGAAATATACAAATTCCTTACAGAAACTTTTAATGGAAAAGTAGGCCTATAAGTATATTGATAATAATGCTTATATGTAGTTACATTAATGATATGTAGTTATAGATCATTTTGAAATAATGATGTCTGTGCCCTGTCCATTGCTCATGGGTATTTTTAATTTTACTATTTTTTCAACTCAAAATTAATGCTTAACTGAAATTTATTATTACTGTTGATTGTTGGAGTCCGTTCTGTGCTATGTCAATATTGTCTTTATTACGCTGACATAGAAATCAAATATCAAAAAGGTAAAAGTGAATCAATGTTTAAAAATGTATTTTATTTTCTATGCATACATCTTTTATTCTGACCCAAGACTCTTTATCTAATATGGTGTACTTAGCAAAACCACGATCTCAAAATTTCTAATATATTTCACTACAAGATGCTTTTGAATTTCTGCTTTTAATTTTATAAAATCAAAGTCAACAATAGACCAAGCTTCAACTGAAAACTTGAACAATAGGTTACACATGCCTTCATATGTTCATAAAATGAAAATAATACCCTATAAACTGTTTTAGACATTTAACTAATTTTAACATGTATCATATGTAGGGCCTATCACATGTATGATTTTCAATGCTGGTTGTGATGGATTTTGTGTAGTGCAAGTGGACAATTTATATTGATAAATATGTAATTATAAAAGATCAGTCGTTTTATATTAACAGGTGATTTATATTAAATCAGCTGATTTTATTGAAGAGCTGTTAGGCTATAATAAGGTTCAAGTTATGTTGTTAAAAACTAGCTATGTTAATTTGTTGTGTTTTCTAATAAATTATCGTAATTAAAATAAAAAGGTAGAGAAAACATGATACATGATTTTTATTTTTGGTTAAACAACAGAATTTTTGTTGTTATAAATTGCAAACTTAAAGCTATTAGCTAATACACATAACATAGGAACATATTTGTTTTAACGTGATATAAGCCTAGAGAGTATCTCTGAACTCATTTCTAAAACTTTTGGATAACAGTATGGTGTTTTTAGATCAGGATAAAAAGGTCATCGTTTTAAAACAAATTGATTATATTTAAATTTTGTAGTTTTTTATTTTATATAATTTTGTTGAAATTACTATTTCCTTGATGTGTTTATTTTTAATGTTTTCATAAATGTGCAAGATATTTTAAGACAAAAATATACGGCCATTTAATTTGCTTAACTTTTACAACAAGATGAAAGATATTCTTTATCGTTTTTTTTAGAAAAATTAACAAATGAATTTATGTTTTAATCATGTACAGAGTGCCCCTAAACTATGTTCAGAAACTTAAGGTCAGGTTAATTAGTTCTTTGGATCAGAATACAAAAACAAAAAAAATCAAAACTTTTTCAAAAACGCTTAGTTTGCTAAATATCCGTCATTTCGTTTTTTTATGAAAAAACACTAACTTTGAAAATATAAATTATATTGAGTTCAAATTTTTTGTACACATTATCTATGCGTTACGTTTTGTAAGTGTACGGAAAATAAGAACTTTATATATTTTCAAAATTGTGGTCATTTAAAATATTTTACCTCAGGAGCTCACTCCTTGTGAGTTCGGGTTTGGCGGACCCGAGGTTTCCTGAGCTGGATCTCATTTTACTTCAACTTGTCTTGGATGAGATCCCTTTTCTTTCTTCTTTCCTAATGGGTACTAAGCCTTTTTTCCGACACCAATGCTGTTAGGTTTTCGAAGGCTAGGGGTCTCTAATCTACTCTTGTTTCTCTTTTTCGGATCTCTATTCCGCCTTCAAAATAAAACAATCATCAGCAATGGATATGAAACATACGGAAGTAATTACCCCAGGTGGTACACCAGGAACTCTGGTTAATCCATCCTCTTCGGAGGCCGGCCCCACGGATTCTGGGGGCCAACTATTGCTTGTGGAAAATCCTTTTTAACAAGTAAAAGGTAATAAGATCTCCAGGAACTAGTGGTCCAAAAGGATTTTCTTTTGAATCAGAAAATAAGGAGCTTAAAGTAAGATTGAGTGAACTAGAGCTCTTGGTTGAACAGTTGAGGAAAGCTGTGTTTGATCTTCAATCTGAAAATGAAATATTAAAAACTGTGCGAGATGGTGCAGTGCAAGAACAGTCTCATGAAGGTGAAAGTATATTACAGCCCGAGACAAAATATCATACAGATGAAGAGGAATTGGCTCAGGAGACTGATTGGATCCTTAAAAAAGAAGGCCAAATAAAAGAGGAAAGCGGAAACATCTCCGGAACTATCAAAAATACCGATAAGAAAACCTTGAATAATGTCAATCAACTAAAATTATCAGAAAGATCAGATATCCCAAAGAGAAACAACCTCCTCCAATAAACATTACTGGTATTGCGGAGTATGCTACTTTACAGACCTTGTTACAGTCTGTTCCTGTTATAAAGTACAAAATCACTGCCTATAATAATAATGTTTGGAAAATAAACACTCTAGATGCTGACACTTACAGAACAGTGGTTCACAAATTGAATGAGAGTAAAGTGCAATGGTACACTTACGAAAACAAAAATGAAAGACCCATTAAGGTAATGGCAAGGGGTCTACATGGAACATGTACTAAAGAGGACATACTAGACGACCTGCAGCAAAAAGGTCTAAAGATACAGGATGCTGTTAACATAATAAAAAAGGGAAGAATAATAGAGAACAACCAAGGCGACAGTGTAGTTCACAGAAGAAACCTTCCACTCTTTATGCTAACCTTTGACAACAAAGAAAATGTTGCAAATATTTACAATATTAAAACAATTTTAAATATTGTCGTCAAGATAGAACCACTAAGACGAAATTCTACACTTATACCCCAGTGTAAGCGTTGTCAGGGCTATAACCATACACAAGGCTACTGTAGAAAAGATCCTAGATGTGTTAAGTGTGGAGGAAAACATATGACAAATGCCTGCACATTGAATAGGACGAGTAAGCCAAGGTGCGTAAACTGCAACGGAGAACATCCGGCGAACTATCGAGGATGTGAGGTGGCTAAAGCATTACAAATGAGAAGAAACAACGCCGAAAAGTTTCAAAACAAAGCGAGAAGTACTAGGTTGGATAAAAATAACGTCGGTAATCTACAGCATGCGGTAGCTGGATATGGCAATGAGCAAAGTAAAGAAAAGAAAACTTATGCGCAAATTATACACAGTGATAATGATAACAAGTCGTCAATGAAAACCATCTTAGAACTACTGAATGAGCAAAAGCATACTAATAAGTTGCTCTTCGATAGACTTGATAAACTAGAAAATAATCTCAAGAACAAAAATAACAATGGGAAACGGAAAAAATGAACTTCAAGCTACACAGTAAACAATGATCAAAATGTTAAAAATAGTCACTTGGAATTCTAACGGTCTTCTCAGCATAAGCTGGACTTGGAACCTTTTCTGATTAGTGAACAAATAGATATCTGTTTAATTTCAGAGACACACTTTACAAAACATTCATATCTCAAAATTAGTGGTTACAGTGTATATCATGTAAATCATCCTGCTGATAAGGCAAGGGGTGGTTCTGCTGTAATTGTTAAAAATAGTATCAAGCACTATGAAGAAACTAAAGTACAACTTGAAACGATGCAAGTGACAACCATTAAAGTTCATACTAAAAACAAAAATTTTAATATATCAGCCATATACTGTCCACCAAGACATAATCTAAAGAAGATAGACTACATACATCTTTTTAACATATTAGGCAATCATTTCATTCTTGGAGGTGACTTCAATGCAAAAAATACCTTTTGGGGATCACGTCTTACTACTGCTAAAGGCAAAGAGTTGTATGAGGCAGGAAAGGAGTTTAAATGTGACTTCCACTCAACTGGTAAACCAACATATTGGCCATCAGATCCAAGAAAGATACCGGACTTAATTGACTTTTTCGTGGTAAGGGGTGTATCTTGTAACTATATCAATCTCAGTGAAAGTTTTGATTTGGGCTCCGATCATTCTCCGGTAATCTTAACAATAAGTCAGAACATAATACAAAGAGAAGAACCTCCTAGATTATCCAGCAATAGAACCAACTGGATTGGCGTTAGAGAAGAGCTGGACGAGATTATTAACCTACATGTCTCACTTAAAACACCTGTGCAGCTCGAGGAAGAAGTTGATGTGTTTATTAATAACATACAGCAAGCAGTATGGAACAATACACCTCAGATAATTAAAAGATATAGTAATAACATTACTTACCTGCCTGAAGTTTTTGATTTAATTAATGAAAAAGAAAAATGCGCAAAAAATGGCAGCAAGTTCGAGCTCCTAAATTTAAATCTGAATTAAATCGACTCAGCACTAGACTCACAAAGTTACTAAAAACTATTAAAAATGAATCTGTTGCTAAATATCTGGAAAGTCTTGCGGCAGATAGAGACAACGGAGTCAAGATATGGAAGGCTACAAGATTCATTAAAAGGCCAAAAGTTCAAATGCCACCAGTCAGAAAAAATGACAATACATGGGCTAAGAGTGATAGAGAAAAGGCAGATTTGTTTGCTGAACTCCTAGCTGAGACTTTCAAACCTTTTCCTAGACAGTCAGGCGATGAAAATACTATAGAATCAAATGATCCTGTAGCAAATAAAAATAAGGACGAATACGAAATTCATAACGTATCACATAAAGAACTTATTCATGAAATCAAAACTCTTAAGGGTAAAAAAGCCCAAGGTTACGATCTTATCACAGCGGAGGTTCTAAAGGAATTGCCAAATAATGCCATAAAAAAACTTCTTCACTTAGTGAACGCTGCTTTCAGATTAAAGTACGTCCCAAGACAATGGAAGATTGCCGAGGTGATCATGATTCTTAAACCAGGAAAAGATCCTAATGACAAAACTTCGTACCGACCAATTTCACTACTAACAACAATGTCAAAGATTTTTGAGAAACTGTTTTTAAAACGTCTTAAACCAGTCATTGTGGAAAGAAAACTGACTCCTGATCATCAGTTTGGCTTCAGAGACAGGCATTCTACAATTGATCAAGTACACCGAGTTGTACATGTAATAGAAAAAGTCCTGGAAGAACGCAAAATATGTTCGAGTATATTTCTAGACGTTGCCAAAGCATTTGACAAGGTCTGGCACGAAGGGTTAATCTTCAAACTTCAGCGTGATCTTCCGGAACAATTTCATCACATTCTGGAATCTTACCTGTCAGAGAGATTTTTCAGAGTTAAACATAATGGAGAGTATTCTGAGTTGAGGAATGTATCAGCAGGAGTACCTCAAGGGAGTGTCCTTGGGCCCGTACTTTACTTGTTGTACACTAGAGACATTCCCAAGAAGTTGATACAATCACGGCAACCTTTGCAGATGACACAACAATTTTGGCGACAGGAAATACTGTGGAAGAGGCATCGAATAAACTTCAAAGAGCAGTTGATAGAGTTTGCATTTGGATGAAGAAATGGAGATTAAAACTAAATGAATCCAAATCAACCTATGTCAACTTTACAAATAGAAAAATCAACCCAATTCCACTTATAATTAATAACCATGTAGTAACTCCAGAAAATTCTGCTAAATACTTGGGGATGACACTGGATGCAAAGCTCCACTGGAAAGAACATGTCAAAAGAAAAAGGTTGAATTAAACATGCAATTTAGGAAAATTAACTGGTTGATAGGAGAAACTCAGATTTAGACCTACAAAATAAACTGCTTCTATACAAGCAAATACTGAAGCCGGTGTGGACCTATGGAATCCAGCTGTGGGGCTGCACAAAAATACAAATGTAAAAGTAATTCAAACTTTCCAGAATAAAGTCCTGCGAAGTATTGTAAGGGCTCCGTGGTTCGTTCGCAATGACAGTCTTCATAGGGACCTTAGGATGAAAACTGTCTCAGAAGAAATCAAAAGATTTGCAGAGAAACACAAGCAAAGACTTATACATCACGATAACAAGGAAATAGCTTGCTTATTAGACAACTCTGGCGAGATCCGTCGCTTGAAAAGGACGAAGCCTTTGGAACTTTGCAGTGAGAGTGTATAACTAATCACACATGAACAGAGTGTGTGTTCATCAGGAGTCCATCAGTGGGTGTTACTTCAACAAACAGTGACATTACTATTAAATGTATATTGCTGGATAGGCTTTATTGCCTAGTTGTAATTATGTTAAATAAAAAAAAAAAAAAAAAAAAAAAAATTTAAAATATTTAACATTGAATATCTCAGAAACTATTAAATTTCTGAATAGTG
Organism: Callitettix versicolor; assembly: GCA_022606455.1. Lineage (NCBI taxonomy): Eukaryota > Metazoa > Arthropoda > Insecta > Hemiptera > Cercopidae > Callitettix > Callitettix versicolor. Next base: position 29,219,265 of record CM040182.1, read on the forward strand.
AAGTTTCACTATTCAGAAATAGTGAAATATTCACAAGAATTTTTTTTCTATTTAAATACATAGGTCGTTTTCTATTTTTTCGCTAAAACACTTTATTACATGCCCAAAAGCAATAATACAAAACATAAAAGCGCCGAAAGTACGAGAAAAATCGAAAAGTGACCCACGTAACATCAAAATTGCTACTGCACAAAAGTAGGTAACATCTTTTTGATCACTAAAACGATAAAAAATCTTTATTAAAAAAAATACTGAAGGACCTAAATGACATGGTTGTTGGGTGAAAAACCTATTCAATTAAACGGACGTCATTTTAACAACGTTTTCACTACAACAATGAACAAAGTAATACATACTAAGCAATACCTATTAGAATAAGTTAATACGCATGTCAAGTTAATACTTGATGTCAATAGCCTATAGTAAAATGATAACGTCCACGAGCTACTTACTAGTCGGTGTACGAAATCTACAATGTTCCATGCAATGTAAACAGCAATGACGTCACAATATAGTACCGTAAAAAAACAGCCTAAAATGTTAAGTAATCTTTAGAAAAATATTTCCGCAGGTGAATATGTGTTAAATTGGATTATAAGATATGTAATAAAAGACCAAAAAATACATTCAAAAATCACTATTTGAGAAAACAACCTACACTGCATAAATATCTTAAATATTTTAAATGACCACCATTTATGTAAACATACAAAATAAAGTTTTTATTGAAATTTTAATTTGATAATTTTTGCCTTTTTGATACGATCTTTGGCACAAAAATCGAATTTGACAATTGAACGAATACTTTTTTCAACAAAATTCGTTCAACATTTTCAAAATGGCGGTTATTTCAAACTTAAAAGAAATAACGTTTTTCCTTCAGATTGTTTTGAAAATCTATAGTACGTATGTTAAAATAATCTTTAAATTATCGTTTTATATTTTAAAATTCCGTTGAAAATATGAAAATCTACCTGACGGCTGTCAGGGTTTATAGTTTATATTCGTATTTCCAGTGTAATTAAACATTTTAAATGCCAATATAGGCTATGCATATTTTATGTAAATAACGATGGTGAATTCAGATTTTCAAAAAAAAAGACAAACAAAATATTCCTGGAAACGAAAATTCGCTTCCATCACACCAGCGAGAGGGCTGCGTGCCGCGATTATTTTTATTTTTCTCTGCAACATTCTGCGCACAGGGGACAGAAATTGATGGCTAAGCAATTTTTGTTATTGTACCATATTTTATACGTCAACTATCGTGAACTAACAGTTAGGCAAAATGTTTTTAATTTTGAAAATATCGGTTTTTTTGTAATTCGCTCAGTCATCAATTTTTATCGCTCCAAAATTTCTTTAAATTAAAACTACTCAAACTATAATATTCGCAGCACGAAGTCCCGTTAACTCGATTAAAGGGACGTTAACTATTATTTTTTTAAACTTTTTGTATAAATCTGTTTACGCAATTACGATAAGCGTTTATGTCTGCAAAAAACAGCATTTCAATTTTTCAAAATATTTTAAAAATACGAAAGGGAACCTAGATTCACTTTTATATTTTAAATTAAATTAAAAAATTTAAAACGGTAATTTATGCCGGTTAAAACGTGGATTATGAAGGTGAAATTTGGATTTAAAAAAGTATTTTTTTAAGTACTGAAATAACTGCCATTTTGAACCTGTCGAAAAAGCCGAAGTATTTTGCTGAATAACGAATTTGTTTAGGCTAATACCAAAATCGATTTTTCGTACCAAGTTAAAATCGTGAAGACACAAACATAGGATGCATAGCTATATAGATACACATGGCCTAATCGATGAATTTAGGTAAGTGATACGTTTGCCGGCCCAGTAACTAAACGAAAAGTTGAAGTATTTTTTAGAAGACCTAGGCTTAGGCTATAAGTAGGTTAGAAATTTTCAGAAATATAGTCCCATATTTCTGATAGACTAAATACCTTAAACCTTAAGAAAATTTCTGTAATAAAACAAATAAAATATAAATACTAAGCTTTCAAAAAAACTTTGTCCCTATATGTATCAGGCTTATTAACCAAAAATATTTTTCTAAGAAAATTGCAATAAAGAGTCCAATAATATACGCTTTCAAAACTGACGGAGTAACGGATTTTTGAAAATCGGTAATGCTATCAGATAAACACAACGAAAGTTGCTTTTTAATCAGGTAAACGTTTTTTAACGAAAAATTAACTTTTACTTAAATTAATATAAACTTTGAGAAAAATAGCCTTTTCTCCGTAATAATAAATGCTTTTTATTATAGTTTTCTATAAAAAATTACGTTTAACATGGTTGATATATAGTATTTTTTATAAGGAAATACATTTAAATTATAATAAATTAATAATTGTAATGCATTACCTTGTGCGTAGGCACACTCTACACGGTGGCCAGATAGCTTGTGTAAATCAGAGTTACATTTCATGTCGAATCATGCTCTCCCCACTCCTCAATCAATCGACATATTAGATCTTTTTTTTTTGTATTTTAAGGCGAAAAGCACATTGAGGCTATTATTGCCTCCCTAAATGTAAGTGTGAGTGTAAAGTGTTAGTCGTTAGTGTAGAGTTGTGTGTGTGTGTGTGTGTGGTGTGTGTGTGTGTGTGTGTGTGTGTGTGTGTGTGTGTGTGTGTGTGTGTGTGTGTGTGTGTGTGTGTGTGTGTGTGTTAAGACTCGGGTACTGCGAGGGAGTTCTAAATCCTCTCAATAGGTGCAACTAGTCTGCACCCCCTGCGGGGTATTAGATCGTCAAAGGGGTTACATTGTGCCTAGGTTTTTCTTACCCACTTTATGGATTTTTTTTTTTTTTAACGTCCGACTATTGTGCACACTTGGGCTAATGCAGAAGATGGGATGATTTATAGCGTATGAAAATGCCAAGCTCTGGCCGGGAATCGAACCCGTGTCATCGGAGTGAAAGCCCAGTACGCTATCAACTAGGCCACCGAGGCGGCTCCTCCTTTATGGAGATCTACTGTATATCGCAATATTAATACATAAAGGGGGTATTATGGACAATACCTAGGTCACTCTTATCCCCCCCCCCAAGGGATCTACTATATATCGGCATATTAATACATCAAAGAGGATACACTGACCTTAGATTATACTTACCCCACCCCCATATTACAATATATTAGCATATTAATACATTAAAGCAGGTATACTGTATCTAGGTTTTTCTTACCCCCTATATAAATCTATATATATATATATATATATATATATATATATATATATATATATATATATATATATATATATATATATATATAGGCATATAAGAACAACAGAGGGGTACACTGTGCCTAGGTTATTCTTACCCGCAAGATATCTAATGTATATCGGTATATTAGTACGTAAAAGGGGGTACACAGTGCCTAATTTTTTCTTATCCCTCCCCAAGAGAACTACTATATATCGGCATATTAGAACGTTAAAGGGCGCACACTGTGCCTAGGTTATTCTTACCCCCCAAAAGATATCTACAATATATTGGAATATTAGAACGTAAAAAGCGGTACACTGTGCCTAAGTTTTTTTTATCCCCTTCCAAGATATATATCGAAGTATTAGATTGTAAAAAGAGGTACACAATGCCTAGAATTTTCTTAGTCCTTAAAGTATCTAATATTTAACCGGCATATTAGAAAGTCAAAGGGGGTACACTGAGCTTATTGTTATTCCTACCCCTGCCTACGATATGTACTATATATCGGCATATTAATACAACAAAGGGGGTACAATGCGCCTAGGTTATTCTTACCCCCAATATATCTACTATTTGTTGACATATTAGAATGTCAAAGGTGGTACACTGTGCCTAGGTTTTTCTTACCCCCTGAGAGACCTAGTATATAACAACATATTAAATCGTCAAAGAGGTGCACTGTGCCTAGATTGTTTTTAGCCCCTAACATATGTATAATAAATATGTTGAATTTTCTTATAATACATTCTCAAGTGTATATGCACATTACATAATAGTAAACGTTTGCCTATCTCAGCACTATACAGTATATTCGTATATGTTTCATTATATAAAATCTTTAAAAATACGTTTCTTCTTCTTCCTTCTTGTACGGCCTCAGGGGACCACTTTAAGTTCTCTTATTGGCTGTTCTTTTTGTTCTTAATTCCGCGTGGTAGTCTTCATGCGGTCAGATCTATTTTTCCTCTCGGCTTCGGAAATCACCATCTTTTTTCTGTTGATATCTGTTCTTCTCGTTTTATGCTCTTTCATTAGCCTGAAATTTCCGGATTCCTCCTCCAACTCTCTTCTTTCAATACCCAGTTCCTTCATGTCCTCTATAGCCAGTTTTAGCCACTTGGGTTTGGTTTTCCTCTTCCAGTAAAATTCTGCTAGTTTTTTCAGAAGTCTTGTCTCTTTCATTCTCAGGATATGCCCTAAGAAAGATATCCTCCTCTTTCTGATGACGTCCGTTAATGGTTCTATCTTCTGGTGTACTTCTTCGTTAGATATGTTCTAGTACCCTCCCTCTTAAATGTTCCATTTCCCTATACAGTTTCTAGTAATTCCCTTTCAAATACGATTATTAATTGAAAATTAAAATATTTGTCAACATTTCATACGATTTAAAATTTTAAGTACTTTAAACGTATCATTTTAAAAACAATAGGCTATTTTAAACAGTAGGCGTCCTAACTCTTACGAAGTCTGTTCTTGATTCAAACTTCACAACAAAATTATAACACAAGTTATTAAATTATTCTCTAACACCAACTAGTTATTGTAACAACGAACAGATTTCGTGCGTTGATGGTAATCATGGAAAAACAGTTTGCACGTAAAAAAAGTGAAATATTATAAAGAAGATTTAAAAAACTAAACAATTGCCTTCATTTACAACAAAATAAAGTATTAAAAATAATAAAACATATTTTCAGCAACTACGTACTAAAGACAAATCAACAATCACCAAATTAACTTGAATATAATCGCGACACACATCTGCCTCCTGAAGTAATGGAAGCGCTTTCCTACAAGTACTTTTTAGGAAATTTCAATTGAAAAATTGAGCCCATACTAGAGCCCAGGCCCGGGATCTTGAAATGAGCACTGATCCTGACCTCTACATCATTTTTTGAGCATCGTTAAAATTCGCGCGCGCGCGCGCGTTTGTGTGTGTGTATTTGTGTTATAGCACGCTCACGTTTGAAATTTTGGTCCGATTTGGTTCAAATTCGGCAAAAAAAATCATTAATAATAATAACTTGCATAAGTTCTTTAACCAGCAAAATTCGTTGAACTGTTGTCAAAATAGTGGCCTTTTCAAATATTCAAAAATTCATAACTTTTTTTATATTGAACTTTTTTAAAATGCTGTTTCACAATCGTTATCGACGTTAAAAACTACGTGAATGCATTTTAAATTTTCAAAATATGTTGAAATTAAGAAATTTCTTGACGTCGGACAGAGTTCATCTTAATATATAAAACAAGTTCTGACTGATTGATTCATAATCAACGTAGACCAAAACTACTTGAAATTTTCAGGGTACAATTATGTTACCATATAGACGTGCACTAAGAAAGGATTTTGCGAAAATTTGATTTTAACGCCATTAAACTACTTACCAAGTCCAAATTTAATAAACGTACATCCAATACTATTATAGCTAGAGACTTGATTTTTAAGGTATCTTCTTACAACAATTTCAAGGTACACTAAGAAAGGATTTTGCAAAAATTTGATTTTGACGCCATTAAACTACTTACCCATTCCAAATTTAATAAACACCGTACAGTCAATAGCATTATAGCTAGAGACTTGAAATTTTCAAGGTACCTTCTTACAACAATGTAACTAAGTAATGTGAACTAAGAAAGGATTTTGCAAAAATTTGATTTTGACGCCATTAAACTACTTACCCAGTTCAACTTTAATAATCAACGTATAGCCGAGACTATAATAGTTAAAGATTTGAAATTTTCAGGGTTACCATCACATGCAGGGGTGCACTTAAAAACGATTTTCCACAGTATTCAACCCATAAAGAGGTAAAAATGAAGTACAACAATTTTTATTGGAAAAATATGTTTTTAGTCTGACCTTCTTAAAATTTAACATAGTCACTCTTAAATATAAGTAAAGAAATATATTTTTCACCATTTCCCAAAACTCATCCCCTAAAGAGATTGAAAGGGGGTAGAAAATGTAGAAAGTTTTATACAATTTTGCATTGAAAAAAAATATTATTTTGGATCATATATTCTAGAAATATGTTATGAAACACAAATAATGAAACACATATTTCAACATTTTTCCGAATTCAGTTATGTTTGGGGGTGGCGGCTTGTTTGTTTATTATTTGGAATTCCTAAACAGCGAGTTATATGTTTAGGCGACGAATGTTGACCAGCTGTGATTAGTGCAAAATTTAATACACGTGGAAGTCTAATAACCCGTAAAATCGGGAATTTTTTAAAAGTCACCTATCTCGTCGCTGGTATTCCTTGCTTCTAATAATAAGATACCTTTTATGTTTTCCAATCCAAAATGCAACATTGTGCTTTCTTGTAATTTAGGCCTAACCATAAATTAATTAATTGACTTTTATAGCTTGTACATTTAACAATAAAAATTAATAACAGCCTTAAAGCACTGTACAGAACTAGTTATTGTTAAACATATTTTATATTTTCAAAACAGAGTTCATTTATAAACTTTGCCAATAGACATAGTATAAAAGTATAAACCCAAATATTACAGAAAACATGTCAAACTGTTACAAGACAACCATATTTGTAATTAAGAATCTGTGGATCATGTCGACCATATTGAATCAATTCCCTATAAGTCTGTCAATTAATGATAAGAGATTACTCCGCTATTTGTTATGGTAAAATTACGTTTGATATGTCATTTTAAAGGCCATGATTATGGGGAAATACAGCCAGCTTTTTAAATTTTGTATATATTCTTTGCTTTTAAAAGATATAGCAAAAATTTTTAAAGGACGGAGCGCTACAGAAAATGATTTTCTGAGATCTCATGGCCAAACTTTGGATTCAAGGACTGGCTAACATTCAAATTGTTTGAAACCGCAATTATTTTAATTTTGATTTTTGTTGTACGTTTTTTTAGAAACTGATAGAAATTAAGAAGTTCTAAATAAAAAATGTGTACGGAATTCAATTAGGAACTCTAAAAGGTCAAAAAATGTTCACTTAATTGATTATTTAGTTGCGACGGCTCCAAAAAGGAATAATACAGTCAACTAACGTCGAATAAAATCTCGTGTTTGAGCTAATAATAAAATACTAGCAAAAGCTGATTCACCGTCATGCAGTAATTTTTGGAAAAGTATATTTATGTGTTTGTGGTTTTTGAAGTTATTTAAGTGTAAAGTTATTTTTATTGAACTGTATATTTTTATAGACATAATAATTACAATAGAAGTAAAATTTCTTTTTAGACAAGATCTTGGTTAGCTTCGCTTAATTCACAACCTGATTGCAAACCTAATTACTACACTACTGTTGTCACCTAAGTTGGCGTCTTTAAATGTAAACCTAAAGATATGTATTTTTGTTAAGTACCTCTACTAATTTAAAATTTTAAAAAACCGAATATCTTTGACATAATTTTTAAAAAATATTATATAAGAGAAATTAATAATAGCTGTCCATATTTCAAAACATTTCGGTAAAATATTTTTTAAAATTTCAGAAGTAAGCAGATCATTGGCCGTTCTTTCGTACGAAACGATAAATATTCCGTATCATTTCGTTGCAGTTTCATAGCAGAGCTGGTAATGAAAAGAAAATGACAAAGACAGAGAGAAGCCTAACTTCGCTCTCACTCTAACTGTGAGTGAGTGTATCACGATACCTTCACAAACTCGTCTCGTGGTTTTAGTTTACCAAAGCCTTGTTAGGGGCGCCACAATACTAGTATCGATTTAACTTTAGTTGAAATCTCTGCTGTAAGATAGCACTAGCAGCGAACACGCACATCTTTTCGCGGTTGTGCGATCACGTCCGCTGACAAACTTTGTCCGCTAGATCGCAGGCCACTCGCTCTAGGGGCTATTTTTGCCAGTCGAACATTTCCCCTCCAACCGCTTTGTGTTTCGTGGTTCCCCCTCCACGCTCCACACTTTTCTTGGTTCCTTCGGTAACTGTGGGCTTTATCAGACCTTATGCTTACTTGAGCATTTTTTTCAAGGCTGGCTATATGCTATGACATCTTTCCATGCGATTTACGAAACAGATTTTTTTTTTTTTTTGTGATTAACGTCCGACTATTGTGCACACTTGGGCTAATGCAGACGGTGGGATGATTTTACGAAACAGAACTTCACATTCATGCGTTATACTGTATTTGTCTGTTTTTACAGAATGTCACTTTTGACTTATATTGTAGTTTGCCTATTCCAACTTGTATTTGTAATTATAGCACGCTACTCGCTGACCTGATGGAAGCAAATTTCCTAAATATGCTGTTTTTGTTTAAAATAAAAACATTTTAAATTTATTAAATTTTTGTTCTACAATAAAAATACAAAATGAAAAGCCGTGAATTTTGTAAGTTTTTTACGCAAAAATTTGATTTCTATAAAAATTTGATTTCGCTATCGTAATCAGTGTTAAAAACTGTATAAATTAGCATTTAAAACATTAAAGGCTGAAGGAAAAGCATTTAAAAAGTTTAACAATACAGGCGTTTCTTTAATCTCCAATCTAAATTTACTTGTTTCCCATTTAACAATTGCAGTACCTAGGCTAGTAAAAATCTAAATAAAAACCACCAAGTGGTGAAAAGCTCTTCCCCAAGTCTACAGTTAAAAAGTTTGTTGAAATTGCCTTTTAATGCATCCCGAAAGCATTTAACAACAAATTGTCATATAGTAAATTGTATATATAACAAATTGTCATATAGTAAACAAATTGTCGTATGTAAGTATTAGGTCAGGCGGTCACCAAAAATGTGGAATTCAGTCAGTTTAAAGAACGCATTTGTATCTTTTAAATCTAAATATTTAGGTCTGCTGTAACGGAATCTCGGAAACTAATATATTAAAAACCGTAATCTAGGCAGCGAGAAATAAGTTTAAAAGCCTGGGTTAGTGTAGTGGGGGGGAAGCGGAGTCAGCATCAAAATCGAATGTAGACAGAGTCGAAGCTACGTGGAGTGGAGCCCAGCGATGCCACTCGACTCTGCTTAGCTCCGTTATGTTTTCAGTGGCCGTACCTACATAAAAAATAAGTAAATTCGTTTTTGTATGCGTAGTCCGCTTCGTTCAGCGAAACTCCGCTCCGTATTTGATGGCCACCTAGTCTTATGTAAATATCTTAAAGTAAAGCTTATATAGATATTACTAGCATAACCCATCGCGGCTTCGCCCACGAAGCTTAAACTGTTTCAGTAATGTAATAATTTAGAAACATTAAAAAAATATATTAGTAAAAGCGTGATAATCTAAACCCATGATTATTTTACAGTGAATATGAAAAAATATTATAATCTGAATATGTTGTTTTGTTGTCTTCAAAAGTGTTCCATTCGAATTTAAGAAAATCTGATAAAAAATATTTTTCTCCAATGCAAACATTTAGCCTATACCTCTTTTATATGTACATCTTTTTAGGGGATGAATTCGGGGAAAATGCTGAATTACGTGCATCATAATTTGTGTTTTAGAATATTTTGTTTACTTTTAAGAAAATCCAATAAAAAAGATGTTTTTCTCCAATGCAAACACTCTTTTTTCTCCAATGTCGTAAAGTAAAGCGTACATAGATATCGTAAGCTATGTATCGGATGTAAATATTGTAAAGAATGTATGTATTGTATGTAAATGTCGTAAAGTAAAGCGTACATAGATATCGTAAGCTATGTATCGGATGTAAATATTGTAAAGAATGTAGGTATTGTATGTAAATACCGTAAAGTAAAGCGTACATAGATATCGTAAGCTATGTATCGGATGTGTCAATATTGTAAAGAATGTAGGTATTCTATGTATATATCGTAAAGTAAAGCGTACATAGATATCGTAAGCTATGTATCGGATGTAAATATTGTAAAGAATATAGGTATTGTATGTAAATGTCGTAAAGTAAAGCGTACAGAGATATCGTAAGCTATGTATCGGATGTAAATATTTTAATGAATGTAGGTATCGAATGAATAGGTATGATTGAGCCTTAGTTTCGACGTCATATCCGTAAACCCATGTTTCGTCACCTGTTATAATATGTTTCAGTAATTCTGCATCGTCGTTGACTTTATTTAGTGACTCCTGAGCAACTTTAATTCGCCGCTGTATGTAAATACAACAATTTTGGAACGAATTTTGCTGCCACGCGTTTCATACACAAAACATTGGAAACAATGTCATGATATGATCCAATCGATATGCCAACGTCATCAGCGATCTCTCTAATTGTGATTCAGCGATTGTTCATAACCATTTCTTTCACTTTTTCCACGTTTTCATCGGTTGTTGATGTGCTGGGGCGTCCAGGGCGTTCGTCATCTTCAACTTCTTCACGGCCTTCTTGGGAACGCTTATACCACTCATAAACTCTTGTTTTACTCATAACAGACTCACCATAGGCCATTGTTAACATTTCACACACTTTGTTACACTTTATTCCATTTTTTACGCAAAATGTGATACAAATTCTTTGATCTATTTCTTTTAACAAACGAAAATCGCCGAACTCATAAAAACATGTCTAAACTTAGTGGCTGTCGCAGACAAAGTCAACAATGAAGACATCTGAAAGTTTTATCATACTTCAAGGGCATGTATGCCAACATAATAAAAAAAATGTGTGACAATCGGACTCTCCAAGCCCGCGAAATTTAAAAATTCTCGTTACTTTCTGAACACACCTCTCTTATACTTCCCGCTTCCTCTCGTGTTTTCACATTATTCGCCCAAAGTCAAATAAATAATTATTTTAATTATTGCAGATTCTTAAAAATGATAAAAACCTATTATATTATATGGATGCCAATTACGGTAATACAAGCGATGTGAAAATCGCGTGTACTCGATTCTTTGATTTGAATGGGGTACTCGATCATTGTACACTACACGATTCTCCGAAATGAGTTATTTTTCCCAGATGCATTACGATTCCGATTAATGCAGTCGAATTTATTCAATATTCCTTCCCTCTCTTTCTACTCGATCTTAATGTTTATTATTTCAAACATAGCATTTATTTTATTTGAATTTCAAAACAAAAATCGATTCTCTATAAGTACCTTTATAGATTGTACCTTTACCGCGAATCTTATAAAATTATCAATTATAAATAATTATTCAATAATAATTGAAATAAATATTTAACATTTTCTTTTGTGAAATGTATTGTATATCTTTCCAACTAATGGTATCATGCCTATTATATACATATTTTATTAATACAGTATTATTACAAGCGGAATGAACAGTATATCGGGAAAAATTTAATAACTGTGTGTAGAATCAAAATAAAGATTTGAAAAATTTTAGTTATATTCAGGACATCACGGATAACAATCACTGCAAAAGAGATTTTACTCAAGAACTCTTGATATGGTTTTAGTCAAAACAAAAGACTATGAAAATTTTGTTTTGTGACATTATTCTCAAAAAAATTGTATATTATTTTTTTTTTTAAGAATTAAATGTATAATTGTTCAGGAAAAACCAATAAAGGCCATGGTGTAACTAAATTTATCACATTATTGTTCGTTTACTTTAACAATGAATCAAAAATGAGTAGTTTATAATGAGAAAAATCCAATTGTAGTGCAAAAGAGGCAATCGGACAGTTGCAGTAGAAGGTTCTAGGAAAACAACTGGTTGACGAATGTAGCGAGTGACCAAGTGGGGGAATTGATAAGCCGGTGGAGGAGAGGGAGCAAGAGAGAGCGCGAGTGTTAGAAAGAGAACGAAGATTGCGGGTTGCATCTTTTCATTTACAGGAGTAGGCCAATTTTTTTAAAACGCCCCCACGGCTAAACGATTCCATCTAGAACAGATATTTTTTTGGAAAATAACCTTCAAACCTATCTTCACCTCGCTATGAAGTTTAAATTTTGATTCAATAAAAAATATATTTTATATATTTTTTTTAAAAAAACAGTTTTTTTAAAAATGTCCGATATGGCAAAATGAGGGTAATTAAGGTATTGGTCATGTTTAGTAGCATATAACTCCAAAATTTGGTTTAAATTTCTTCTTCCGTTTACACGTGGGTGTGGATTGACTAAAACACAAAAAGACCTTTTAAAACCCCCCTAAAACGCTAAAAAAATTTTTTTTTTAATATATATGTGAAAATAACATGTCTCCAAACATGTGTGAGTTATTTTAAGCCAAAATATCCATAATTGTTTTTTTGATCGCACAACCTTAAGGGTAGTACGTTTATATTCAATAACTATGTCTAGATTACTCTTACCCTCAAGAGATCAACCAAATCGGCATATTAATACATCAAAGGGGATACACTGTGCATAGGGTATTGTTATCAAAACAAGATATATATATATGGTCATATTAATAAATCGAAGGGGGACACGGTGTCTAGGTATTTCTAACCTTCAAATATTGGCTACCTACAATATATATATATATATATATATATATATATATATATATATATATATATATATAATGTTTATATATATATATATATATATATATATATATATATATATTATTTGTGTACAGACCCTGTTGGATCACGCAAAGCACTCCATATCCATAATAATATATAGCAATAATAATACATTAAATGGGTACACTGTGCCTATCCAGTCGAATAACCGTTGCGTTGTCTTCGATCCATCCTATCTGTGCTTTAACCATTTGTTATGAGTATCAATTTGTTGTTGGCAAGAAGTATGTGTTAAATATTTCAATTTTATTACAATACTTTTTAAAGTAATTGTTTTCTTCTAAAAGTCTTTGAAAAAGTGTTAAACTTTAAATGGGACGATAACTTCCAAATTCATAAGACGGTTTTTTTTGTCTATTGACAGAAGGAAGAATGAGTGGTTGGGAAGGTAAGTTACACTAGATTAGGTTTAAGAACTGAATATTACTTAAAAAATATGATAAATTTGTAGAGTCAAGGAAGCTGAACTTATTAATTATAAATATTCCTTTCGTTTTTTCAGAACTTCGTAAACAAGCAAGAAAACTAGAAAATGAAATTGATCTGAAGTTGGTTTCTTTTAGCAAATTAGGGACAGTAAATGTTGGTGTTTATAAAAATAATGACAGGTACAGTTTGTTTTAATATATTTTTTACATATTTCTTTGGTGTAAATGTGTAATTATTATTGTGATATCATTGCTGTTTATTTACAAGGGACATGCTAGAATTACTTCACAGGATTATTGTGCATTTCCGATCACAGAAAACTGTGCCCATGATTTTCTATATTGATGGTTCTTGCTTGAATTTGAAAGATTCAGATTCCATGGTTTTGACAGAATTTTAAAGATGCCACTCACTGGATTACCCTTTAGTTTCTGAAATGTAGTAAGCAATTTATGTTTCATTGCCAGTGACTCAAGAACTCATCACTATTACTGTCACAGAGCTCCAGAAATTACATGGAATATGCCATATGCTTTGTTTTGTGTTCTTCTGTCAACATTTTTGGTATCCATCTAGTGCAAATTTTTCTCTATTGGTGTTTTCCAGAAACAGTTTCATAAATTACTGAAACAAGAAAATTTTCGACAAAGTACATCAATGGTGAAGCACCTGTTTGGCAAATTTCTTATCAGTCTTTTGTGTCAATTCTTCATTCATGACACTAGGTCGTCCAGATCGTTTTTCATCGTTGAAAATTTGTCCTCCCTTGATATTATTACAGTAGACATATATTCTATCTGTTGTAATAATGTGTTTGCTAACAATATATATATATATATATATATATATATATATATATATATATATATATATATATATATTTGTTTATTACAAAAGAATTGTTTTAATGTAATAAAAATTTAATAAAGTAGAATGCCTTATAACCAATTACTTGAGACCACAAACCATGTGTCCAATGTTGTGTGCATGTCATTTACCACTACATTATGATCTCCTGTCAGAAGCAAATGAGATAGTTTAATTATAACATGGTGTTTAAAGTTAAGATGAATTACAGTTAAGTTGAGAAGCTCTTAAGAATTTATAACACTAAAATCAAAGTAATGTTAAAAAAAAATTATACATTTGGTCCTGGAAGTCTTAACAATCAGGCTAATTTGATCAGAACATTGTAGTCATCTGTTTTGTTTAGTAATATACACAGCTTTTGTAATATATTAGTGGTACAATTAGTATTATAGGATTTCTTGTAACAATATGGACTCCTTAATACAGTATGGTATCGAAGTTTGATTGCTCATATGATTGTCTGACCATGTTTATGGATATAACGATTCTATTATATAGTAACTCAGTTTGACTTTTAATATTCCCATTACACTGACACATTGTTAATTAATTTATTTATGATAATAATAATTTTAAAACTAGCCTAATCATTTGGTATTACTCTACAACAGTGTGACCAGTGATAATCTTTTTTTAATTTCGTTTCCTTTGTAGGAGTGATCTTGTTCCAAGATTCATTGTTATTTTCAATCTCACGTTAACTTGAACTACAGCATTTTTAAACAAATAAAATTAAAATATTTACAAATTTTAAAGAAAAACTTTGACTAACCTAACCTAACATGGATTTAGGATAACAAAACAAACATGCAGATTTGGACATTATTTCTGCAGTTTAATGATAAAAATTATGTATTATTTGAAATATATAAATAGTTATTTACTTTTTGACAGAAAAGAGCAAACTTTTTATGTATTAAGATATATTGTTTATTTTTGCTTTCTTACAAGAGACTGATGTGTTTAAAGAGTCAGATCAACAAGATAATTAAACAAGAGTTATATGGAAAGCATAAAGTTTTGCTAACGTAATTAACATTGTATTCGAGGAAGTAAAGTACGTTTTTCACCTTTTATTATTTTTCTGACTTTTTACAGACAACATATTAATCTGTAAAAATTATAAAAAAAAGTAGTCTAGGTAAAAATTAATTAAAAACTACTAAACTTGTATTGCCATGCATACTATGTTAGTTTATTTAGGTTATTATCATAACATAATATGTGTGAACATATGTGTGATATATATGTGAACATGGTATGTGTGAAAATAAGTTATGTTTATCACTTTTCTTCTTTTTCATACTTTATTAACATGTTAATCTGTTAGGAAGCAAAAATAAACAATACATTTTAATACAGAAAAATTGCTTCTGACTGCCAAATGGTAAATAATTATCGGAATAAAATTATCTATGTAAAAAAGCAATTTTTATAGTGTCTATCATATTTCATACAAGTCCTGATTTAAAAAAAAAAAAATCTATAGCAACATTTTTTGAGTCTCCAAGAAATTTGTATACCAATATATTCAGAAATATTTGTTTTTCAATTAAAAAAACTTCTTAGATGTTGCCGGTTATGCTAATATCCACTAGTAGGCCTACATACTAAATTGCTTACGCCCTAGATAGATTTAAATGAACGATGAATCACAACAAGATGTCCATTGCAAAGGAATGGCAACACACCTTGAAATGAAATAAGGCTTGTAAAACATAGATAAAGAAAATCACATGTCTATATGTAAAGTGTAGTGTCTAATAAAAGTGTAAGTAGACCCTTTTTAATTTTTAAAAAGATATCAGTTTTTGAAAGCACCAAAAATTTATTTACCATTTTACTTGGAAATGATGAGTTATATTATTGTAAAATGATAAAATAGAAACATTTTATACAGGTTTAGCTAAACATCAAGTTAATAATGAATTTAATGGTGATAAGATAATTACAACATTAGAAATCTCTATTTGCAGAAATTGTAATTTCTGGTCTTTTTTGAGCACCTAAACCATTCTGATAGTTTAAAGTCAAATTTATATGAGCCATTATTATGAAGAAGTGCAGATTTGGTATATATTTAGAACATGAGATATGCATATATCTCAGTAGTTCTGGTTCCATTAGTGTCTGTCAATATTTCTTCAAACATGTGTTGACCAGTGAAACCAATGTTCACAAGTGGAACCAGAACAAAAAATGGTCTCTGAGTCTTAAGACACATTTTTGTAGATATATTTGTTTAACTGTTAAACTTTAAAAATAATTATAATAACTTATAATTTATTATAATTATTGTTTATTATTATTGCCGCCTCGGTGGTCTAGTTGATAGCGTACTAGGCTTTCACCCCGAGGATCCGGGTTCGAATCCCGGCGAGGGCTTGGCATTTTCATACGCTATAAATCATCCCACCGTCTGCATTAGCCCAAGTGTGCACAATAGTAAGACGTTAAACACCAAAAAAAAAAAAAAAAAAGTATTATTATTATTTATAATAATAATAAGTGCTTCATTATTGCTTATGTTATACTAACTGAGGAAGGAAAAATTTATAACCTAGTCCATATACTGTATATGTCCATAACAAAATAAAAAAAATCATGTTTAATCAAATGTTATCATTACAGTGATACTGAACCACTGCTTTCTACTGAGCATATGTACGAGTCAGTAACTCTTGAAATTGAACAACTATTGGCAAAAGTAAGTTTTGTATGGTATTTATTTAAATACAAGGTCCCCCAGTGAAATGGGATGATTAAATAAAGTAATTGTTGAAAAAACAAATTTAATATTTTTTAGTAAATAATTGAAAGTACAAGAATAGCTATTATGAGTACAATACGAAAAAATATTTTCTGAACACTACATCTACCAAATGTCCTCCATTTCAGTTAAGGCATTCCTGGAGCCTGGTTTAGAACTTTTGCATGATCTCTCGCAGCGTGTTGACAGGTATTGCCGCTGTCTTGTCTACAATTTGTTGTTTGAGGGCTTGAATGGTTGTGGGTGGATCTGCTTGAAACACTTGTTTTTAGGTATTCCCATAAAATAAAAATAGGTCCCCCCCTCAGTTGTGTCACTTATTCCAATGCAAAGGGCATGTTGCTTGGCTGATCGGCGAGGACTTCTAACCATAGCCTGTTGAACAGCTGCAATGTTTTTTCAGTTGTTCGAATAGTTTTACAATCCTGCATCTTTTTTAAGATGTTGATCCCGTTTGCTCGAGGTTGTTAATTCATGTTCGAATTGCATTATCTGACAGAACAGGCTGGTTACACGATATGTTAAATGACTTCGGAAAGCACGTCGAGTTTGAAAAAAAATTTTCTATTTTGATAATATGCTTTCACCATATAACCGCATTGTTCACCCATTCAATGATCCATTGCAACTAAATAGTAGATTGTGCAGGTGGTGACACACCAGTAACCATCCCCCCCACTACGTGCCAATTTTGTCTGAAGGCCACTTACAATCATCCCGTTTCATTAGCGGATCCTGTAGTTGAAGGTTTTGTATACTGTTGGATAGTTTGTATGTATTTTGAAAACCCCTTGTGTGTATTGCACAGAAATATTTATAAATGTCTAAATACAGTATCTCATTGAGAATTTATGAAAGGCACTTTTAATTAATAAGTGTCTGACACCAAACCTAGAAACATTATAATCTAGATACATATCGTATAAAGTAATCCTACATATAAAATAACTTATAATTGTATAAGAATATGTATAGGCCCTATAGGCTACTTCAATTTCATAAAATGTTCAAAAAAGCTGTAAATAATAAAATTATCGGGTAATGGTTTTTTATATTTATTTTTGCTATAGTATAGAATAAAAGTACAAGTATAAAATATCTACCAAAACTTTTGGCTTAAGGTTGCACAATACCATGACAGAGTTTCATGCAGTATTCTAACATGTTACAATTTTTACAGTGACTTTTGTAAACTAATAGTTGCAATGTGCGATAATTCGTTCATTAACATTCGTTTAATTCGAAATTCGTTTGTTGACTTTAAAATTGTAAAATATTTATATTACGTAATGTAGATAAGAAAACATACTTTTAGTTACATCTTTTAAAGGCAGAAAATTGTATTGAATTTTGGTTCATCTACAATCTAACCATTAGTCTTCTGCAAAATAAACCTTTTCATAAGAAAAATTAAGCTTAAAAATCATAAATTGTAAGACAAAAAAAGCTCTCAAGCAATATTTTCACTGTTGTAATGTGTTGTGCTCGGCCAGTAACAAAACAAAACAGTTTATTATCAGTCTCTTGAAGATTAAATTCACCCATTTTATTTTATTACTTGATATTTGTAGAATCTGCAGTGCTTGTACAAATCGTATTACTGTTTGTTTTTTTTAAATTGTGCATTATATTATATTTGCACTCTTGCACATCTTGCTATGTAAAATAAAGGAATTAATTTTAAAAAATGTTATATTTACTTATCATTCAACAATATAATGTTATTTATTGTTGCAGCTCTTTCAAGTAATTTACAAAAACAGACAAATAAAAGATCAAACAAAAAAAATGTTACAGCTTCAATTCTTAAAAAAACAATGTATAAAAGTAAATATTAAAATAGATAAATGTTTGGTTGTAATAATTTGGTCACATGTTTATAAATACATTATTAGCCTATGTGTGTTCTTATCACAACGTAAAAAAACTTCAACTTTTTTTAAGATTAAAAAAAATACTGCCAGATAAATACCACATGATAATAAATTTAATACCATTATCATAGTATTAAATAAATTAAATCAAAAAACTAAATTGATGATATTTGTTTGAGGAAACTTTAAATTATTTTGAAACAGTTATAGTTTTGAAAATTGGGATTTAGGGAATCTTACTACTTAATAAAATTTGAGCTACGTTAGAGTACCAAAGCACAAATCTATTGGCTGTCTGAAGTTATGAAGTAATTTAGTACCAGCAAGTCAAGTGAGAACTGTCGTTGACCATGACTCACAACACGATAAACCAAATTACTTCTTCCTTAAGCACTTGCCAGAAAAAGAGGTTTAAAGTAAAAATTTTGCAAGAAAAATGTTTTGGTAGCCTTTATGTTCTTCTATTTTCACTAATATCTGCAGACTATTTCCTCAAAAATTTAGTTCAGGTGTCAGTGAAAAAACCAGAAAATCTGCCTAATTTTTCAAAATCAGTGAAAGCTACCACACAAATTAATATTTCTTTAATTGTTAATGTATTACACTGGCTTTAGTTATGACTTGTATGGACCAAAATTTGTGCAAAATCTGATGAACCAATTTTAAGAAATCTGGCTAATTTTCTAGTTTTTTGTGAATAGCTACTAAGCTAATTGCTTGGGAAGATAACAATCCGTACATTTCATTTGTGTATTGTACACATTAGCAAAATATAATCAATTTCATTATAAACACTTTTGAGAAAATTCAGTTTTTGTTGTGTTTTATGGTTTTCTTGACCAAAAAATCAAAATATTTTTAAAATAAAAAAAAAATTCAAGATTGAGCAAATATACCATTCGTAATTTCATAAAAATCAGTCACGTTAAACTTTAACAATGTGCATTAGATATACGTGCCCATATTACACAACATGCTAATGAACAGAAATGCTAGTAATATGACTGACCATTTGACTGAACAGCAAAACCTGTATGTTTATATTTATCGTTTTTTTTTTTCAATACCTACATATTTATATATAAATATGTATAATAATATATATATATATATATATATATATATATATATATATATTTTTTGAGAAGATTTAACAGTAGGCTACAGCTTTAGTGAACAAATTTTAAAAAAAACTAATATTATTAAATAATGTGACGTAAATATTTTGATGGTCATTAGTTTTGAAGAAAAAACAAAAACAAATTTTGATGGCCTTTGGAAATTCATTTTTGTCATTTCAGTAATATTCAAAAATGAACTAATTAACAAATATTCTAAAACCTACTGCACCACTTGGAGCCTTTGCCCTTTGGGAGTTGCTAGGGCATTGTTATTGTTGTACGACTTACTTTAGTGCCAGTTTATAGCAATAATTAGGACTCGGTGGTTCATGTGACTAAATTGCCAGTCAGTCTGCTGTGTCATTGAACTGAGCACCTCAGTGTTCTTATTTCGAGCTGTAGATATTACCATTGTTTTACACTTAACCTTTAAGACTGACTCTAACTGGCATAAAATATGGATGTTAAAAGAGAATGTGTGTGTGTGTGTGTGTGCATGCGCGCATGTGTATGTGTGTGGGGGGGGCGCCTCTTGTCTATTGACACATGGTTGTCAATAAGCAAGGGCTTGTAGATTAAATGAAGCTTTGTGACAGTTTTTAAAGAAGAAAAAAATATTTCTAAAATTATTAAAATGTTTTTTTCATAATGTTTCACAGAGAACATTTTTGATTCCTTGCCCTTCTGCCTGTAAACAAGTTTATGAATGTGTATTTCTTGTGTACTAATTATCAGATTATTATGAAACATATTCTATTTAGTAGTAATGCTAGTATAGTACTACAGATCATGGTGGTATATAATGATATATAAATGAGAGCAAAATTAGAACCATTTCTGTTCTGATGTCAGAACAGATGATGTTTATGTCATCAAGGTGGTATATGATGATATATAAATAACAGCAAAATAAGAATATATAAAGTAGGGAGAAAGTCATTTCTACGAAACAAATCATTTCTATTTCTTGTTCCAATTATCGTACTACTTTCAGATTTGTTTCAATTTCAGTTTAGGATATGTTACGTTAGGTTAGGTTATGTTTAGGATATGTATGTACAGTTTAGGATATGTTATTGTACATAACAAAAATCCTGTTTCGGTATTCATATACTGAAAACCACCATGTTATCATTAGAAAGAATAGACTCTGACATTGAATTTTGGTTGGCAGTGATGGAATCTAATTTGTCTTTGCTTTTGTATAAATTATAGCCTATACTCCCAAAGTATAATACCCAGAAGGAATGCAAATAAAAGACCTTAAAGTATAAAATAATTTTATACTAATAAGAAAAAGTTTTTTATTGACTGTGATTAGAGTATTTTTTAGATCAGCTTTAATACAATAGAACCCTGTTTATCAGTCACCCTTGGGACTGGGCAAAGGTCCAAAAGCACAAAAGGTCAGATAACACTTTATTGAAAAAAAATATAGTACCATGCTATATAATCATTTCCATCATAATTGTTTTAAAATACGTACACTTTCATGAAGTGGGTGAAAAATGTTTTAAAAATATAATACAGTACAGTATTCTTACACTACTAATTCTGATATTATATAAGAAGCAAATACATTGTGTGAAAATCTAAACATTGAACTGCTTATCTTTATGTATTACATAAGCATGTTGTCACACAAATACTTACTTGAAATAAGTAGGTAGATTTGTGGTCATTACTTATTTGTGTTTTGTCATACGTAACCTTTACTAAAAAATGTAAAATACAAACATATATATATATATATATATATACAGAGAGAGAGAGAGAGTGAGTGTGTTTTCTGATGAAAATTAATTACATATTTTTAACATGTATTAAATTTATTGTTATTGAATAATAAACTTTATTAAAAGTTGATTATGTACAAATTTGTAGCTACACACAATATACACAAATAACATAACATTACATACAGAATTACATAATATCATGATAATGTAAAATATTCAATGAAGTACAGTACTGTATTTATTAAATGTTTAGGCTCTATAGCGTTTTTTCAAGGCGAAAAGCACATTGAGGCTATTATTGCATCGCTAAATGTAAGTGTGAGTATAAAGTCTTAAAGTAGTAAGTGTAGTGTATAGTCCCCTTGCCACGAGAAGTAACTTTTGAGTGAGGGTGAGACAGAGAATAGTTTGTCTAAGTCGGATGTTATTTAGTTGTGTTTGAAAACATTAACTTACATGTGAAAATATAAGCGTATTGTACTCGTATTTTAATAATTTATAGCAAAATGATTTAAATATCTGTTCCCTTTCCTGTTTTATTACTTTTGATATCATCATTAAATGAAATAATCTGTAATCATTAATTAGAAATATACTGTAATCAGATAGTACAGCATAATTTAAACACTGCAAAATAATTTTAACATTATTTTGATATGAACGTTTAAAAAAAAATTACTATTATTTTGCATATAAAAAAATGCAATGTAAACTAAGAAATTGCATTACAGTATATAAATAAATATTTAAGTTCGAATGTCATTTTAGAACAATTATCTTTGCAGCTAATTTACTAATTTTACAAAATACGTTTCTGTTTTTTCTTTATTGCTTTTTTTTGAACATTCCATAAAAATATAGCTTAGAATATTAAAACACATATATTACATTATTACACACTATATTACATATTACATCTTATGCACTGACATTATTTAGAACAGATATTTTTAGACAGAGTAGTAAACTCAGAGACGCATGCACACTAGATCACAGTAGGCTATCTTCCCCACACTCCGTCTATCACAATACATGTTATTTTCCTGGCGCAAGGATATGTGTGTGTTAGACTTGGGTACCACGATGGACATCTAAATCCTCTATAGGTGCAGCTAGTTTATTATAACTGTTATAGAAAATAAGCTATCCCCCTGCGGGGAGGCCCTATATCTGTTATGGTAACAAATAAAGGAGGAAATTCCAAGCTAGAGTATATTATGGTGAATGTATGTATAGGATATTCAGTTCTGTCATTAGGCTACTGAGTATTAAAGTAAGGCGAGATTTTGAAAGGAATGTTATAAAACAGACTGTTGTGTGGACATAACTCATATCTTCTAACCTCTAGTATGAATATTTAGTAGAGTGGATTACCAATACTGACTGTCATATGTGTGAATCAAAATTTGTTAACTCTACTGCTATAGATGTGCAGAGCCCCTAGCAGAAATTTATTACTTCACAATGCATTTTTGGTAGGTCACCTCCTTAATCCCAGAAGCTTTTAAATACATTTAGGATTTTAATACTGTTAAACTATACCTATTTTAACCCTGGTTAGATATGTGATCGTACACATTTTAGAATTAGAATTGGGTTTATTAAAACCTTGCTAATCTGTAACCAACGTAACTGGAAGACAGGTGGAGCACTTTAAGAATCCAATTATTAGAAGAAAAAAATTCTTGCATTTTCCTTAATGAAAGAACATAATACAAAAAGTAGTTATTAATAAAAAATATTTTTTAATCATTACTGCTGTTATATTACTTTAAACAAATACTATCTCATACAAACAATCTATTAGCATTAATGTAACAACTTATCTTCAAAATACAAATACAACATTATTGAAAATAAAAATAAGTCTCGATAGCACTACGTCTGTTGTCAGCAGCCTATTGATTCATGCATTAGATTAGAGTCCACTGACAAGGATAAAAGTACAAAAGTGCAGGATGAAAAGTGAAATGTTCCCATAGACTGTCACAGAGAAGTTGTCAGGCATGCAGTGACACGCTAAAAAACAAAACGTGTATATATACATATTTATGTCAAATACATTTTCCAGTATTGTCAGTTTTTCATTTCTTGATGCGTTTTGGAAAACCTGTTTCAAAACTAATTGTTCATTCAGACATGGATTTTTTTTCTTAGTGCTGCCTTACTCCTTTTGGTGTAAGGTGGTCCCTCTCCCACACTTTTTCTTAATGGTAAACATTTTAATCTTTCATTTCTCCTGACACCATATGGCCTTCTTAAACTAAATGTGTAGCATAGGTAGTTGTTCCATATTTAAATGATCTTTTATATATATATATTTATTTATTTAGATTTTCATCCTGCATGTCGCTTTATGACTTTAACACTTTACACTCACACTTGCATTTAGGGAGGCAGCAATAGCCTCAATGTGCTTTTCGCCTTAAAAAAAAACAAACTATTATTGCTTTACTATTGTATTGATATGTTAAACCCCATTTTTACTATATTTTATTTTATCTTTTTCTTCAGTATTAGTCTTTAACTTAATCCATTTTTTATAGTGTTGTTACTTGTAATATATACAAGGAAATGTTGAAAATAAGGAATGTTATGTATAACTTTTTTTAAGTTAACTGTAGTCAATGAGAAACTAAATGACATCGGTTCAAGTGACCAAACTGGAGGATCTGCAATGCTTCATACACTGCAACGACATCGAGAGATATTGCAGGACTACACTCAAGAGTTTCATAAAACCCAGCAAAACTACATTGCCCGTCGCGAAAGAGAAAATCTTCTACACAGTGTCCGCAAAGATATTGAGTAAGTCAGGAACTTTAACAAGCTGTATTGGACTTTGTTGAAATTATTAGAGAAGCTTTTAAAGTTTTAATACATATTGCTAAAAGGTAAATTAAACTTGCTGGAACAAATGATGCTATTCAAAACTGGAGAGAGTGTTTAATTTGCAAAATATGTTTTATCCACGATTACAAAGAAAAATTCAGTTCATTTGCTGATCAGATAAATAAGTTCGGTGGAAACTTTTTTTTTAATATATAAAATTATTCAATGTATAGTTCAACTTGGTTATAATAGCTTAGGATGTGTATTAATTTTTTTCACAAATTTCCTTGATTAACATTTGAAAAAGAGTTGCAATTATAATAGCATTGAATATTGTACTACTCGATTATATTGTCAAAAATTTCTGAGATACATTTTATTCTATATTTTTCATAGAATCTCTAGTTGATTTAAATTAATGTGGACCAAGGTCAAGCAAGCAATTTATCTGCATATGATATTTTTGCATAAAGCGGATAATTTTCCTTATCGCTAACATAGTTCCTCCAAGTACAAGACAGCATGTTGTTTCTCTAAGGTTCCTTAACACTGGAAAGCGGCTCAGTGGTCGAAGTGATTAAAGCATTGGTCAGTCTACTGCATCACTCAACTGCACAACTAAAGGTTCTTAGTTCGAGCTGCAGTTGCTTATATTGCTTTTCTCTTACCATTAACACTGATCCCTTGTCCTCATTAGTCTAACTGGCATAAAGTATGGACATTAAAAAAAAAGCATAGTTGTTTTTTAAAACTGTGCTCTATAGTGTTTCTTGTATATCTTGTTACATTTGAGCCGAAAGACAGTTGCTCTTCTTTTTGATACTATTTTTTTTATACGCAAATACTGTATCACTAAATATTTAATATTTAAACATATACAGTAATAAAAATAATAAATAATTTGTTACAATAATAATCATTTTTACTTCTGATTACTAATTTTTAATATTTTGTAAACATATTTCATAACACATTTTTATAATGTTACATGGATGTACATAAATTTTCCTGGTTTTTCAGTAATGTTAAAACCATGTTCCACTGTAAAACATCTATCTATTCCTTCTTGTACAGCCTCAGGAGACCACTTTAAGTTGTCTTATTGGCTGTTCTTTTTGCTCTTAATTCCGCGTCGTAGTTCTTCATGCATTCATACCTATTTTTCCTCTCGGCTTCGGACATCGCCATATCTTTTCTGTTGATATCTGTTTTTCTGAATCTCGTTTTATGCTCTTTCATTAGCCTGAAATTTCCGAACGAATTCCTCCTTCAACTCTCTTTCTTTCAATACCCAGTTCCTTCATGTCCTCTATAGATAGTTTTAGCCACTTGAGTTGGGTTTTCCTCTTCCAGTAAAGTTCCTTTGTGTTTTTATGGGTTTTTCAGAAGTCTTGTCTCTTTCATTCTCAGGATATGCCCTAAGAAATATATCCTCCTCCTTCTGATGACATCCATTAATGGTTCTATCTTCTGGTGTACTTCTTCGTTGGAGATGTTCTGGTACCTTCCCTCTTGAATGTTCCATTTCCCTACACAGTTTCTAATAATTTTCCTTTCAGTTACCTCTAATTTTCCTCCCCCATATTTAACTGTTGGATCCCATAATGTTTCCCCACCATATAATATTTCTGGTAAAACTACTGTTTTGTAAAACATCTATTGTATTGCAACTTATTTTTCAAAATATTTTTACAGAATTAAATTACATAGGGCTGAACTTAGTTTTAATTTTTTAAGAAAATTTTGTAGACTTTAACTGTAATCTTTAACCTGTAATCTCATGTAATTATTTTCTGATGTAGCTCTTATAAGAACTCAAGTGGTTTGAACAGACGCATGGATTTGTACATGAAAGAAAATGAACATATTCGAAGGTATGTATTACATTTATAATTTCTAGTTTGTTTTTTTAATCTAGGCCGGTGATGCCCAAATGGTAGTTTTCAAGATAAATTCTGACAGCACCCACTAAACTAAAAAGTTGTAAAAAAAAGTGTGTGTGTGTGTGCGCGCGCAGGTAATTTCTGCCGATTATAAATATTATAACTGGGCCAGAAATTTGTTTCGTAGCAGTGATATTTTTAAATGACTGGTACAGATTATACACTAATACGAAATCCTCGAGCAGGCAAATCATTAAGTAAAACATGGCCTTAGATAACTATGGCTTGACTGACTTACAAGTAGACGCGAAAATCGGAACTAACCTGTAAAATGTTGAATAACTTAAAGCCTAATCAATAATTTATCTAATTCATATTATATTTCTGAAAGTTTGTGTGTTTGTTTGTTTGTTATTCAATCACGCTTTAACCACTTGACCAATTGAGATGAAATTTGGTACGAATATGGTTTAAGTATCAGAGATACATATAGGCCTATTCCCGTTTTACAAAACGTCATTATACTACTTACCCAGCCCAAAATAATTATCAGTTTTTAGTTTTGTGTCATGTGTTAATTGTAGTTATTTACTGGACGTGTGATTTAGTTACCTGAGATGAACATAGATTCAATCCTATTTTAATAATCTTAATCTGTGTTTTATTTATTGCAAAATTATTGTTTTTAATGTAACATTTTCATATTTTATTTGAAATTTTTTTCAAAACTGACTTTAATTTGTTACTTTGTGTTAAATTTTCAATATTAAATGTAAAAAAATCCCTTCACAGAGTGCCAATTGTAAGGTAGTATATATATTTGTGTAATTACATTACATGAAATATAGTAAATATGCAGTGTAGCATAACCTATATTTTTCGATATTTTTGTTACTAAAATGCTTTATTATGTGCCCAAGAGCAGAATCCAAAATATGAAAGCACGAGAAGTACGATAAAATCTAAAATAAAAGTGACCAACATAACCTCAAAATTGGTACCAGGCAAAAATCAGTAACGTATTATAAATCGGTAAAACAGTAAAAATACGACTAACACGGGTTTTGGGTGATAAAAAACCATTTTTTTAAAAGAATTCTGCATAACGAAACTGACACGGTTGTTAGGCCTAACAAGGTGATTCATGAAAAAACCTTTATATTTTTTTTTAAAATAGCCTACTATATATCCTGACACGGTTGTTAGGCCTAAAACGGTGATGCGTGAAAAACCTTTATATTTTTTTAAAGACTACTACATATCCCAACTGACACGGTTGTTGGGCCTATCAT
Organism: Callitettix versicolor; assembly: GCA_022606455.1. Classification (NCBI taxonomy): domain Eukaryota; kingdom Metazoa; phylum Arthropoda; class Insecta; order Hemiptera; family Cercopidae; genus Callitettix; species Callitettix versicolor. The sequence goes on from CM040182.1 coordinate 29,246,754, forward strand.
GGTGATGGTGAAAAAAACCTTTATTTTTTTTAGAATACTACATAACCTAATTGACACGGTTGTTAGGCCTAACACTGTGATGTGTGAAAAACCTTTATATTTTTTTAAAGAATACTACATATCCTAACTGACATGGTTGTTAGGCCTAACACGGTGATGCGTGAAAAAACCTGTATATTGTTTTAAAGAATACTACATAACATAACTGATACGGATGTTAAGGCTATCACGGTGATGTGTGCAAAACCTTTATATTTTTTTAAAGAATACTACATATCCTAACTGATACGATTGTTAGGCCTATCACGGTGATGTGTAAAAAAACCTTTACTTTTTAAAGAATATTATATAACCTAATTGACACGGCTGTTAGGCCTAACACGGTGATGTGTGAAAAACCTTTATATTTTTTTTAAAGAATACTACATTCCTAACTGACATGGTTGTTGGGCCTATCACGGTAATGTGTGAAAAAAACCTTTATTTTTTTTAAATAGTACTAAAAACCTTAACTGACACGGTTGTTAGGTGTACCATGGTAATGTGTGAAAAATACTTTATATAGTTTTTTAAAAGAATACTCCATAAGCTAACTAACATGGTTGTTATGCCTAACACGGTGATCCATTAAAAAAACCTTTATTAATTTTTTTTAAATAGTACTTATAACCTAACTGACACGGTTGTTGGGCCTAATAAGGTGATGCATGAAAAAAACCGTTATATTTTTTTTAAAGAGTAACTTAACTAACACGGTTGTTAGGTCTAACACAGTGATGCGTGAAAAACCTTTATATTTTTTAAAGAATACGACATATCCTGACACGGTTGTTGGGCCTACACGATGATGTGTGAAAAACCCTTATATTTTTTTTAAGAATTCTACATATCCTAACTGACACGGTTGTTAGGCCTAACACGGTGATGCGTGAAAAAAACCTTTATATTTTTTTAAAGAATACTAGGCTACATATCCTAACTGACACGGTGGTGCGTAAAAAAACCTTTATATTTTTTTAAAGAATACTTGGCTACATATCCTAACTGACACGGTGGTGCGTAAAAAAACCTTTATATTTTTTTAAAAAATACCACATATCCTAACTGACATGGTTGTTGGGCCTATTATGGCGATGTGTGAAAAAACCATTATTTTTTTTAAAGAGTACTTCAAACCTTAACTGACACGGTTGTTAAGTGTAACATTGTGATGCGTGAAAAAACCGTTATTTTTTTTTAAAGAGTACTCCAAACCTTAACTAACACGTTTGTTAGGCCATGGTGATGCGTGAAAAATCTTTATATTTTTTTTAAAGAATACTGCATAAGTTAACTAACATGGTTGTTAAGCCTAACGCGGTGATGCATTAAAAACACCTTTATTTATTTTTTTAAAAATAGTACTCCAGAACCTAACTGACACGGTTGTTGGGCCTAATACGGTGATGCAGGAAAAAAGCCTTAATTTTTTTTAAAGAGTACTCCATAACTTAACTAACACGGTGGTGCGTTAAAAAAATATTTATTTTAAAAAAGAAATACACCATAACCTAACTTACACGGTTGTTGGTCCTAACACGGTGATGCGTGATCTTTAATGTATATTACGATTGCGGGAAAAGCCGTGACGGTTAACAGGTAATCATATTATATTTCTGAAAGTTTGTTTTTGTTTATTTGTTTGTTATTCAATCACACTTTAACTACTGGACCAATTGAGATTAAATTTGGTATGAACACGGTTTAGGTGCCTGAGATAAACACAATACTATTCCAGTTTAATTGAATAATAGTGATTTTTTAATAATACTGTATTTTATTAAAATATGACAGGACCCTGTTTTAGAGTATCGAGTAGCAAAAATGTATATTTCTTGGCCGAAAACCATAAATCGTATAATATTGTAAATAGAAATATATTAAAATGAAATGATCTATTCTGATTTTGAAAATCGACTATAAATTTTATAGCCTACATTATAATTGCAGGCAAAGCCGCAACGGGTAACAGCTAGTTTAGAATAATTTTAAAATCCAGTTCATGTTAAAATAAAATAAGTTCACATAACTCTGCAAAACCTTAAATCTGTGTTACCTTAAAACTAATACTTTAGCTAGTAGAAACCTAGGAAATAAATATAAAAATATAATTTCTGTAAATAGAAAATTCAAAGATCAATGCTTTTAACTATTAACATAGACATAATAATGAGATAAGTAAGTAAAAAATGTATTAAATAATTACAATTTAAAAAAGAATGAGATTTAATATGTAAAAATGAACAAGTTCAACGCAGACAGCTGAAATGTGAGTGCATTTTTATTAGCATTTTTATAAATCAGAATTTCATATTGGAAAAATCATTTTAAGCAAGTAGTTGTGAAATTAAAACTTTAAGAATCAGTTATTGTGTAAATTTTACAGAAACTTAATCAATTATTGTGATAAATATTATATAAATTAAAATCAGTTATTGTGTTAATTATTATAGAAATTAATTGTTATTGTGTAAATTATTATAAAAATCAAATCAGTTGTTGTGTTATAGAAATTGAATCTGTTATTATATTAATTATATGTTGGGAAATATTATAAAGATTTTTTTTTGTTGTTAATGAAATCCTTAACTACTTAAGAAAAATGAGGCTACATGGAATAATATTTAAATTTTGGAATTTAATTTCGAAATGACATCCAACATTAAATTGCTCTTGTAGAATAAATTGTTTATTAAAGGAAATTTAAAATAAAATCAACATTAAGAAGAATTATGTAAACAGAGAATTATTTCAATAAAAGTTCAGATTATTTAAAGTATGTTTTTTACAAACAATACCCCCAGAGAAAAAGGGTCAGTGTATAAATAAAAAAAGAGCAATATCAATGTATTGTAGTTAAAAAATTAAATTAGTTACGCAATTTATTTTTATTATTAAGAAAAATAAGTCAAAGTTTTTGTATATCAAGACAAAGTATTGATTTTCTCGGAGAAACGCACAACGTTGCTAGCCCAATGCAGATGGCATCCAACTTTTAGGGTGCCCTCACACCAGTCAGTCACATCAGACACTCGAAGATTCAGCCAACTTGTAAGGTGTTCATTTTAAACAAGTAGCTTTGATTTCCTTCATACTGAATATGTCCAGTCCAATCTGACTGAAACCAGTCTTGTGAAGACTGGCGGGAACTGAACAAGTTGAATTCTCATCAGTCAACGAACATCGTTCTGTGACAGTATCCATCTTCAGTTTAGCAGCAGTAATTACATTTTGTATTAACAGCCTTAAGATCTTTCAGTTACATATGAATCTACCACCAGTGAGCAACCATCAGCATGAATAATATTGCTGTATTATTAATATATAGCATCTTCAATGAGCAGCGACTTTAGTCACCGGTAATATTTCTGTTCTATTAATATAGTTAATTATATATTTGGAATGAAATATGAGTAAATTTTTTAAGTGTACATTTTGTATTGTTTGAGTTTTTGTGATTATTATTTCACACAAATCAAGACATCAAATCAATTTTTATAGATATGAAAATATTTGTACAATTAAAAACAAAAAATGTGGTGCTCATGAAATTAGATAACTACTATTTTCTGTTATAAGTACCCCATGTTTTTTGTTTTTAATTGTGCAAGTACTTTCGTATCTATAAAAATTCACTGTCACAAATTTTTAAGATAATCTGTATGTGATTGTGAATCTGTGTAGGTTTATAAATCTCGATAGATTGATGGATTTATGAGAATTTTATTTTATTCTTTTTAGTCTTGTTTATTATTTTACAAAAAAAAAGACTGAATGTTGTTATCGTACATTTTTTTCTTTACTGTAAACTTTGAATTTTCAAAGGTAAAATTAGAATATTAGCGTACTGCCGAATCCTTGACAAATTAGTGTAAATATAAATACTTTTTAAAACATACAAATTTTGAAAAAATTATAGGCTTTGCAACAAAAACAAATTACATATCTATTAAACTTGCCAAAATGCTATAAAAAATCTTGGTCAGGTGTTGGGTTCGAACTCACAATCCCAACTAGGAACCAGAGCTTAAAGCTGGTGCCTAAGATCACTCAGCCAACCTGGTTTGTACTGAACGACGACAGAATTATTACCTATAGCGAGAAAAACAGACGGAATGTCGCTATCATATATTGATTGTCAAACAATTTTAGTAATACCGTTTCATGGTACCATTCAATATTTATAAATAATCCAATATTATTGTATTGTCATTGAGTTTATAGCTGTACACAAAATTTCAAACCTCAAGCTCATCGGAAAGTTAGTTAAAAATCGATTGAAAAATTCTGCCCAGACAAAATCCAAAGTGACGTAATAAAAATGTGATAAAATAGATTTATTTTGTAAACATATGATTTATCAACAAACGAACAAGTTTTTTTCTTGCAACTAACAAATAAGCTACATAATTTTAAATTAATCCTTTTTATATCAAAAATACTGCAAGTCACTCTTCAGGTTGAATTGCTTGGTTATAATTCGTATTTAGCTTCGCTATTCTGTTTTGCAACATGGGCTATTCCTCAGAATTAAAAACTGTTCAGGTTTATTTGAGAAAGTTATAAAATTAGATTGGATCATTCATCAAATCTGAAAACAGATAACATTTGAATGTTTTTCTCTTTGCATTAATAGCATTTATCTATAATGCCCTTCTTTTTCTTTTCTTTCTTCAAATAATTCTACTAAGAATAATGAACCTAGTATCTGCATCCATCTTGTTCAAAAATAATTACAATACTAGATACATACATACATCAATGACTAATTCAGTACGAAACCACTTGACTAGCGAGATTTAACTGGATTGGCCTTAATTTCACTGACTGGACTGATTTTGTGTGTACTCAGCCTTAGTGTCAAGTATCAGAGAACAAGAACAATATTCAAAGAAGAAGGATGAAACAAATAAAATTAAGAAAAGATAAACCCATAAAATAAAATAATAATAATGAAGTCACATATCAGAGTTTTAATGAACAAAGGACAACCAAAATTAATCTGAAGAAATGGCAGTTTTAAAACAAAATAAAAATAAATAGGAGAAATAAAAATTAAAAATCCAAAAATCACAAGGAGAAATGTCAGAAGTACAAAAACTAGGAAGTATTTGCAAAAAGATAAAAAATGGCAGAAGGAAGGAAAAAAGCAAGAAGAAAGAAGAAAAAGAGAAACAAGTAAGAAGAATAAGCATAAAAAACAAAATCTTGATATTAAAAATAATAGATAACAGGTTTAAAAATTATTGTAATAAAAAAGGATGTCAGTGCAATTCAAAAGGAAATCAATCGGAAACAAAAACAAAATTGAGTACAGTTCAATGAAGTAAGGGAGGATATACATAATTTAGAAGACAAATTAACAAAAGTATCAAAAATTAAAGAGGATGATATAAATCCTCAAGGGAAAATTTACATAGGTAGGTACGAAGAAGAAAAAAATGGAATTTTGGGGCAGAATTGGGAAAATTCTATTAATTAAAGGAAATGGAAGAGCTCTAATAATAATTTACAGGTCTAATTGTTTTCCCACAGTGAGTCTAACGCTTTGTGTAGTAGAACTTAAACCCCTTATATTTCAAAAGTCCTTAATCCTTTTCTGTTTAAAGAGCCATGTGCTTCCCAAATAAATCGTGTCAATGCTTTGGTAATTACACCAAGTATAATTTCTGATTGCCATATGTACAAGAGGCATAAAATAAAAATTCTATATTTTGTATCTCCTCATGTGAAAAAAAGTAAGTGTTCAGTGCTGAACATACTTAAAAGTGTACACTTAACTAAGTCCCTTTTTGGACAGATTGTGTATAAGTGAAATTTAATGCTAATCAAACAATCAAAATTGCAATAAGTAGACATTGCATAGAACATTTTGTGATCATTATATAAACACTGTGCCATTATACATTTTGTCTTAACTGTACAGTTAAAAGTGTTTGCTAGCTACATCGGGATCCTGCCATAGACTCTTGGAAATGACGATGTACTTTTACTTATTCAAATGATTTTGTTTGTAGCATAATTAGTAACAAATACTTTCATTAATGGTGGGGCTCGGTGGTTGAAATGACTAAAGCATCGATCAGTCTACTGTGTCACTCGTCCACACACCTAAATGTTCCTAGTTCGCGCCGCAGTTGCTCCCGTTGCTTTCCCTTACTTCAAAAATTGCTAATTTTCAAGTTAACTCTTTACATTTAAGAACTGTTAGCAATTTCTGTAGCATTATTTGTTTATTAATGTTATTTGTGGAGTTTTTATTGTTTGCTTCTTTTTTAAATATATTTTTTGATTATCCGCTACAGTAGTGCCACCCAATCCTGTGGATAATTGAGAGCTTGACGTATATAAAAATAATTTTTACAGATCGTGATATTTAAAGAAAAAATTATATCACGTTTTTTAATTATATCACTGTAGCAGTGGTTGCAATTGATGGTATGAAACAGGGCTCAAAGAGTTTTAATTTATAGTCAGCGATGATACTATATTTCTATTAGTTTTCAGTTATGTTTCATTTAATTCTTACAGAATTTTAACTTATAGTATAATAGATTTTAGTTACACAAATGTTATTACCTACAACAAAAATAAATTTGAAATAAACATTGTTTATTAAAAATCAGTTTTTGTGGTTATCTTCATACACAAAATCATGTGTATTAATAATTTTAATTTGTATAATCGTACAAGTATATTGTAACCCTTCAGATTAGCCAAATAATGAAGCATTATGTTTAAACAAATTGACTTTTTGGACACAGCCAACATTGAACACTGTTATAACTGGAGATGAGTCATGAGTGTATGGGTACAGTCCAGAAACTGAAGCGCAGTGATCACAGTAGAAGTATCCCAAGTCTACAAGGCTGGAAAAGTGCAACAGGTGCAAACAAAATCATGGTGATGCTGTCTTCTTTGATATCCGTGGAATTGTGCCTCATGAATACATATCGGAATGACAGACAATGACAAAAGCGTACTATCAACAAGTTCTCCATGATGCAGTACAAACTTTTGGATAGCAAAAAATTAGCAGCTGCATCATGACAATTATCTAGCTCATTCTTAGCATTTGATGCAAAAAAATTTTAGCAAAACAGAATTTTAGACTTTGTCATTATTCTTCAGACATGATTTATTATGACTTCTGGTTGCTTCCAAAATTGAAAACACCATTAAAAGGATCCTATTTTGAAAGTAGAGAAGATGTAATGCAAAACATGATCAGAGATATACAGCTTTCCAAAAGAAGCCTTCCAGAAGTGTTTTTGGCAGTGGAAGGATCAGTGTGTGTGTGTGTGTGTGTGTGTGCGCGTGCATGCGCACATGTATTCCGGCACACTTCTAGAGGATTTAAAAACACCATCATGTAAGCAATATATTTCCCCAACCAAAGTTTAAATATGTAATAGACAGGCCTTGTACCAATATTTAATATCAGATAACTTAACCAAAAACATTATGTTAAGTATCTGAATCTTAGAATTGCCTTTTCACCAATCCTTTTTTATAAATTTTGAATAGTACTACCAAAGAATATGTTCATAGTTTTTAAAAAATATAGTTACTTTAAAATCTGTCAAAAAGGATGGGTGAAAAGACAGGATTGGTAACAAATATGCACTCAATGCAAATTTTTACCCTAGTAATAATATATTTAATTATATAAATTTTAAGTAACACTTTTTAATGTAACAAATTATGATAAATAATTATTACTTATCTATCAATTTATGTTATAATAATTTACTGATTATGTTGTATAAAGTAATTATACTTGAATCGTTTTTGACTATTCTTTTAACGTGAACAAAATTTTTTTTGTATACACTTTTGTGAAACTTGACTTGTTCGTTGTTTAGTTCTGACCGCATGGTGGATGAACAAATCTCCATTGCAGTAGAAACACGAGAACATCTTGTGTCACAGCGTCTTACATTCAAACGACTGCAGACACGAATGCATGACCTTTCCAGTAGATTTCCAGTAGTAAATAGCCTCCTTCAAAGAATCAACATCCGTAAACGTAGGGATTCCTTAATTTTAGGTTTTATTGTTGGAATCTGTACCATACTTCTACTCTTGTATGCATTCAATTAACTGGTTGTTGAATAACCCACAAGACCTATAACTTTATTTTTCTATTTGTAAAAAAAGCACCTATAAATTATAAATAATTTAAATATTTATTAATTAATTTTGAAATTAAAAACCATTGACATTTAAATGTTTAATGTATCTTTGACCCTTCAGTACCTAATCAAATAATGACTGCTCGATATTTAACAAGTCATTGACTGTTAAATATCTTTATTTATAAAATATTGACAGATATAATAAATCGTTGAGATTTTAGTGTTTATGATATCATTAACATTTAGGTACTTCCATTATCTGATCCTGGTTTTGTTAGTGTATATAAGTTATAAATTATCTAATTAAATATGTAAAATTTTGTTTACTTGTAATTAAATATATTTTTGTTTTAACTGTAAAAATGTTGTGTTTGAATTAAGATATTCCTGACGTTTAACGGTTCTTCTTCAAAAATATCTATATTTTTTTAATACAAATTTTAGGATACAAGTGTCTTAATATCCTTTGTTTACATTCTCACAAAACTACAAAAAACTACCTTTGTTTATTGTCAAAACTACAGTTGTTAATACATTATCAAGTTTATTTTAGGTCCTTCCTATAAATGACACTTCAAAACTCCAATGAGGATAATATATAGAAATCTCTTTTCCATTCCTTTGTTCTAAAACCCTCGACAATTTGTAGGAAAGAATGGCACATTTTGTTTTTTCTAATTCTTTTACAGTATCAGTCCATGTACAGCTAATAAAATGATTTTAACATGTAGAATTAAGCACCCATAGTCAATATAAGCTGCAGTCTCTTTCACCGTGTGATCTGCTGCAGGACTTTATGAAATCCAGATTATTACTCTACTATCCTGTCCATTAAATCTGAATTGTGACAAATCTAACCATTCGTAAGATATCCATCTTTAGACTTTGACTTTTAGCAATCAAATTTCTAATGGATTCTTTTCATATTGATGAACAAGTACTTTGTTCTTTACTCTGTACAAGAAATAACTTGATTCCTTTATACTACAATTGGGAGAAGTATCAAAATATTACTTTACTCAAAATTAAAATTATACACAGTGCCATATTTTGTTATTGCCATTTATGACCTCTTAAACAAATTTTTTCTGTTTATTAAGTTATTACCAAAATCAATTTTTGTGCAAAGTTTGAATCAAATCAGACTAAAATTTGGAAATGTAAGCTTGTTACACACACACACATATATATATATATATATATATATATATATATATATATATATATATATATATATAAATTTAAACAACCCTCAAAAAAGTGATCTATAAGTCAGGACAAGGCTCTCACTTCCAGGTCTTTGGACCTGGGTCTTTCCATGATGGCCGATCCAGTAGTTCATTTTTCAATGGAAATTTACCAAAAACTACTGTTTTTGAAGCATTGTCTGAAAGTATTTAATATCTTCTACTTCAAAAACAGCTGTTTTCAATAATTATTAAATAAAATAATAATTGTTAAAAAAATTATTAGACCAAAAATAAAAACCATGTATCATGTTCCTTTTTATTTTAATTGTAATAATTTGTTCAAAAACACAATACATGATTTTTATTTCTGTTACTGAACCACAAGTAAAAATCATTTGATGTTTTAACACACAACTGATTTTTATTTTGGTTCAATAACAGAAATGTTTCTTAAACATTATGATTATAAGTACAGTATTTTATTTTATTAAATAATATTTTTTTACAGTATGAATATAACATTCATTTGTTATATTTTAAATAATATACTTAAGTACATTAATGGAAGTATAATGAAATTAAATATTCTATTATATATCAATATAAATTTGTGCACTCGCAATTGTGGTGTATGATGCGCAAAATCCAACATCCCAACCAGTTCTACAACATGATACATATTAAGAATAAGTACTATTGACACATACTAAAAATAATAAGTACTAAAAACTAAACTTCTTTTATTAGAAGAAGATAATTAATGAAAAAAAGATAATTTTCAAATACAAATCTTATTAATATAATGAAAAACATGTGTAAGCCTAATAGTCTTCTTCTGTCTGAAAATTTATAATGGTCTTAGAATGATTCGAAAATTATTCAATACTTCAATGATGTACAATGTTACACCAATTATAAAATAGATAACTTATCATTCTATTTATAAGTTTTAGAAAATTGCTAAAAGCGCTCAAGCAAACAATATTTCCCTTAAACATCTCATAGAGAAGATGAAACCCGTGTGCCATGAAAATATTATATTTCCCTCCGTGCGACACGACCAATGAGATTTTTTGGCAATTTCATGTACTTGAGTTCCAAGAAGTCGAGTGTCGTCAGTTAGTGATTCCAGCTGTTATGATTTCTACCTTAAAGTCCACCATTCTCGTCATTTTTTTCAATTCGGCATTTAGACCACAACCAATTTTCATAACGATGAAAAATTTACTCTATAATAATTAAAGTACTTCAAATTAATTACTTCTGAATAGACATACTACTTGCTAATCAATGAAAACAGTAATTAATAAGGTTATATATCAGGTTTATGTTCTTTCGGGTTAGAGATTTTAGATTTCTAGTTTAATTTTGTTCGAACATTTTTTTTACCTTAATTTGTGAGTTATTATTCTTGTTCCATACCTGAGTTTATTTTTAATTCATATAGAGATGTAACCTTTTAAAAGATTATCATTTATTCAAGTTATTTTTTTTCTTAAAATATATACATTTTTTTCGGTTAAAAAGATTATATAATATGTAAGATTTTAATTTAAAAATATAATGTAGCGTATGACATTTGCTCATGTATTATTATAGAGGCTGTGTATAAAGGCCATCAACCTTGTCTTTCTTTTGTAGCCGTCGCCAAACACAACCACTATTCGATTGGGAGTTGGAGGTAGTAAATTTTCTCGGAACAGTTAGAAGCGCGTGTTGTGTCTAGATTTTGGTAGTGCTTGGAAGTGAAGCTAGAAACTATTGTAAATCTTGTACTCCAAACATTTTGTTGTTCTTCAGGTATGTGCAGTAATGAAATGATACTAAGCTTAAGCATTATTTTAATCAATTGCTATTTCACAGTTAATTTAATGGGCGTGTACAAAAACAGATATAACTGCTTCATTTAAAAGCTTATGCTTTTACAACTAAGAATATACTTGTTAATTTATTTAAAATAATAGAGAAATTTCAATCGGGGACATTAAGGAATAAAACTACATGTTGAATTGAAGAAGTTGGGGATTTTGGTATGATATTGATTTGGTGAAACCGGCTGGAAAAGTTTGTTTTAACGTGGGACAGTATAGAATCATTACAAAGTTACTTTAGATTATTTAAATTGGCCTAACAAAGTTTCTGCCTTTTCTCGGTTTTATATTGCATTAGCCTAGACATTATATCATTTAAAAATTTGCAATAGACTATAGTGATTTGTGCATGCTGTCAGCTATCTTAAACTTTAAAGGTAACCTAGAATTCATTGTAATCAAAAGAAACTTTGTTAATTTTAGGCATTGTTTAAAAAAAGTTGTTACAGGTAACTATGATTGTGTTGTTTTCAGTCAAATAAAGTATATTAATGCTTGTGGGTTTTTTTCAGTATTGTATTAAATTTAAAAGAAATCAAAATTGAGTAGGCCTAAGACAGTTGTCAACATTTTTAAAAGTAATATACCATCGAAATTTGTTATAAGAAATGTAATTTTCTGAGGGTGAATAATTGTTAATTACTTAAAAGTCATTAATTTTAAAAAAACAGATAAAATATAAATATCAAAATAAGTTACTTTATCAAAAAAAAGCAAGTTCCTCACCATGTGATTTCTGTCAGTAGGCCTATGTGTTGTAGTTAACATGTGCAGAATATTGCTTGATTCTGTTGAAAAGAATTTTGTTTACGTAAGTATATTTTACATAACATTTATAAGGTAACAGTGTACGTAATGTACCAGTGATACTGTTGATACTTTAATGATATCAATGGTAACGCGAGCAATGTATCAACAGATATTTTCTGAAAATGTGTTTTTCTGAATATAATGGTGAAACAATTTTTTGATGCTATCGAAGTAATGCTATATCATTTTTTTTTTAACATACATTATTGGTCATTTGTTTTATCTTTTTGTTTGAAGGAAAAGTAGAGGTAGTCTTGAGGTGGAGAGCTATGGGAAATTTCTATACCATATTCCATACACATAATGGCAGTAGTCTAAATATGACTAAGTTGTTTACTTTTCCCATTCCTAATAGTACGTAGAAAAGCAGATCATGTGCCACAGCAAACAAAAGGCATTAGAACTTTTGTTATGTTATTTTCTTTTAACTAACGGTGATGATAACCTTAACAGTTTTTCGCTGCAAAAAAAAATTTTTTTTTAACTAAATGTTTTATAACCTATTTTTTGTTTTGAGATATGTTGTCAGTTCTTTGCAACAACTGGAGCCTATCTTGTTCTGTGATGCTTCATCATTATTCTATCTATCTAGAACTGAATCTGCTCTGCATTTGTAAAGAAATAACGAAATTAAGATATTTTCCTATTTTGAAAAACCTTGGTCAGCCACACCCAAAATAGCTTTTATTAGAATGGAGAGGATGTATTATTTGTATGGTTGTGTAATTTAAAGTATATTTTATTGGAAATAAAACTATAATTCTAAAGTAAATAATGTTTCTTTCTCTAGATATTTTTATTAAAGATAATGAATCAAAACGTAAGTTGTACAACAGAATTGATACCTTAACTATTTCTTTACATAGTCTTTGTACAAATTAAACATTTCTTTTAGTGTTTCACCAGTTCTTCTATTCCTTTTGCATATTCATTTGCCACCAAGTTGTTGAATCAGTTACTGACACCCTCTTTCAGTTCGTTGTCACTTCCGTAGTGGTTTCTATCTAAAAAATCCTTCAATTTGGGGAAAAAGTAGTAAACATTTGTGGCCAAGTCTTGGCTATAAGTCAGATGTCCAGAAAACTTCCCACTTAATTGTTGATGCAAGTTCATCAGCGCAGCAGCATCATGAAGAAGCACAATGCTGTTGAACAACCAAAGATGTTGTTTGTTTTGAATGATCTTGGTCTGACAGTAGACCGCTGCATTAATGGTCTCCTCTCTAGGCATTTAGTATATGAGTAGGATGCCCTTTCGATTCCAAAATACTGTAACTAAGATTGCTGTCCAGAAAGTGACAGATGTTTTGGCCTATCATGGTAATGGACGGACCTAGAGCCGCCATCTTGGTGTCACAATGTTCCTCCACTCAGAACGCATCCAGCTGTAGTAGCCTGTGATCTGTATCACTATTACTTTGCTCTCTGTGATGTGATAAACTTTGCGCTGCAATAGAAAATCCTGCCACTTGTGAGGTGCGTTTTGTGATTAGGTTTTGTTGGGAAGAAAAACACAAACCTATTGAAATTTGTTGTCAACTTTGTGATGTGTATGAACAAGGAATAATGAGTGAAAGCCCAATGAGGCAATGGTGCATAGATTTTAAAAATGGCCGTACCAAAATGTTGAGGCAAAAGAAAAAATATTTGTGTATTTATATAAACCGATAGATTTTAGTGTTTCAAAAATATTGGGTCAGTACTTGACATTTATTAATTTTTCATTTATTAAAAAACAGAGGTGTTTTTTTTAATAATACAAACATAAAATTTGTTAATTGGAGTAAACAAAAATTAATTGCTATTCTGTATAACATTCCTCATCAAACAATAAAGCTAAAAATATTTCACATTCTTACAACTATTATAACAAGCTATAATTATGCAACATGGTGTTTTATAACAACCATCCTACAGCAGTGTGATTCCAGCCATCTCAAATTAGCTTTTGAAGCCTGTTGAGAACCAAACGTTGATTTAAGAATCCTTGGTAATGGTGTGGGATTATGTGAACCAGAACAACCAACCAAATACCAACTGCAATGCTGAAGACGTTTGTCTACCAAGGTTGATTCATTCCATTTATAAATGGCAAAGTCCGCTGCCCTAATACAACTAGATGGATATCAATAAACCATACTTTGCCAAGCCCGACTCCATTTCCTTTAATATTTGCACACCACACTCGGCCACGTCCAACAATTTAAAAACAACACCACACTCTGCCCGGCCCTAATACAACTAGATGGATATCAATAAACCATACTCTACCAAACTCTACTCCATTCCCTTTAAGAACTGCACATTACACCCAATGTTTTTTTCTCCATACTTCCTTAGCAGTTTTGTTAATGAAACGCTAATATTTTCAAATAGGCTACGTAACTGAAAGGCACATTATTGTTTTTGTAGTGAAAAAATCTTTAGGCAGGCCTAGCACTTTTTTTAAGAAGAAAAATTATATTTTCACTTGCACACAAGTAAAGAACCATCACATTGGCTGTATAGGCCTACATATTAATATTTTTGAAGTAAATTAGAGTCTACCAGTGAGCTAATTGTTTGTATGTGTGTTTGTGATGATTTCTGTTAATTAAATTAAGGTATGTGAGTTCAAAACCCATTGAAATATAACTTTTTTATATTTAATATTTATCTGTTTAAAATTATGTATATAAGTAAGTTCAGTAATAAATGTTTAAATTATAATTATCATCATTATATTTCATGTGTGACTGATTGATCACAGAATTGTTTAGAGCGTTTATATATCTGGCACACTGTTTATAAATAAGTTTATTAATAAAAATTTTAATTATAAATGAAAACTGTTCGACTATATGCCCAGCCCAGCCTGTCACAATTATTAGAGCAATCACAGTTGGATACACTGCAAGAGATTAGTGTTTTTTGTGTCCGTTTTTTTTTTTTTTTTTTTTTTGAAATTCGATTGTGTATAATTTATTTTAGCAGTATGATCGGTAATGTAATTGAACCAAAACAAACCAGTAATGAAAACTAAATACTTCAGCTTATTGAGTTTTCACTTCTGATGACTAGTCTGCAACTGCCACATTTTTCTGTTATACCTAAGTGCATCCAATTTATAGTTATTCAGATTTTCTTTTAGGCAAAAAATGAACTAATTTTTGCTTTTTTTGACTGAAGTTATTTTTTCATAAAAAAAGACCCTGTGTAAGGAAGGTTCTTTACTATTCTTGTTATTTACCAAATCTTTTTTAATATAAAAACTTTGAACAACTTGTCAAACAAACTTTGAATACACTATCCCCCCCTCGCAAAAAGAAATAGAAAACATTATTTTGTTGTATACTTTCACTTGACGAACATTTTTTAGCAAGATTACAATGACATCGTTCACTGATATGATTGATGTTTGGTTTGAGGGTTCTATAAATAATACCATGTTTCGTCATCAGTTATTGTCTTGAAAAAAAGTGTAGGTCATTTTGGAGCTTGTTTTTTTTTATACAACTGCCAAAAAAGGAGTATTATGTTTTCAGTACCTGGGTAAGTATGTATGTATATTTGTTCTATCATAACTTCTTAACGGCTCGTCCGATTTTTATATATCTTAGCTCGTTGGATTCCTCATTTCAACCAGAAGTGTCATAGGCTACATAACTTTTACTCAAGTGGGGTAAAATTGGGGTGAAATAAATAGGATAATTTATAACTAATTTCATATAAGATAAATAAGTTGCTAGGATGAAATCATAAATTCTTAAATAACTAATGTACTCATACATTCTTAAATAACTGATGTGCAAATGTAAAACATAATTACTAGAGACTATACAATAGGAATCATTAATTCAACTATGAAAAGCAATAGAAAAACACTAACTTCGGAACCAATAGACCTAGAGTTACCATTGAAGTTTCAGCTGATTCAGGACGTTGAGCTGGGGAAAATGACACCCTGAACACAAAAGTCGGCCAATCCAAATTAGAGTTATGAAAATCAGAAGGAATGGTAGATAAGCTTTGTCAAAAGGTCATGCCGGGGACAATACATACTGGCTTTTCAAACTTAAATAAATAAATAGTGAACAAGGTTCAATCAACATGATAAAAATTAAATAATTTGAAAAGTAAACATTACAGATAATTGGTTTAAATTGAATTAAAAAATTTTCAATCCCATACATGCAAACTCCATTGCCGGTATGCCATATATGGAGAATGGACCATAAAAGGAAACAGATCAAAGCCAGGAATTCACAAGGCCTACTTTACAGTTTTGTTCTTTTTTTAAATCGCAAAAAATGCCAAAATGGCTAAAAGGGTATTTTAGCGGCTTAGCCGCTAAAAAGGACTAAATAAAAATAATTACTTAAAAAAATAAAAAACAACTGCTAAAACACAAAATACAAAAAAAATATAGGCATACATAAAAATTATATATTTCATAATTAAAAGAAATGAAAATCTGAAATAAAATTGATTTAAACAGATGAAAACTAGGAATTAGAATAAATGTTGAAGAATACTTTCCGAGTATTTAGTTAATAAATTAAGAATTTACATGTTAATTTCATACAAGAAATGCAGACGGGGGCTGCATCTTAATATATGTGTACTAAACTATTGCATAATAAAACCTTTCATGAATAGTGCAGGCCTTTTGGTGTTTATGGGGTAAAAAAGTGTCTGTGTGATAGATAGCAGTGCTTCCTACATTAATAGGAATGCTAGAAAAGCAGCCCTAGGTGAGTCTTTAAAAATACAAAAATATGACAATAGCATCAATTTGGCCAGTGTTCGAAAAAAAGGTGATTCCCTAACAATAACGTGAAACATTGTCCATTCTCAGAGTTTTTGTAATACTCACTTCTATTTGTTAAATATCTTTACGTCACTCTAGTTTACGCAATGACTTTATTGTCATTTTTAGTGGCAATTGTTATATTGTTATTATATTGAGCAATTTTTCAACCCACCCTATCTTTTTCTTCTGTGAAGCTATGGAAAGAAGACAGAGTGCCAGACAATTTTGTCTTCCTTTCTTTTAAAAATATAGCGTTAGATGACGTAATTTTACCATATGGCAAAAAAATAATGGACACTGTTTCAAACAAATTGTCACTGTCTGTAGGATTAATTTGTAGGTGTGTGTGTGTATATACATGCGTTGTAGGTGCTTGTGCATAGTCCAACTATAGTCCTACTGATCGAACCATGAATGGCCGGTTTCTGAACAATACAGATATGTCGTCTCCAAATCAGTAATTCAGCACAGCTCAGCACCATTTCTTTACTGATATGTATGGCCATTTTCCAATTAAATACTGTATGCCTCAACACCTTCAAGGTTTCACATTTGCCCCACCATTGGTTTAGTATTATATGTTACTAATTACTGGTATTAGCCAACAATTGTGTTATATTCTTTTGTTTTACAATAATGTGTGACTATTTGTTTCCTATCAATGATGTTCCACAACATTTTTGGTTCAATTATAGAACAACTGGACACAAAACCTGGGTATTGTGTTTTCTATGTAACTACACTGTTTGCAGGGCTTATACACGATATTTGAAGTTTGTTCAGATATGTTAGAAATCAATCTTGTATCGTAGGTACGTTGTGAAATGATATATGTCAATAATTTATTTAATTTTCTAGCACTATTTGATGATAAACTAAATAACTTATTTAAATAAACTGTATATGATACACTTTTCATAATAATTAAAATTAAAGTTTCTCGTCTCAGAAGCAAAAACGATTTTCTCTTTAAATTGTTTTTAAGTTATCTTAGTTTTTGATATATTTAAACACTTATGTGTAATTACATCAAAATATCTTACTTTAACTGAATATTCCTTAAACTGAATTTCCAATGTGTTTGTGTGTATGTGTGTGTTGATATTGTAATTACATATAAGTGTAATTATCATTATAACTACATCCTAGTAACTAATTAAATAACTCTAAAATTAAGATAATTTAAAATCGATTTTTTAAGAGGAAATTTGATTTATTTTAGAGACAAGAGAAAGATAAATTTTAATTTATTTTTACTTAATCTATCATATTTTTTCAATTTTTTATCAGAGTGACAAATTGAGTATATTTTCTGAGTTCATAGATTTATTTTAAGTAACTTCAGGACACACACACACACACACACACACACACACACACATATATATATATATATATATATATATATATATTATTTTAATTGTTAGTTTTTTTTT
This sequence comes from Callitettix versicolor, assembly GCA_022606455.1. NCBI lineage: Eukaryota > Metazoa > Arthropoda > Insecta > Hemiptera > Cercopidae > Callitettix > Callitettix versicolor. The sequence continues at coordinate 29,265,029 of CM040182.1, forward strand.
AAATAATTTATAATGAATTATAAATTATCGTGATGAGGGATTCAAAAACTTGGATTTTTCAACAGTTTACCAACCCTACAACATATCGATAAAATTGGAACTACCTTAATTAATGACACACAATTTTACTAATTCCTAATATAGCAATTTACATAATCTCGTAATAATCATAAAACAGTATAAAAACTACTTTTCATTCATATTTTCATCTTTGACATATTTGTCTTTTATTTAATGAAATATTCTAAGTATTAGAAATGTAATTAATCGATTTTAGGCTATTTTCGATTTATACGGACCCTTCAGTTCTTGCATGGTCAGCTGAAGAGAACAAACATCTATTATCTCTTTGCCTTTGGCCGGTATTTACTCACGCTAACCTTGAAACCAGCATAGCTTGATTCGAGAACATCTACAACATTCAGTGTATAATAAAACATTATTTTAGAAGAATTTATTATTTTTGTGTTATTATTTCTACAATGGGAAATTTCCTGTGTGTGTGTGCGTGCGTGCGTGCTTGTGTGTGTAGCAGTAACTGTACCGTTTAGTACATCGATTAACACGCTACATTAAAGGTAGGCCACAGAATTGTAATTTTGTAATGGAGAAGAGGGGAATGGCAGGAAGTGCATGTGACAGGAAGAACTTTATAGGTGTTGGGCGATGTCTATATAAGGTGACAAACCTTCAAGGTTGACGCTTTAAATGTATCAACCGGAATAAACGAATTTTGAAGAGTAGGCCTGTTTATTTAAAGGTTCTCATTAATGTAACTAACCAGTGTTATGTATCAGTGCGAGCATTGTGAGAAAAGTTTAGGGGATGTTATGAAATTTCTATTTTCGCTTTCTCACGAAATTACGAAGGTATTACGATCGCATGATGAATGTCGTTTTGAGTCAGTTGGAGTAGTTTTCAGGTCTCCTGAGTAAAAAAGTGTCTTTTACTTGGATTTCTGTTCATGGCTAGAATTTAATTAATGTAGAAGTAATTTGACATGCAGGACTACATTCACGTTTGTAAATATTCATATTTGACCATAACTCGGGACGATTTTTAATTTTTAAAAAACACTTTTTAGTGAAACAATTGCTACAAAATGCACGAACAATTTTGATGAAATTTTGTCCACGATATTAGTATTCAAAAATATCGTCCAGATCGCAGTAGCATTGAAAAAAAACTGTTCGGAGGCTAACGGGGAAAATGAAAAATAATTTTTCAAAATATTTATCTGATTTTACTGAAATTTTTGTTGTTTGATGTACCAAAACAAAAAGTAAACCCTGACCGCTGTTAGAATTTTAAATGTACTGTCAAAGAGTAAATTTATTATTTCAAATTTTACACTCACGAGTTAAAATTGTTAAATATGACCAAAATTTTAGTAACTGCTAAAGCAAAATTTTCCGTGGTTTTTTGTCGATAGTTCATTGTCAAATCCTATGAACCTACTACTGGATTTTTAAGAAAGTAAGGTTATGTTTTCCGATTTTAAAAAACCTCACTGTCATTCTTACCCGACACGGTTTTGCACGGGATGTATGTATATTTTTCTTTTATTTGTACAGTTGAATAAAATGGTAGGCCAGTTTAGGGATGGTGGCATTTTTTTATGGTTTATTATAAACTGCTGTAGTCTACAGACACTCCTAATCAAGAATGTCGCTTTTTAGTGCAATTGTAACACGTTCAAATTAGCAATTAAAGAGAGCATTTTTTTTCTAACTCAATATCATAATGAGTTTTCTAAACGTGAAAATTATGAGTGGTAATGGAAAAATATTACTATCAAAGAACCTGTATACTTAGTGTGAAGAGATTTTCAGCGTATGTTTCATATTATTTTCTTGTCATTTTCTGTCAGATGCTCATATGTAGGCTTATTGTTAATAACAAGATGAACACACCTGTATAGTGTGTTTATACAGGCATAGGCATATAAACATGGAGTCAGTGCCGCGGGGCCCGCTATGGCTCTCGGCGGCCCCTGAACACACGATAAGAGGTGTGCGGTTCACACTACACTAAGGTTGATTTCGTCTTAGTGTACTTCCCGCTATTCACCGACTGGGCTTATGAAGTGACTGAGATAAAAAAAAAGTCATATTGTATAAAGGCTATTTAGCCAAATCAATCACTAAAATATATAATTTAAAATGTACAATATTACAATGTACTGTATTTATTACATTTGAATCTAGAATACAGGTTCAGTATATTTGGGTATGATTAGATTGCTGTTTTTTTTTTTTTTTTAACGACCAAGCTTTATGCCAGTTACACTAATGAAACGAGGGATCGGTAAGGGAAAACAACGGGAGCAACTGCGGCTCGAACTAAGAACCCTTGGGTGCGCAGTTGAGTGACGTAGTAGACTGACGGGTGCTTTAGTCACTTCGACCACCGAGCCCCACATTTTTGGGTTATGCGAACTCAAGTTCTTCGTACGTCAACCTAGGCTTATTGTACACGGCAAATCGATACCTGTACCTTCAGCGAGGTTTAAGAGTTTTCGCCATATACTAGCGTCATATTCATCGCCTGAGAGTCCCAAAATGGTTCTTCTCCTCAAAATGGTTCAAAATGGCTAAATTTAAATTTCCAACAATTATGTACTAAAATTAGAGTCTTTTTAATAACATTTACATATTAGAACTGGCCTAGGTTGTCTTACCGTCTCTACTTTTAAAACTAAATTGATCAGTATTTTTTTTTAGTAATCTGCTTTTTTTGCATACATGCCTGCATTGTGCTGCACTTTCACGGGGATACTTTATTTATATTGCTTCTTTTCATTAACGATTTTAAGTCGGTTTTGTTTTATTGTAAAGCTTTAAAATGGAAAAGTATGAAGTTACCCCATATATGTAGTTTATATAACGCAGGTCATTATTTTTGGTACAAAAACGACCGGAATGCTTAGTATTCTTACTATAATATAATCTTAATATATAAAAGAAGAAATCCTGACTGACCGACTGACTGATTCATAATCAATGCAGAGCCAAAACTATTTTAGCTAGCGGCTTGAAATTTTAAGGGTACATTTATGTTACCATATAGGCATGCACCAAGAAAGGATTTTGCAAAAATTTGATTTTAACGCCATTATATACTTATTATTGTATACTTACCCAGTCCAACTTTAATAATCAATGTACAGCCGGGACTATTATAACTAGAGACTTGAAATTTTCAGGGTAACTTCTTACAACAATGTCGAGGTGCACTGAGAAAGGATTTTGAAAAAAAAATTTAAACCATTACTTACCCAACCCAACTTTAATAATTAATTTACAACCGAGACCATTATAACTAGAGACTTGACATTTTCAGGGTACATTCTTACAAGAATGTCGAGGTGCACTAAAGGATTTAGCAAAAATTTGGTTTTTACACCATTAAACTACTTACCCAGTCCAACTTTAATAATCAACATATAGCCGAGACTATAATAGTTAGCTATTTGAAATTTTTCAGGATTACCCCCATATGTAGGTGGGCACTGAAAAACGTTTTTTTCCAGTATTCAACCCCTAAAGAGATAAAAATGGAGTACTAAATTTTTTTTGCAAAAATAGGTTTTTCGTCTGACCTTAAAACATAACATAGTCACTCTTAAATATAAGCAATGAAATATATTTTTCCCATTTCCCAAAACTCATCCTCTAAAGAGATTGAAAGGGGGTAGAAAATGTAAAATAGGGATATACAATTTTGCATTGAAAACAATTTTTTTCTAGATCGTATATTCAAGAAATATACTATCAAAAACAAATAATGAAACATATGCAAGGACTATCCAGAAAGTTGGTTACGTTTTAGTATAAAAAAAAAACGAAGTACAAGGAAAAAAATGTATTATATACATTTGAAAGTGGCACTAAAATACCATTTTTCTACATAGTCACCATATAAATTTAGACACTTATCATAGCGGTGAACCAGTTTTGAAATTCCAGTGTCGTAGAATTCTGCTGCCTGAGACTTCAGCCAGGTTGTCACGCTCTCCCGCAGTTCCGCGTCGACATCAAAACGCTGCGTCGCAAGCCATGTCGTCATTGCAGGAAACAGGTGATAATCGCTGGAAACACCTCCCACTTGAAAACATCCAGGACTTCTCGAGTTCGATTGGCTGTGTGTGGTCGGGCGTTGTCGTGCAGAAACAGAATTTTTGAACTCAACTTTCCTCTGCGCTTGTTTTGAATTGATCTTTTTAAATTTTCCAAGGTTTCACAATACCGTTCAGAGTTTATTGTCGTGCCACGTTCTAAGAAATCAACAAGAAGGACCTTTCATGTCCGAAAAACAGTCGCCATGATTTTCCTTGCAGACAACGTTTGCATGCATTTCCTCGGTTTGGGGGGGAATTTGTGTGCCCCCATGCCATAGACTGCAATTTGGTTTCGCAATTGACATGTTTCACCCAAGTCTCGTCTCCTGTAACGATTCGGTCGGGTAGGGAGTAACCATCCTTTTCGTAACTGTCCAAAAATGTCAATGAAGCAGCCATAAGCTGATTTGTGTGGGTTTATGTCAAGATTTTCGGTACCCATCTTACACAAAATTTGTGGTAACCTAACTTTTGTGTAACAATTTCATGCAACAAACTTCTTGAAATTTGTAGAAAACTAAGTAGCTCTGTATTGTAAACCGACGGTCTTCTTTAATTTTCCCATCGACTTTAGAGACAATTTCATCGGTCACAATGCTTGGCCATCCACTTCGTTCTTCGTCGTGCAAATTAGTTCGGCCATTTTAAAATCTAATATACCATTGACGCACTTCGCCTTCAGTGATCACATCGTTCCCATAAAATTCGCAGAGTTAGCGATAAATTTCAATTGGTTTATTGTCTTAGCCAACAAAAACCGTATCACCGACCGCACTTCACAGGTCGCGGGATTTTCAATAGCGGAGCACATTTCAAACGAGTATTGTACGGGAGCGAGCAGCAACGGTAACCTCTCATTAGCACAGCTGGATAGCCATTGAACAGACGCCCCTAGCGTCTACAGAGCAAAACGTAACCGACTTTCTAAATAGCCCTCGTATTTCAACATTTTTTCCGAATTCATCCCCTAAAAGAATTAAAATGTAAAAAAGAGATAAAAAAGTGTGCAGTGAGAAAAATATTTTTGTCTGATATTCTTAAAAGTAAACAAAATACTAAAACACAACTTATGATACACGCAATTCAGCATTTCCCCACCCCGAATTCATCCCCTAAAAGGACAAACATATAAAAGAGGTATAAAGGTTTGTATTGGGAAAAATATTTTTTATCAGATTTTCATAAATTCGATGGAACACGTTTGAAGACATCATATTCAGGTTATAATATTTTTTCGTATTCACTGTAAAATAATCACGAGTTTTTAGATGATCACACTTTTATAAATATTTTTTTTTGTGTTTCTAAATTGTTACATTACTGAAACAATTTAAGTTTCGTAGGCGAAGCCGCGACGGGTAATTCTAGTAAAGTATAAAAGATAAAAACAATAAATCGATATTTATCACTAACATAATTAATTATTAAACATATATAGTTCTTCAAGTACCTACATGTTATAAATGTAAATATTTTTTGAATTTAAGATAACAAAAAACAAATATTTTAACTACTTTGTGTAGAAATAATATAAACGCAAGATGGTAAAACTGAGCTTTTCGAAAATATCAATTCAAATATCGATTCAAAATATCGATACACTTTGATAAATGCAATTCCAAAGTGCATGTTTCTGGTTGATATCTTAAAAAGTTGACTACAAAAGAATATGCTAGTGTATGACATAAATGAACAATTTTAATGGAATTAAAAATTTTTTTGTGTTAGGGCTGCATTGAGGCTAATTTAGAAAACGTTGGATTCAAACTTGGCATAAAAAGTTGATAAACGCAAAATGCATGCCGAGTTATCATCACAAACATTGGTTTTAAGCTATAACAACACATCCATGAGCGCAGTAACATTCAGTACGCCCAAAACCTATGAGGTTCTAGTTTTATAATTTTTAAGGTATTGACTTAAAAATTATGTTTATAAGGTTTTTACATACTTCGTGTGAGTGTGCAATTTTTACACTACTTTTAAAATGAAGTACTGCTTATAGTACGTCAGTTTTCATTACTTCTTGGTGTTTTCCTTGAATACACACCTTTTGTTGTTGCTAATCAATAGCATTTTTTCCCAGTTCTAATTGGAATTGGTCAATAGTTACAATCAGATACTTCTGTGGCCAGTGCCGGCCTTTGAGGGGGGAGGCGAAGTCAGGGCGCCGCTGTCCAGGTTTATAAAGTTATCAATAAAAATATTTTTTTTAAATAAGCTTAAAATGAATTTAATGAAATGATTCTAAATGCAAATTGCATTTCATTCCCCCCCCCCATAAATTATATGTATAAAATAATACATTTCAAAAGTATACCCATTTTTATTAGATATCTTAAAAACGCGTCCCTTACATAAGCGCCACAGTAAATTTTGCCCGACCTGTCCAAAAGGCTAAGGCCTATGGAGTCCAAAAGTCTATGGAGTCCAAACGTTAGTAAGAGCCGTCTAAAATGCTCGCATATTAGTTCACTAACCATAATATTGAAAAAAAAAAATATTTATATAGAAGAAATTTGGTATTATTTAACTACATATTTAAAAACTGATAATCACCGATAGTACAAAATACTGCCATAAACATCAGTATTGAGTATTGACATCGATCTGACAGATTCGAACTGCTGATATCGCTAGAACCGATTGCGATAAGTCACAAAAAAAGATTATCACATGTACACGAGACAGGAAGGTACTAGAAACCACTTGAATGAATTCTGATGAAGGCTGGTTCACAATAACGTCCTGCTTGATGACGTAGAGGTTAAACGCATCAGCAGTTCTGAGTGCACGGCAAAAACAATGACGTAGTACGTGAGTGTACGTTTCGCAGGACGCACAGTGGTTTTAAATTGGCTAAAGCTTGAAAAGTTACTAAAAAGAAAAACATTTCATTTCATATAAAATCAAAAATGAAATGTCATGAGTCAGTTCATAGAACTAACGAAACATACACACGCGCACGCGCGCTGCATGAACCCTACTCTTTCTAATAGAAGCCAAATGCACGTATTCTGAAAGGTCGGTAGGTCCTGTTGCTGGGACGTTTTATGTTGTAGACCGTATCTTAGCTGTGTAACTTGTAGTCTGTGAAATTCTACTAGTACGAAAATAATGAAGTTGTTCAAATTAAAGAGTTTACGAATTTTGCGAACTTGTGAAATACTATACACGTGTGACTATATTTTGCGCTCACGTCGTATGTCACGCTACGAAATATTATCCGGCGGTGAGCGCAATCAGCTGCTACAGGTCAGACGGGAAATTTATTTTTTCCCTTTACGGGAACCCTTTTATTTTTTTTTTTTTTTTTTTACAAATACAATTTTGAACTATTTGGTTTATAAACCTTTATTTGGAAACATATAAGGTTTTTGCCTTGACATATATAATTAGTTTGATTAATTTTTTTTTTCAAAGAAACTACTCATTACTTTTATGGCCTTTTAAGTTCGAGCCGCAGTTACTCCCGTTACGTTAACGCTGATCCCTCGTCCTCGTGAGTCAAACTAGTATAAAGTAAAAGCGTGTGTGAGTGCGTGTGTGTATTTTATTTGTGTAGAGAAAAAACTATTAACCTTATACAGTTTATTTATTTTTTCTTTCTTTTTATTATTATTTTTTTAATCATAACGTTTAGCTGTTGATTATAGCCTACAAAAAAATGCATGAAAAAGAAAAAATAATTGTGAAACAATTTTGATCATAATTGGCACAAATTTGGTCTCCAAAGAGACCATTTTTAACCAAATTAAATCATGTTTTGTTTAAAAATGAGGTCTGCATTTAAAACTACTGTATATATCCAATAGTGTACACATTAAATCCAATTACAAAGTTAGTATATAAATAAATTACAGATTGTGTGTAAAACACAGACAATATTCAGTTCGCAGAACCTAGTGTGCCAATAAACACAAGGACCTGGACAATAGGATAATACATTTATATGAACATGGCCCCATTCGTTTTTGCTAGACAGTTATTTTTCATGCATTTTAATCAGCCATATTTTGGAAACAGTGAATTAGACTGTTTCTATTTTTTCTAGTGTGTGTGTGTTTCTTTAACATAAAGAAGCACTCATATCAAAATTTAGGTTTGTGATTGTTAAAAAAAAACAGTGGAAATAAATACAATCATTTATATAGTGTTTTTGATTATTATAGGACTAACAAATTGTAAAACTTAAATATATTTTCTGTTTTGTTGCAGGAGTGAAAACCATAAATCACAATGAGCACTCCTGTTAAAAAAGTTCCTATCCATCTTCAGGTAAGAAATTACATTAGTTCATATTTTAAATGCAGATATAAATTGTCTGTAAGGCCTATGTTTTTCCTGTTGAAAAAAAATTGTTAAACTTTTCTGGGTTTAAAATATCAAATATTGTAATGTTTTTCTATAGTAGCATTGAAGAGAACATTAATTTCTGCTGTTATAAAATAAAGATAGCTCAATAAAAATACTAAGTATATATTAGTTACAAAATCACTTTGATAGCGAGTTCTGGCTAACAAAAGATTTTGCCCAAATATTTGTTTGTTTAAGCCGAAATTGTAGGAATCTATATTTAGGAGCAAATTTAGTATTATTGATAAACACAAATGAAAATTGTAGTTTAATGGAGAGAAAATAAGATGCAAATGCACCGATGGCAACAGGGCTGTAAACAAACTGCATTTTAGATACACTAATGCAGGGGTTCTCAATCATTTTTCTGCTTCGACCCCCTAGATAAATTTTGTTTATTCCATAGACCCCCATATGTTTACAATATGTTGCACAAATATCATTGTAAATGAAGCTTTTATTAGAAGGAATTCAGTAATACAATTTTTTAATAATTTGTGTTTTGTCTTATTAGATACACATTAAAGCTATAAAGTCATTATGTTTATAGAAGCAGAAATATAAGTTACATATGTCATGTAAATCACATAAATACATAACATTTTAATGAGATGGTTGCAGTTGATGTCCTTCCAGTTTCTTACTTATATCCGGGGAAATATTTGTTAATATTAATCGTAAATCACCACGTTCTGTTATCTTAAATTGATTTCTTGTCTTTTGCAATAAATTATTTACATTGTTAAATCCTGCCTCAACCAAGTAAGAACTATGAAATGTTTACAATAGTGGTTCATTGATACTTGTTAATATGACATATTTTGTGTGGATGTCTTTAAAAATGGAATTAATTTCATTGACCCCCCCCCCAATACTCTCTGAATTCAGTCGACTCCTTCAAAGTTCAATAGACCTCTAAGGGGACCACCTAGTTGAGCATTCTAAAAGAGTTATAGATAGCATTGAGACCCCTGCACTAATGCTATCTTCATTCATAAATCTGAACTAAATCTCAGACAATGAATTTTGTAACTTGGCGAACTTTTTGTATTATTTATATTTCTTTAGTAGAAGGGAGTGAGACATATGTAGGTATGTCCAAGATTTTAAAACCATAGAGATTCCTGAAATTTGTTGGCATCTAGTTTTCTTCATCAGATCTGTTGATACTGTTGAAATATATTAATTTAATTTGTAGTATTTGTAACCATATTTTAACTGTAAATGTTGTAGCCCTATTTTTATTTTAAATTTTCGATACCTTTTTTAAAAGCTTTCATTTTAATAGCACAGATTTACGAAACATGAAGTAATTGTATTTCAGTGACACTTAAAAACATTTCAGTGACACGTAATAACAAATATATTGTGATTCATCATCATAGTTCACAACCTTGATGATGATGCTGCCTCAGTGGCCTAGTTGATAGCGTACTGGGCTTTCACCCCGAGGACCCGGGTTCGATTTCCGGCCAGTGCTTGGCATTTTCATATGCTATAAATCATCCCATCGTCTGCATTAGTCCAAGTGTGCACAATAGTCGGACGTTAAACACAAAAAAACTTTGATTCTTCATTATTTACACTGGGGTATAATTGTTATCGATTATCTGTAATAAAATTATCATCTTACTTTGATGCATATAAGTTTTTTTTTCGAAACTTAGTTGATTTTTATTACTTGTCCTTCCATATTTTCCACCATTACTAATATTATTTTCATTAATCCGCGACCTGTATTGGATTATACATCGTTTAGACTATCCCACTGTCTGCATTAGCCCAAGTGTGCACAATAGTCGGACGTTAAACATCAAAAAAAAAAAAAAATAGACTATACATATGTTCTTTGTTTAGTAGACATACTTTAAGGTCTATAGTTTAGGTAATGCGTGATTGCTTTCCATGAGCTTAGCTTATATGCTTCATTGTGTTGCTTAATGATCCCATTTCCACTGCCTTTGTTGATATTCAAAGGTATTGTAATATTTTGTTTATTTTAGATATTTCATATTGTGTGACCACATGAAATGGAATAATATATCACTTAATTTATCATAGTTTTGTTAATGTCACTTACTGGATTACATCTAGTCTACTGTAAAAGTTTATAATGAATTTACATTGTCTTGTAAGTTACTGTATGTAAAAATAGCTCAAAATGCCCCAGCCTGTAATTAACAAATTAATACCTGTAGTGGGGATAAATTTATTCAGTTGTATAGGCCTGTACATTTGGAAGTGCTATTTAAAAATAACCTAACCTCTACATAAATGAATTTTTATAAATCTTTCAACAATAGCTTTCTTTGTTGAACATACATTTTTGAAATGTACTGAATAGAAAATAGGTTGCTATTCATAGTTTGTTTATTGTTTATCTTTAAGTTAAAGCTGTTTGTTTCAGAGTGCTCAGAATAGGTTATTGGTGAAGAATGGACAAGTTGTAAATGCAGATGGAATTACTGACAGCGATATTTACATTGAAGATGGAATTATCAGGTAGGCACAGGATATAACGGGGAAAAACGACAGAATGTGCATTTGATCATGCCAAAATAATGTCCAAAGAATTTCAGTAATAGTGCCCATGGCACTGTTCAATATTTATAAATAAGCCAATATTATTATATTGTCATGGAGTTTAGAACTGTATACAGAATGAGTTTCAATCGATTGCAAAATTCCACCTGGACAAAACCCACAGTGACAATAAAAACTTGATAAAAAGGTTATAATCAGGCTCATTTCAAGCTACTGAGTTGGGGTATTACCAAGATGTACACCCATGGAAATTTGCTATTAAGAATCTGAATTTGAAAAAAGGGGAATGGTTAAGTGTTATGTGGTTATCAGTAAAATTTACTAGTTATTTTTTGTGCAAAGAAGTTTGTTGTATCCAGGTAAAAAGTGTATTTATCTTCTGTGACTGGATACTAGAAGTGAATTCATCATCTTGGTTACACCACTGCTGAAAGTCCAAGTTAAGTATCAATTGATGTTTGTTTTTTTTTTTTGCAGACAAATTGGACGTAATCTCATTATTCCGGGAGGAACAAGAATCATTGATGCCAGGGGAATGTATGTGCTTCCAGGTATAGATCTACACATCTAACTTTATGTAAAAGAGGGGAAAATCTTGTGTTGTTGTTATGGAATAGAGTAAACTTCCTTAAATCAGGAGTCTGGGGGGGGGGGTTTAGTAACAGAGTGTACTATATTATGTAAAATCTACCCATCAGAGGGTATCATTTTATAACATTTATCATGAATATTGATAAAAATTTATTGGAAACAATAGAACTTCAAGAAATGAAGTGCTGTTAGAAAAAATATGTCTTTTAAAAATATTTTCGAAATATCTTTTAAAAAAAGATGAAAAAAATAAATGGTTGGTTTATTGTGTAATTGTAATAAGACTTATCGGTTGTTTTTACAATCGAAACAGTCGAATAAAACATCTCAAAATCGTGCATCACTAGTGCGTAGTCTAGATGCTCCAATTTTTTGTTTATTATAGTTATCTGTTTACCTTAGGTGGTGTTGACCCGCACACTCATTTTGAACTGGAATTTATGGGTGCTACATCTGTGGATGACTTTTACCAAGGCACTAAAGCTGCAGTGGCCGGAGGGACTACAATGATCAGTGAGTAAATTACAAAACAAAAATTAGGTTAATGTCGTGAGATATTAATTAAACATTACAACTAAATAATTTATAACCAAAAACTTTAATTACTTAACATGAAGTAGTAGAGAATTAATTACATAGTAGAGTACCATATAAAAAGATTACATGTTAAAACTATACTCCGTGCCCTACCTTGGCTGCAGAAGAGGTAAGAAAACTGGACTTTTATTTCTCTACTTCGTTTATTATGAGAAATAATGAATTATGTAGTCAGATACCTTCTCTCACCTATTTAGTTATACTTCATTCAACTTAAAATAACAAGTGTGCACTACAACAGTTAACCAGCCACCACCTGGATGAGTGATATTGCCACTTGATACTCACACACTCAAAAACAAATCTACAGCTAGAGTCATGATTGCACTTCTGCACTAGTCAGATCAATATTAGAGAAAGTAAATTTATAGATAAGAAAGGAATAAACGAGTCTTTTCTTTGTAAATCTTAATCTGCTGTACAAACAGTCTTTCAAGTGCAGTATGTTTGCGTTTACCAATATACATGTACTGCATGTGAAATAAGAAGTTCCACTGCTCTTAGATAAACTGTAAGAGACATTGTAATGTTTAAGGAATGTATTGAGTGAACAGAATGTTTACTTCTGATACTAGTATCTATTTGATTTACTAGTGCATACAGTAAAGACATGTTATGGTTTATGAAGTATTTCTTTGTGTAATTTTAATAGGCCGCCACTTTAATCAGACATTTCCCTGTCGAGGCTGGGGTTCTGACTCAAAATGGCTATGCTCGCTGGGGGGGTTGCAGACTAGCTGCACGTATTGAGAGGATTTAGATGTCCCTCGCAGTACCTGAGTCTAACACACACACTTGCAACACTACACTTACGACTAACACTTTACTCTCACACTTATAGGTGATAATAGCCTCAATGTGCTTTTCGCCTTAAAATAACAGGGAAAAAAATATCACAGTGGCTGTACAATCCAGCATCCACTGTATATAAACTGCCATTAGGTAAGTCTCACTTTTTACTATTTTTAAGCTGTTTTTTTTTTTTGTACCAGTGATTGGACGAAAGCATTCTAATTGTTCCGTAACAGCACTACTAGAAGCGTCTTATTCATGGCAGTATGTTAATATCTCCTCCCAGTGCATGCAATCGGGGTGGTGGGAGTGAGAAAAATGAGGAAAACTAGATCTGATTAGATGTGTGACTGTATAACAAAAATTTGTTATTTCTGTTATTTTCTGTATAAGAAAAATTAAAATCGTAAAACAGAAGGTTTGGAAAACTTCTTCCATGAGAATTTTTCTCGTAGTGTAACTAGCAATGTAATTAATTTTGTGTACACTTTTATTTTACAAACACACATACACACCTCATTTTAGAAGTACACAATTTATTACACCAAAGAAAAAAAAAATTTAAACAAAAATGACAGATGAGATTTAATCTGCCCAGCCGACTAATGATGTGACAATCTTATATCCAGCTAATGTTGGGATAAAAATACAACAGTATGTAGACAAAGTTCCTAAACAGCTATCGGAAAACATGAAGTATATTGTGCACACTATATAATTTTATTCAGAACTTGCTCATAACATTATTAATCTTGGAACCGCTACATTCCTTACTACAAATTAAAATTATATTTTCAGTGGACTTTGCTATCCCAAAGAAAGGCCAGTCGCTTATGGAAACGTACAACTCATGGCGAGAAAAAGCTGATGAAAAAGTTTGTTGTGACTATGGTCTGCACATTGGTGTGACATGGTGGTCGGATCAAGTATGCAATAAATTTAACTTATTATTTCTATTTATTAAACACTACTTGTAGCATTATCATATTCAATTTTTAACTTTTGAATATGGCTTTATTACTCTCAATGTAAGTGTTATTTTTAAGTGCAATTTATTTATTTGGTATTTAAGTTTAGTAGCCAACAGTGTTTGCTATGTTTTTCCTTTTACTGTTATATGCGGTATATAAAAACACTTATTTTAATGTTTTTTTACATAAGTGTGTAATTATAAAGTTCATTCCTAATTAGAGTTTTTATTTATCAGGTGAAAAAAGAGATGGAAACATTATGTTCTGATAAAGGAATCAATTCTTTCAAAATGTTTATGGCGTACAAGGATGTGTATATGCTGAACGATTCAGAAATTTATGAAGTTATGCAAGCGTGCAAAGAGCTTGGAGCCCTTGCAATGGTCCATGCAGAAAATGGAGATATTATTCATCAGGTGATTTATCATTTTAATTTGGATTTTAGGATTGGGTGTGTTATTAACTTATTATTCTTTTAGAAAAGTCAAGTTTAACTTCCTGGGCTTTTTTCTAAATCTACTATTGGGCTTTGAAATTACAGGATCAGTGTCAGTTGTCATTTCTGCTTTATATAAATATTTCATAATCAATTCTCAATCCAAATTGTGTGCTGTAGCATTGTAAAAACAATAATATTTAAATAAATTCGTAAGTAAACCAGTTGTAGATTAGGTATGCTTAAAAGTAATTGCTGAAAATTAAGATAGATCACAGAATAAATACAAACTTATCCACAGAGATAATAATTTAATAATATACTTAATTTAAGTAATAATAATAATATGCTATTAATTGGAGCATTAATAAATGATTTTAACACAAAATAGATAAAGTAAACATTGTAAAAGTTTATAAAGAGTCTTACAAAAATATAAGTAAATGATGAATTTCAAATGTTGAGATGACACACCTCTACTGCAGATGAAATGATATTTGTTATTTCTAGTTTCAGATTTTGTTACAAAAATGCTCTGTGTAGTTTACAACAATTGTACTAGATAGCAGCATGCAGTAGCGGTTGTAGCACTTACAGTAGGGAGAGGCTAATTGGCGGAGGTCTGGCAAAAAGGGGGATCCAGGGAAATTTTTAATTTAAAGGTTCAAAAACATAAATTCTAACCATTTCATATGTAAAATGTATTATAAAACAAATATGAAATTTGTTTTATTGCACTATTTAAAAAATAAATGTACCATATTATACAAAAATTAGGTAATGTAATGCAAATTCGGATTTGTATTCATATATCAACTAAAGGAAATACCACTTTTGGTAATGACTTAAATTTTAGATAAACTATTTGGGCAAGCTTAAAAAAACTCAATTTTTTTTCAAATGTTAGTGGGACAAAAAATCAAATCATGGGGCATGGGTAAAAGAATAAATTATGTTGTGATTGCTGCATTACTAAAATTACACTTCAAAAGTAAGACATTGGGAACACAGATACTAAGTAAATGTTAATTCTGATAAAAAACATTTTACAGAGAAAATGATGAGCCCGTATGCAAAATAAAGGATGCATGTCCTTATTTGTTTTACGTTCTGCAAAACAAATAACTTTGCGCATGTCTAGTGTCCATCTGTCCGTAATGCACCTCTTACTCTCAAACGTAACACATTTTTTAACTCTCAAACAATATAACCGATCTTTATAAAATTTGGCAAAAATGTAATTTAACTAAGTTAAATTACACTAACTTACATGGACAAGAAAGAAAGTGCCTACGGACCTCAGTATGTGCTTTATAAGCTTAAGCTAAACTGTATAATAATTTCATAAAAGTTATGTTATAATTTATTTATATTGGTATTAATATTTACCTCAGTACATATACTGTGTTCATACTGTCTTTTTTTTCAATTGTAATTATTGTAACGCAGCAACTGCAATTTGTGTTTTATGCCCAATATTAAATGTAGCGATGAAGATATCCGCCCAGCAAACTCAATCTGATGGATAGATGAGGACAAGTTGGCGGGACCGTAGTGCTCATTTGTGTAATTCCATCAAGATGAATGATGTAATTTTATCAGTCCTAAGGTTGGCTCATAGGGGAGGGGCTATCCACTGGCACAGAATGAATACAAGGTTAAAACAGAATGAGATAAAATAATCTTTAAAAAATATATTTTTAATTACAAAAATGGGAAGATTTAATAAAAGAAATTCTTACTGTTTAAAATTAGTCTTAATGTTACTGTTTTATAAGTAGGTTTTAACTTGTAATGGGACCAAAACATCAATAAAAAATTTTGTTTGACAAAGATAATTGATTTTTTTTAACTTATTTATCTTCTTGTGCAGATAATCATTTTTAATTATCCTGTAATAGAATAGTAAATAATCAGTTTACTGAATCTCAGGCTAAACTATTCAAGTCATCTGAGATTAGCCTGAGATTATTTAGGTTGTTGGGTCTGTTTTTATACAGTTATTAGGATAAGCAGACTCTAACCTATAAATATGCGAAGGTAAAATTATATTAACTTCTAGAACCCAGTTTAGTATAAAATAAAATATTCTAGCTAGAATTTTCTGAACATTAAAGATTCTCAGTTTTCTTTTATTGGTTTAGTGATAATCAGATTAGGCGTATTTTAAACTTTTTCTGGTAACACTACCTCACCAATCCATTTACTGTTTTAAATCTAGAAGATAAAATATGAAGACATGCTTTGGGTGAGTGGGCTTGGCATTAATTTATGTGTTTATGAGTACTGTATATCATTTACACATCTCATATTGCATAATAATCATATATCAGGCATCGCTAATGCTGGATTATCGTAAACAACAGATAAGTGAAAAGGGAAGAGAGTTAAAATAATAATAACACTATACATAATTTTGTAAATCCTTATTTTAATAACAACACCTGAAATGAATTAATAATTAATTAACTCTTTTATTTGTAATGATGCCTTAGAACAAATATACAGATAAGACCTCGGTGGTCGAAGTGGTAAAGCATCGGTCAGTCTACTGCTTCACTCAACTGCGCACCTATAGGTTGTTAATTCGATTTTTTTTAAGCACATTGAGGCTATTATCACCTCCCTAAATGTAAGTGTGAGTGGAAAGTGTTAGTCATAAATGTAATGTCAGAAGTGTAACTGTGTTAGACTCAGGTACCGCGAGGGATGTCTCAAGCTAGTCTGCACCCCTGCTGGGAGTTGTTAGTTCGAGCTGCAGTTGCTCTCGTTGCTTTTCCCTTACCGTTAACACTGGTCTTTTAACTGGCTTAAAGTATAGACATTAAGAAAAAAAAGAACATTAAGTACAGTTCGGTATAAGAGTGACATTTTGCATCTAAAAATAAAATTTCTTCTCAAAAAATTATTTAGTACGTCCCAACCATCATGAAGTTCTTTTTCATTTTGGAAAAAAAAATGTTTGTGGAAATTCTTAAAACAGGGATAAAACGTACATAACGGCATATTGCAGTCCAGACATTCGTGAGTTGTGTCTTTGCGTCTTTTCTCTCTTCTTGACTTGTTATGGCAAAGCTTTTTTAATTTCCTCTCATGTTGTCAGGTGTTAGGACATGGGGAGGAAAATGGTAGCAAATAAGATGGAGCAGGTTTTTGTTGCCGCATGATTGCAGTGGTCGCGTAATAATAGTCTGTGTTTTTTGGAGTGTGATAGATCTCCAGTATCTCTCATATGAAATTGAGGCATAAAGAAAAAGAGGCTAAAGAAACTGTTGCTTTCTTGGTCCCTCTGTCTGCATGCCTACAACTTTCTGGGTCCTGATATTTTTGTAATAATCTGTTGTGTAAATGTTAGTTAACCCTATTATTGTATCAAACTAGTGCTATTATTGTATCAAACTAGAGTTATTAATCAAACTAGTGTTAAAGGAATTAGAACTTTGTTTTTTAACTTCGTTTTGGAATGTATTACTGGACTGGAACTTGTTACTGAGAAGTAACAGTGTTGCTTAACCCTATCACGTAGTTTATTTCTATTCCTATTGTCAAAGGTTTTCCTTTAATAGATATTGCAAATTGATTTGTGATGATGTTAAGAGTGTGTGGAGAAGTGATGTGGTGGCATTCACATTTTTTAAATTGGCTTATTCTTTACAGAGTCAAAATCAAAATTTGTATTTTTTTTTTATCAGAGTTCAAATTTAATTTTATGCATGTGCTTTTCAGAATACAAAACGATTATTGGCGCTAGGTGTAACAGGTCCTGAAGGTCACGAGCTTTCACGTCCAGAAGAAGTTGAGGCAGAAGCTGTAAACAGAGCTTGTGTAATAGCGAATCAGGTTAGAATATTTTTTCACTGGTAAAGAACTATTTAACATGTTTGTAATTCATAAAAAATTGTTTAAAGTCTTGATTTTTTTTCAATTTCCAAAGAGAGTGAACATTTGAGATGTTAACAAATATTTCAGTATACGTTATGAAAAAATTATGCCGTAGATGGTTTGACAATTCTTTACTTGAATCATCGAATTAACAGATTATAAGTATGCTTTACAAGAAACATTTAAATTTCTTTTTAAAATTAACATGTAAAATTTTTCATTTTTTATAAGTAAAACTATTTTGTTTTTAAACATCACACAAATACTATGAAATATTTATTTTTAAAAAAATAATTTTTAATAGATTAACAGTCCCACAATGAAGGCTACTAATAATTTACACCTTTATTACCATTTTGAATAAGTACAAGTATTTTATTTTATGAAATAAACACTATAAAGCATTAAATTTTTAAAGCAATAGTAATAGTTGCATTCATACAAAGACACTCATATGCCAAAAAATACAAACAAAATTAAGAAATTGCTATGCAGTTCAATACCATAGTAGAAATAAAATATTTTACAATTTATATAATAAATCATCCATAGACATGCTACTTCATGAAAAACTATATTCATAATTGTTTATACATGGTGTGAATGTACTTTTAACTTCGATATACTAGTCTGATTGAAACTTTACCATAGAAATAACTTTTACATACTTTTAAGCAGTACATGCAGTTTGCAAATAACTTAATGTAAGTTCATCAATAAACTACTAAGTAGCCATAGTTTCTTGTGTTTGCCTTCGTGGCAATGACACATTCTTAAGTAGGTTGTTCTTCTGTACCCAGAGTATATATTTTTTTCTGCAAATAAACAACTTTTTGTAAAATAAATTTGACTAAGATAAAAATATTTACATAGCTTGAACCTGTTAAGACTTGCAAAATTCGAGAATTAAACAGTTTTACGAGTCATTTAAAAAGAGCTACTGAGCTCACAGAACTACAATCCTATTGTTCTGTTATAATACAGTAGATCAAATATAAACAAGACTTTATTTTTAAAATTTTGTATTTATTGTAATAAAAAAAATCAGCACATTTTTCAGCATAATCTCCTACTTCAAAAATGCGTTTTTCTCAGTTGATTTGGGAGTTTTTGATGTCAGCATCGTAAAATGAGGGTAGTGTCAGGAGCCAATTGCATACAAAGGCCTCCACTACTGCATTGTCTTGGAATCGTTGTCCTCATAGTGTTTTTTAAGAGACCCAAAATATGAAAATTGCATGGTTGTAAGGAGGATAGTCAAGTAAAGCTCATTTAAATTTCTTCTAATTTTTTAAAAGTTAAAAAGAAGGGCGAGTAACCTGCCTTGCACTCACTTTATGGATCCTTAGATTGTTTGATAGCTCTCATAACTTATTCGAACTCCTGCAGCAATTTTGGAAACTGTCAGACATCGATCATCCTCAATAAAGTCATGAATATTTTTGATGTTCTCATCTGTAATTCTGGTCAAGAAATAATATTCCTGATTTAAAACCCACTTATTTCTTTTTTTGAACTCCTTACGCCAGGTAAAGAAACGAGCCCTTGATAGTGTTCAATCCTCATACTGTGCAGTCAGTCTTTGCAGAATTATAATGGAATCCCCCTTCATGGATGAGAAATTTAATGATGATGCGTTGCTCAGTAGAAGGATGTCTGGTTGTTCCCACTACTTCCCACTCCTGACATCTGCACCAGTGCACTCTTTAAAGCAGCTAGTTACTCAGTTTGTAGTGTATACTCTGAACTATTTGCCATCTTTAAAACTGAATTTCACAGTTGTATCCCATTTTGTGCATTACCTAGTGTTTTAAAAGTGCACTGCAGGCTATACAGGTTATGTATTCAGTAAACCTTCCGGTTCAAAATATTTTGTGCTCCATCCAAAGGCTTGAACTAAGAGGTGTCTCAAAGTTACAGTTTACTGCTTACCTGGTCACAGTGGGATAGTTGGGAACACTAGAGTGGGTATTACAGCAAAGGAAGCTACTCTGCTGCCGCCAAGCAGGCAACATATTATTTGTTCAGACTTCCTTTGTCAAGCAAAACGTCTATTTCATTTGCATTGGGGAAAGGAGTGGGCAATAACAAATTAAGGGGAATTAATAATACACTTTGTCCTTGGGAGCTGTACAAGCCGCAGGGAAGAGGTGGTGGTTACCCATTTCCGCATTAGTCATTCCTTTCCTTGTTAATGCATGGATGGGACGCTGGGACCCACCTATATGTGAGTTTTGTGGTGATATCATAGTCCAACACTTTCTTCTAAATTTTCATGGTTTCAAAAGCATGCTTCAAATGTGTGGATTGGTTTTTTTTTCTTTCCGGCGAAAAACCGTTCAGGTTATCATCGCCGTATAAAGGCGATATTTCCTCAGGCAGTTTTAAAGGAAAATATGTCAGTCATTGACCGAGTTTTAAATTTTTTACATCATCTAAATATATTTGAACTACTTTACCTGTGGTATTGTTGATTGGTAGTCTACTTTACCTGTGGTATTGTTGATTGTTGTGCAGCGTAATAATTTTGCTAATTAGTTTTAGATAACCTTTTTTTGTCACTGTTAACCACTTTGTTGTTATGTTTTGTTTTTGTTTTTCACATCTTTATTCCTGTTAAATTTTTGTTTGGTTAAGTTTGTATATTTTAACAATGTTATCTAGTTTCAGTGTTTAGTTTAGTTTTAGTTTTTCATTAACAGTATTTAGTTTTAGTTTCCCCTCTGTGTAACAGATATTTGCTAAATGGGCGGTGATAGCCTTCATGTGCTTTTCACCAAAAACCTTATTCTGTGGTGCTCCTGTTAACGGTCTTAATTCGTTTCAGAACTAAGACTGTTATCTGAGTAGACTGCTGTGCGAGTCAGTGTTTACAATAGAGACTTATGGAAAACATTTTAATTTGTTACATAGAAAAAAAATAATTGAAGTCTCACCATTAATATTTCAAAAATGAAGAATGAAGAAAATTTACAGAACAGAAATCACACTTTATTTTAACTAACAAATATAATTGTCATATGATTGTCATGTAATTATATACACAGACAAATGAATGCTTTATATTTTTCTAGTTCTACTATAGCTTTTTTCAGTTCAGTAGTCAAAGTTTGTCTTTTATTCCCACTACCACATTTAATTATTAATCACAAAAAAATAGTAAACAGAATTTAAACAATTTGAAACTCACACACAAAGACACTTAACTAACATTTTGTTAAATTTAAAAATCAAAAGTATATAACACGATAATATTATAACGAAGTTTTTTAATGAACTAACAAATTAAACACACAGTAAAAGAGTTGATGACACACTAAGTAAAATTAGGTGCAATAACAGAAAAGGGAATATGAGTGGGCATTCTGAGAACAGATAACTAAGAAATTTTATGTAAGTTATTGCCCCACAAAAACCAAACATCCATCAATCAATGGCTTGTTTGTGTTAACTCAGCAGCTTGTACTTTTTGTAGCATAGCACAAAGTTATCTCTATATTGACACATCTGTTTAGAAATAATTTAAACAAATTGAAAACATTTATAATATGTTCAGTTCTTTATCCAAAACTAAACTGCTATGCCAGTCATTTTTCATTCCGTGAATTAGACCATTGTCCAGGTCGACCGTTAGCCGGGGTATCACTGTATTTAAATACAAATTTATAATTGTTTATCTATAATTGTATATGTGTAATTGTATAATATTGTGTAATTGTGATTGTACAGTAACCTTGATAACTTGATTACATTTATTGCAAGGTAAGGTACCAAAGGTATTGTATAGCCTACTGTGTTAAAAATTTTAAACTGGGCAAATATTATTATGTATGTGTACACTATGTTTGATGTTTGCACTATTATTTGGCTTATTCAACAGTTGGGCTGATTGCATGTTTTCATTTGTGTACAAGTTTAATCAAATTATATAATACAGGTTGTCCCTTTATCAGAAGTGCAACCCTATTTAATTTAAAAAGTGTTTTTAAAATAATGTTTAATTAAATTTAACTCAAAAACAGTTTAGTCAAAATAGTAAATTTTAAGAAAAGAGAATAGGCTCGCAGATTTTGTGATGTTCTGGTTATAGGAGAGGTTTTCTCCGGACTTGCTTTGAAGTTACACAAATTCAAATAAATTTTTTAATTAACATTCCTGTGATAACAGCGTAACACTAGTTACACCGTAAAGTGATGCTTCAACATTTTCTGATAACAGTAGGCTGTAAGAGTGTGGATTCAGCAGGATAGTGTAAAGATCATTTCAAGAAAAATTAATTGTTACGTTTAACACACTATTATGACATTTATGTGTATTTAAGGTACAATTGAAACTTGTTCGCACTACATCTTACAGTGTTTGTAGCTCGGTCACTGCTTGTGATCTTAAAACTGGGTAGCATGGCAATGCAACGGCTTGCGATAACGTGAAAACTGTTAAAAGAAATGTTTACAGCCAGTTATTTCAAAATTAGTTCCGAAAATTATTAAATATTATCATTAGAACAATATTTTATTATAAAACATATAGCCTGGCAGTGGACAAATAACACTTGTTTAACTAAATGAATTATCTTAAAAAAAAAAGTAGAATGCTGGAAAATGACTACATGACTGTAGGTCAACATAAGAGAGTACATACTTCCTTGCTTTGCTTAAATGTGTTTTATAAAATTTAATATTTTCTTTTAAAGTTTTATGCATTGTTATCTAGTTGTTAAGTTTTTCTTTTTATGGACTACTTACAGCCCTGTCTTATTTTAAGTAACTTTAGCTTTGTTATTTATACATATTTTTATTAATTGTTATTTACTTCAGTATTCACTACTTCAATTTTTCGTTTTTCTTTTACAAAACTTTATTTTCTTCATTTCTAAGTAATTCTATTATTATTATTAGTAACCTTTTTTCCTATTCTGTTTCGGGCGATGATAATCTTGTAGGTTTTTCACGCACAAGAAAAACTGATCCTGAATATTATTCTGATTATGAACGATTTGCACACGTATGCTTAATCATTTTAACCCCCTAAATCCAAACCTCTTTACTGTATATGCCTAAATGAGTCTTAATCGTGGATT
Source organism: Callitettix versicolor (assembly GCA_022606455.1). NCBI lineage: Eukaryota > Metazoa > Arthropoda > Insecta > Hemiptera > Cercopidae > Callitettix > Callitettix versicolor. The sequence continues at coordinate 29,288,398 of CM040182.1, forward strand.
TAAAAAAATTTTACAAGCTAAATGTCAAATTAGTTACTGAATCTGAACACTGCCATCATCTCTAATGCATTAATGTCAATACAGTAATGACAAAATAATCAAATGAATGAACTTGTTGCTCATATGAAATATCTGTTTCAATTTCTTTGCTTCCATTGAATATTGGAATATTCCAGTAATATTGAGTGAATAAACTCAATAGTTAAAAATGTTTTGAGTAGTTTAATATTTAAAATCATTAAGTGTTTTATTCTGAATACACAATCATTAGTCTGAAACCAGTGAAAGTCACTGAAGTAGCAGTGTAAAAGAAACTGTGTTTTTAAAAAATCCTTTGTGAACATTTTCCACCAATTTTTGAATCAAGAATAGGTAATACATACACATTTGCCTCTTGCATTTTGCAGTATTTGCCGTTATGATTTTACAAGCTCATTTGGAGATCGACGGGACATAGTGAAACATATTTGTACAGAAAAACAAGTCGTGTATGTCATAGCCATTGAACAAAATTATGAAACTTAATTTTCAGTCTTGAAAAACAAAAACGATGTAAAAACAGAATGCATCTTTACACAAAATATTTTAGAAGTTTGTTTATGCAGGTAAACGTTTCTGCAAGATGGATCCTGGTAGCGAAATTACTAAAAAATAATGCTTATGTTTAAAAATGTAGAAATTTAAAAAAAATTTTAATGTTGATACAGTTTTAACTGTCATTAAAAAAAATACCATTTTGTATTTCTGATGATAGCAACCAGAACAACTCATACTTTACCATGTTGTGTTATTTATTTAAACACAGATGATTTTCAGATTATATAGCCTGTTGACCATACCTTATCTTCAATAATTCAAGCTACATACACTTGGCATAGTTTATATCGTGTTTGCATATGCCTAGTAGTATTTTAAAAAAATATAGTCCATATTATATTATTTTTCACTTGTTTTGATTAGCTATAGCTCATTTTCTCGATAAATAATTATTACTCTTAAAATAAAATTGTCGTTCAAAATCTGTATTGTAAAAATTTTTAGCTGATTAGTCTGCCATGGTTTTCTTGAGTTATCCTCTTAACCTAGATCCCGCTTGAGATCCCTCTTAAGTCCACCAAGAGGAATCTTTTTTCAGAATACGCTGTAGCCTAAAACTGTACTGTCTATTCCAGAAGCAACATTTTCTACCTATATATGTTGCATTATTGTATTATTTGATGGGGAGGCAGCACCGCCTTGGAGCCATGCCTGGTGTAGCTAGTAACTGTGCAGTTTTTACTGGTAATTGCGAATAATGAGTATTTAAATGCAGTACTCTGGAACCTTCAATCCAGATACATTTAAGTCCTCGAAGGACTTTGCTGTGTAAATAGATTACATTCTTATTGTATTATTTGCCCTAACCTCATTTGCTTTTTAACATTGGGATAGTCATAACTAGTAACTTGTGTATTATTTAAACCAGCACAGAATATATCGACAAAGTAAACATAGTATTAATAGCGCTAATAAAAAAATATGGTGGTTTATACCTAAAATCACATAAATTATACTAATATAAAGAGCCTTGGTCTTTTTTTATTAAAATATTTTAGCAATTTCATGATACAAGGATAACCTGCATCACATTCATAAACATGTATTTTTTTCTTTTGTTACTGTTCATTTATTTTGTTATTGGATGCGCACGAGCAAATTGTGAAGAAAGCTGCTGTTGTAGGTAAATTGCCCATTATATGTTGTGCATGTAATGAGCGAATCTGCTGCAGCTGTGATCGCACAACATCGACAGGGTAAGGAACATCCTATTATATTTGGTGAAACGCTTGCGGCTACTTTAGGCACGTGCGGCATCGGTTTAGATAAATGCGAATTCAAGCATGCAGCTTCCCACGTTCTTGCACCGCCATTGAGACCCAAAGAATCCACCCCAACAGTTTTGATGGAACAAATTGCGAAGTAAGTAAACACATTTGGAGTAGAAGGTTTTACTGAAAGAAAGAGTGAAGCACTGATTGGATTTTTTTGGTGTTTGTAAATAACACCTCCGATATAATTCGTGAAATTAATTGAATCTCTTTGATGAGCTTGTGAATGTTGTTTGCAAAACCTTTGTAATTAACAACAAGCTGATATTAGAAAACAGTTCAATGCAATGTGGCAAATGTTAAGATTTTACAAATATCTAAACTTCGAGGTTTCAAAAATTATTTCATATTTAACATTTTAGCATGTTAAATGTTTTATGTTATGAATACAGCAAACCTTTGATGTAATAGTACGCTGTTTTATTCTAACACTTGTTTTTATAAAAATTATGTATTTCAAATTAATTTTATTTGTTTTTTAAATTCATATTAACATAGAATGAAATTAGGTGTTCACAGAAATTGTGTAAAACAATTTAATAAGTATGACTAGACACTAAAAGAATAAAATTAAAATGGCCAATAGATTGAATTGTTACTAAATAGGCTAATTTTTAGAATTCTATAATTTTTTTTCCAATATAGTTATCAAAGGTTGACTGTACTATTTCTTCAAGATACAGTATGTAATGCAGTAATAACTGTTTTGAGTAGTAGAATAAACCATATTTTTAGTAATTGTTGGTGTTATGGATATATATAAAATATAAAGCAATAAAACTATGATGAGCTAGATGTGTACATACACATACATACAGTGGTGGTTTGTGAAAAATAACTATGGGGGTTTATACAAAAAATCTTTATAAAAACAATGCTGATATAGTAGAATTTCAGCAAGACCTATGCATGTAGTGTTTCTTCCTTAATTTAATAATTTATTATTTTATTTCTTGAGAATGAATGTTGAATTCAGTGCAAATTGTATAATATATAAATGTAATATATAAATTTACATTTAAAGAACAGTAGATTAATAAAGCTGATTTTTTACATTTCATTTTTTGCTCACCCTTGAGCTGGCTCTGGCTGTAACAATAACAATATATGAAGCGTGATAGTGCTATAATAATCTCTTCTGTCCTTGTATACTGAAATGGAATATATATATATATATATATATATATATATATATATATATATATATATTCTTAAAGATATTTAAGGGCTAACCTATTAGAGAGATTAATATTAGGATTGTAAATTGCTTTTCATTTATTTTGTTTATAGTTATATAATAATAAATGTATAAATTGGGATAATACTTCAGAATCATTTGAAGAGCTTAAAATATTTGGATACATGATGTAATTATGGAAATACAAGAAATTGTAATAGTTCCTTGTAATGTATAGAGAATATTTAGGGTAACTGAAAATAATATGGACGATAAAGAAAACGTACAGTTGGTAAAAGTACAATAGGGAAAAAATTAAAATTTTTAAATTGTGATGTATGTGTGTAAGATACATATGATTTAATTTAGAATCAGGTAAGTTGTTCATTACAACAGCTGACTAATGAATTGAATTGATAATTTACATCAGTCTAGTATAGGCATAAACACTGAAATTGTGATTTATGTAAAGAGCAATAACATTTAGAAGGCTGATGATTTTGTTAACAATCAGAAAAAGCTAGTATTATTAGAAAATAGGTTACAGAATAGGTAAGAAGAAGCAAAATAGTCTAAAAAGAATTTTATTGTATTAAAATCAAAAAATATAATATTGTAATGAATAGCATTAAAGTCTAAAAGAAAATATAAATATTTAAAATACTATTCAATTTAAGAATAGTAAAAACTGAAGGTAACCTTGTATAAACTAACCTATGAACAAATGGAAATACAAACTATATATTTTGAGAGATTACATGAAGAGTATATTTCAATTGAATTTGTCTGTTATTAATATAATAAATTTCATATTAATAAAAAAAACAATTTTAAAAAGAACTATTAAGTTTTGTAGTGAGATTTTAAACGTTAGTCATAAATTGTGATAATACTTACATTTTTCAAGTATTAGGTTTAAAGATAGTATAATTTTGAAAATTTTGTACAGTATATATAAATAATATGTGTTTTTATAACTTCAAATGTTAATATATCTTGCACTGTCAAACCAGTAACGTGAGATTACAGAGTAACTAGAACAAATAGAGGCGAAATTGAAAATAAATTAACTTGTATTTGAAAGAACTCATTGTATTAATAGAAATATTGCAAAAAAAATACTGTTTTGAAATAAATAAAAAAAGACATTATGATTTTATTTGTATTACTCGTCATAGTATGTATGTGTGTGTATACAATAATATATTTAAAACATTTTTTTTTTTATAAATTTAGCAACCGGTTTCTGTATTCCATGTTTACTAGCAATTTTTTTAGTTTGCTGCTAGTCATGTAAAGATGTAAGCCCGATTAATTGAACAATGATTAATTAGACAAGACTGGTCTATATTCCTAATTGTAGGCTACTCATGACACTTGACAAATGTAACGTGTTGATGATTAACTTTTATATCCATAACATTAGGCATGCATCAAACAATTAATCACAGGTGTACTTTGTTTGTATTTTGTAGATGTATTTCAGTTTACACTGTAAAAGCATGAATTCAGTGTTTGTGTTACAATATTATGCTAGATCATTGTGTTATATCTTACTCATTGTTTTGTGTTGTGTGTAGAAATGCATTATTTTTGCTTTATTATTATTTTTGCAAAACATTCTTATACAACTAATACTTCAACAACAACAAAATTAAAGATATAATATACAAATTAAGATTTTGTACAAGATCCTTAAGATTTTGTGATTGGTTTTTATATTTTTCATTTTATTTGAGATAAATCTACCAGATATAAAATTATAAATTTAAAGAAAAATATTAAAGTAATAAATCCTTGACCTCAAATAAGATATTGACATGGGTAACATTAAAATTTCCTACATAAAACTAATTAAATTTGTAATTTTCAAAATTTATTTTTTTTTTTATTTTATTTGTTGACATTTACTGTAATTAATTTTATTTTATATAATGCATTTTAAATTGTCTTCTGTTCTAACTAAAAGAATTTCAGTATTTGCCCAGTTTAAAATCATAAAGTAATACAAGAACGACAGACAATATTCTGTTTTGGTTAGGTGAATTGCCCCCTCTATGTGGTGAGAATTATGAGCAAATCCAGCGGTGATGTGATCAAAGAACGGCAGAGCAGTGACCAAATTGTGATCGGTGAGATATTGGCTGCTGCTTTAAATTCCACAAACAACGATGTTTGTTGTGCAGCAATGGTGACTAGTCCCCCTCTGCGATCAGACCCAAGTACTTCTGATCACTTGGTGGAGTTAATAGCTGCGTAAGTCCCAAGTTGCTTTATAGAGGTACCAGGCAGTTTATAATAAACATAGATCTTGTTATTTACTTAACTGATAAAACTGGGGCTTACGTTCAATTAATTAATAATTATAGACATGAAAATTATTATAATAAATCTGTTCTTTATAAAGGAACATTGTATTATAGGTAACTAGTGTAACACTCCTATCTGCTTTATTTAGTTACTTTCACTTAAACAATATTTTTGTTATTGTAATTTTTAAGATGACATGATTTTAAAAATTGTTACTTAATGACGGATTTTTTACATTTACTACCATTTGTATATTTAGAAACAACACATGGCATTGTATGAATCAGCTTAAGCACCTATTTTAAAGCATAAACATGCAGCTAAATATCAGGCTAAAGCATAGGCTTATGTTAAATTGCTATAAACTCAGAACAAATAATTAGGGCTGATTCCCTGATTGGTAAAAAAACAGGAAAGAAAACTAAGAAACTTATATGTGATCTAAAAACACGTCACCAAGAAAATTCAAAAGCAAAAAGTATTCAATACCTTACAAATACCCATGTAAAAACAATGATATGTACAAAAAAGATGAAGTTTTAACGGTTAAGAAAAAGGAGTCTTTCTTAGATTCCAGGCTAGAAATTTGATAGAGAGGGAATGGCAGGTGTCATTATTCAAAAACAGATAGGCACTTCCATGCATTGTTGCCATGAGCGGACATCAGTAACTTGTTTATAATATATTGTACACAACCTTATCCCTTTGCCTATTTAAAGTTCTGCTTAGGACAAAATGGCTGCATTTTTTAAAGGGACATGTAGCTATAGCAGAAAATATGCTCTCCCTTCGGAAAAAATCGAAATAATTAAACTATAAGAGATAGACTTATAATCCTTTTTTTTATTTGATTCATAATAGATGTATGCAAGTGGTAAATTACTCACCTAATTTTGAAAGTCCACATTTTGCCGGTGGTGGTATTCCAAAAAACACCCCACACGACACAATGGAAGGTCGCACTGTTTACACTTGTATGTTGTTTGTTTACTAGTTCCAGATGGGGCTTTTATCTTTTTGTCTGTACACATAGCCCACACTTTTGAACAGCCTAATATTTTTCCTATGGTGTGAAGCATTTTAGGGGATGCTGTGCCTGTGGGTAAACTTCTCTTCCTTCTTGTACGCTTACGAGACAAAAACATTGCTATCAGCTGATTGTTGCTATCCTCCATTCTCGGTTTATCTTTACTAAAGGTTTCATTATCATCTTATCTTCTTCCGATGAGAATACTGAAATATCACTATCAGTGCTTTCTTCTAAAATGTGTGTTTCTTACTTTTTTACTCGAAATGCTCGATGTACTTGCCATTGTCTCAACTGAGTCCTCAATAGGTTACTAACTTTTGAACGTGACCTATGTTTGTCATAAATTATTTTTTGTTTGTGATTCATATTTATGCATGTGCAGGCATGCATGCTGCTAAGCAATTCACTTGTGTCAGAAAAAACATGCGAAAGAAATCTTTTTACTTGTTACTACGCAATAGATTTACGGAGGCTGCAACACGAGCGTTTTGGCAAGCAAGGGACATTTACATTTAAAGCACTTTGGAGCGTTAGGGCCGGCAAAGGGTTATTGTGATGAAGTATTTGTCAGCTTTTGCGGTTATGTGTCTTAATGACATAATTGCTTGATCACATGTAAGTCTTAGTTTTATTTTCTGTTTTTCACCACTTAGAGAATCTGTCCTGAGTATTTGATCTTACTTTTAAATATTTTGGTATATGTCGAGGCATCTAAGCTTATGTTCTGTTCATGTTTAGTTTTAACACAGGTACTTGAGAACAAGGGTTGATACACACTCTAAATATTTTTTATGGGAAATAAATTGCAGTAAATTTTATTTCGGAATATTCAGTTACGGTACAGTGCAAAATGCAGATCTTTCTTATTAAAAAAAAAATCTGTTTATTACCATGTACTCGTACTGCTACTATGAATTATTACATTTTTTATATGGTTCAGGTAACTAATAATGTCATAAGGTACATAGCAAGGAGCAACACTAATGTAGAAGTTTCATACCATTATTTTTCCTGGAATTGGAAAACTATAATTTGTAAATTTTCATTTGTAGAAAAACATTAATGCTTTGCTACTTCTTACTGAATAATTCAAATAAAAGACTAAATGGATAAATCACATTACCAATGGGAGCCTTTCACAGGTGTAAATTCATTTCACGAATAATGTTGGCATGGGGGTTTTTCCTGATTCAGAGTGATTATTCAAGCTCTCAAGTTGCATTGATGGTTGAATACAGTTATACAGATTTAGAAGAAGAGTTAAAGGGTCATGCAGTTATTAATATGGAGCATCCGAGAATCTTATAAATAGAATGTTATGTTTGGAAGTGTAATCACAGGTTTTACTGTATTAACTATCTGGATTGAAGCATCTTCTTACAGAAACTTCCTATAGTCAAGGTTAGATTAGGTGGAAGGTTGGTTATAAGGCAGTTAAGTTTTATAGGATAATACTGACATATAAGTGAGTTCTTTATTTGCAAAAAAACGTTTTAGTTAATTCTGTCATACCAGATTTATCTTTTCACTATTAGAACAAGTTGTCTGTGGATCTATGTTTATTAAAAATTGTATTTAAGCCCATTGTACTGGTGCTTCTGAAAGAACTACCTTTCTGTACATGTCCATGTATAATTTATTAATTTTATGCTATAATTTCTATTTCCCCAAAATAACAGTCTAGCTTTGCTGATGCATTTACCAACAAATTTTGCAATAAGAAAACTTACGGTGCATATATTTTTTCCTTATAAAATATTTACATGGCATTATTACTGCTTCATATTTCATTCCTAAAAAATACCATGGAGTATGTGCTTTATCTTACTGACATATACATTACTGCCACAGCTTTTGCAAAATATAACCCTTAGGTATTAATCTTGTATTTACGAATAATATTACAGTGCTACAACATGCTTTATTAACAATTAGAAGTAAAGCAGCATGAGATTAGGTTTAATTTTAAACATATTTGATAAACCATTTGAAAGTTTCTAGAGCAATTAATTGTCCAAATACTACTTAGGCAGTTTATTTTTTCCTGTTTTAAATTTATGTGGTAGTATTTAAAATGTTTAAAACCTACTACATGGGTTTTTTGTTAACAGTGATTATTAACTCAGTCTGGAATCTGCAGCCTTAGATTAGAAACTAGAGGAAGGGATTATACAACCCCAGGCACTGTGATCGATTGACCTATTATGCAACTAAACCTTTTAAGTACTAATGCAGCAGATTGGTGCCCTTAGTAAGTTCCAACAATCCACTGAAAAGATCATCCTGCTCAAGGTCCCTTGGAACTGGGAAACCAAAAGACCTTAGTCTTCTGCTAGCAAGAACCTCGCATCATAAATTGTGTCCTGCAGTTTTCTTCTCTTTTCTATATAACCTACAAACAGTTTTTTTGTGGTATATACCTACTCTGTTCATGTACACCCTTAAACCAATATGTCTGCTGCCCCTCTAAGTCCTGCATGAGGAACTTCTCTTAAGAGGCACTTGCTATAGGAATGCCCATGAAGGTTATCCCATCTTGCCTGGCATTGCTTGTTAATTCACCTATTGATAACAGACCCGGCTAACGACAGAAAGATCTCTAAAGCCGGCTTAGGTTTGATAAACTCAATGCACATCCCAGTCCAGCCAGTCAGTCTGCCTCCTTATTACCCTCAATGTTATGTTTGTATTTACTTGCAGGAGTTGGTCTACTTAAGCACCTGAAAACCCGCTACTGTTACATCTTTACTTTGACAAAACAACAGCGATAGGTGGAAACTGTTATTGGCCATTAATCATGCTCATAATAATGTCATTTGATGTCTCAAGCCATCCCAAAGTGAAGTTTAAATGGTTGTTGTTTAACTGAAATTTCATTTCTGCAAGAAGCCCTTGCTGTTATCAGTGTTAGGACAATCGAGTTCATAGTGTGTAGAATAATCCTAATTTAATAAGAGCCAAGATGAAATCACTATAGACAAATTCTAATACAAGGTTTTTCCAAGGATGTTATTTAATTTAAGAACAGAAAAGAGAAATGGTTTTTTGAAAAATTTAAGCAATACACTTTTAAACCTAGTCTCATGGGGCTTAGTTTTTAACACAAAAAAATCATATTGAAAAACTGTTTTTATGGTTTGCAGCTTATGAGTGTAGTGATTAGTTTTAAAATGTAAAAATAAATTCAATTTGGTTTTAGGACAATGTGTGACAAATTGTTTTTTATGTTCCAATTTGACTTCAAGAAAACCTTAAAGTTGTCAGTTAAAAAAAGAATATAAAACCTTTACCATTTTAATAGATACATGTTAAAAAACATGCCAATTAGAACCGATTGCCGAAGTTTGTTACATGCTTCAGAAATTGGTTATTGGTGGTCTACAGTTATTACTGTTGGATTTTTCAAGTAATGATTTCTTTACTGCTTTTCATTATCAAAAAACAATAACACATACTTCTTAAATACAATGTCTCAAGTACATTGTACAAATACATAGTCTCAAAACTAAGTTAATCTATTTTTTTTAATTTTTTTTAATCCAAATGGTAGGTTTGGTTAGGTTCGTGAGTTGCAGGAAATTTTCATGTGTGTGTAGTGGCGGCATTTAAAAGTTTTATACCTCTACTTTTACTGCTTGGACAGTCATGCACCAGCTATCGTGGAGACTCCTACCGCAAATTGTGAAGTTAGAGTTTGTAATATTATTCGTTTTTTTACACCAAAAAATAAAAGTGTGACTGAAAAATAATCGTTGTGCAATGTGTATGGTTGAAGATGTTATGTCAATGCCAACGGTTTCTCATTAGCATCAGTCATTCGTTGAATGGAAAACAACGTTACACATTGAACAAAATGAAAGGCGGGGAAAATTGAGCAAAATATTTGTTTTTCTTATTTCACAATAGCAAGCGCCCCACGCTGCTCGTGTCATTCAAGCTCTTATTTCGGTCATCCAGCTTACTATCCTAACTTTGTACCAAGCGACTTCAAATTTAAATGTCATGAGTAGCGTGTGAGCGAACATTATTATTTTACAAAAAAAACTTTCCCCTCAACTTTCCTCATCTTTTGTTTTATTTCATTCATCAGGTAACATTGTTATGCCTTCAGTAAATAATTGACACCAATGAAAATTCATTTGCCTTTCTATAATGTCGACCCATACACACTGTGCACACTCATGGTGTATTTCAGTCGCCCTTTTTATTTTTTGCCATAGAAAAATTAATAACATTATAGACTTCATAATCAGCAGTAGAACAAATGAAATCTGCATGGTTTCTGGCATTTTCTGTTCATGTGGTGATGTAGAAATATAAAACTTTTTCAGTACTTTCACCCAGACAAAAGTTGCTTGTGACTCCGGACTTTTTTTGTCTATAGCACGGATTTAAAATAATAGTGTAATTTATTTTTGAGACATCCCTCGTAGTAGTTCTACCGGACAAAAATATTTAAAAACTTGAGTAGCAATAAAGTTAAAATCCTACTAACATTAATATTACTACCAAAATATGTTCAGATTTTTTGTTCTGTGAAAAAAAGTTTCTTGTATGTTCTTTTTATTGTGAAAGGAAAAGTGAAAATATCTATAAAAAAAATTTAACCATCATTTTGAGTAAAAAGAATCAGTTAAATTCTGTCACCAATTTTCTCAGCTAATTAAGGTCTTTATAGCTGTTCTGAAGTCTGAATTTACTGTTTTAAAATAAAGTCTAACTAAAAGTAGTAAAACTAATTTCAGAATGTTCTGAAATTAATAATTTATGTTTATTATTTATAGAAATGACATTAGGCAAAAAACTTAAAAATAAAATTTACTCAAATTAAAAAAACTTTCTATGAATTATACTCTCGAATGTACAACTGAAGATTTACATGTAAGATTTTTTTTTTAGTTGCCGTCAATTCTCATTTACTTCATTTCATGTTGTAACATAATTTCCAGCATTTTCCAGTTTTCATTTGATCAGAAGTTAAGATCGAAAGGAATAGATTTTCTCATTAATTGATTTTGCCAATTCTGAAATTTCAATTTAACTAATGATTGTGATAAAAATAATAGAATATAACTTGTTGTTATTAAAACTGAAGAATTTTAAAATAATAATTCTAAAAATATTGTTTTTTTAATAAATGTATTTATAATAAATTTTGGGGCTTAATGATATGTGCAGATGTTTTTCAATTTTACTGTATGTATCTATTAATGTGATAATAATGTTGTTCATTAGAGGGGTATTGCAAGTGTCCGGCAGTGATAATTGCACATTTTCCTCTGAACAGAAGGCTATGGGTAAAGATGACTTCACTAAAATCCCTTGCGGTGTTAATGGCGTAGAAGATAGAATGTCAGTTATCTGGGAAAGAGGTGTTCAGTCTGGCATCATAGATCCGCCCTGTTTTGTGGCTCTTACTAGTACAAATGCTGCTAAAATTTTTAATATTTACCCAAAGAAGGTAAGAATTTACTGTGTTAAAATTTTCCATATTTTCATAACAGATTATTTATGTTGTATAATTTTATATTAGTTGTGTTAATTGGTTTTAAAGTATATCAGTTTTTACAAATTCTTTATAAAGAATAAATAAAAAGATTTTATATCTTTTTGTGGCACTTTATTCTGTAGCCTATTATTATTTCTAAACTTCATTTCAGTGTACAAGCCACATAAAGTGGCAGTGTAAACCACTTCCGGTCCCAATTAGTTTGATTATTGAAGTTCCACTGTGTAACTCAATACCAAAAACGTTAGTTGTGAGTACCCAGTAGAAAACAATAATCCAAGAAATAAAGAAAATAATAAAACATAATTTATTTGAGGAGATTGGTAGTTAGTAAGAAGAAAGCTTGTAAAGGGCTGCCATCAAGTGATGACAGCTTAAAACTGCAAATATTTTAGGAGAATAAACTATTTATGGTTCAAAAAACTAGGCTTAGAAACAACTTTTATTACATAAGTTTGACTGATTTGGATTTAATAACTGCATAATAATAGAAAGTTCAAATGTTTAGTCTTCTACCAATTGTAATATTTCAAGTATATTTTTAGTTGCAAATTTTTGTTATATTTTGACATTATGTAGCTCTTGATGATTTTGTTTATTGTAGCTTTATTTTAATTATGTGTTTATTATTATTGAATTTTGGAATTCAATATGTTGTGCTAGCTAGTTTGTTGACAATTATTGTGTTGCAATTTTGCTACGGCCAATTTAATTTGGATTTAATCTTAAAACCAACTTCTCAATTAAAATGAAGCTTATAATAGTGGGAAGAAACATTTTAAATATAATTATGTAATTACATTGATTATAACCAGTTGATGCTTGTTCTAGGGCTGCATAGCACTAGGATCGGATGCAGATATTGTTGTTTGGAATCATCGTAAAACTCGTGTGATCTCTGCCAAGACACATCACCAAGCTGTTGATACTAATATTTTTGAGGTATACTTAATGTTTTAAAATGGTGTCTACTTACTTTGATTTTGGGAATTTGTCCTTGTCCATCTAAAAAAAAATGAAGGAATTTATTTTTATTGATGGGAATACAAAAATGTATCAAGAAAAAGTGTGAATTCTGAAAAAGACATCAGGAAAAGATAACTTATAAGATAAATGATGTTACACAATTCACAAAATTTCCAAACTTTCACATCTCAAGGTCATAGGTTTGAAACTAGAATTGCTGCTGTAACCTTTTAAAATGCTGATCCTTTGTCTAACATGCATATAGTAGACTAATCAAACAACAGAAAACGCAAGAACCAGCTAGCAACTTAAGTATAATTTCAAACAAAGAAGTGTATACACCAACCCACTAGACTGATTTTCACTTGTTTGTTGTGTGGAAATTGTATAAAAGTAAATATTTTGATTTTCTGTTCATTTGTTTTTACTTTTTAAGCACAAAAAGGTAATGCTCTTTGTTGATGCATATTTCAGAGAATAGAAAAACTTTCGTTTTAAGAGCACAGTTGAATTAGAAAGATAATAAACGGTACATTTATACTTGACATTCTTGAAATTCAAAATTTTCTTGTTTTAACAAAAGGACAACTTAACACATCCAAAATCTTTTTGGGTCCATTTAAAAACAAAAGGTTTTAAGATAGTTGAAAACAAGAAATCTTATATTAGATAATGGAAATACAGTGGTATCCCACTTAACAGTCTTAATTTGTTCCAGAACTAAGACTGTTATCTGAACAGACTGCTATGCGAGTCAGCATTTACAATAGAGACTTATTGGAAACCATTTTAATTTGTTACATAAGAAAAAATAATTTAGTACTCGCTATTAATATATCAAAGATGAAGAATGAAGAAAATTCACAGAACGGAAGTCACACTTTATTTTAACTAAATTCATACAAATGTAATTATGTTTCATATATACACACACACACACACAGGACAAATCAATACTGTATATTCTGTAACTTCATATCAATACTGTAGCTATATCAATACTGTAGTTCGTACTGTAGCCTTTTTTTTAGTTCAATAATCAAAGTTTGTCTTTTACTTCCATTACCACAAGCACTTCTTTTAGAACCCATTTAATTAATATTCACCAAAAAAATGAAAACAGGATTTAAATAACAATTTAAAACTTGCACACAAAGACACTTAACATTTTATTAAGTTAAAAAATGAAAAATATGTAACACGATAATATTATAACTGTTTAAATATTTTAACAGGCTAACATATTAAACACAGTAAAAGAGTTGACACACAAGTAAAATTAGGTGTGATGACAAAAAAGGGAATAGGAGTGGGCATTCTGAGAACAGATAACTAAGAAATATCCTGCAAGTTATTGCCCTACAAAAACCAAACACTCATCAGTCAAAGGCTTGTTTGTGTTAACTCTGCACAATGTTTATTTCTTTAGCATAGCACATTGTTATCACTATATTTACACATATGTTTAGATATAATTTAACAAAATTAAAACACTCTTATAATATGTTCAGAACTTCATCCAAAATCTAAACTGTTATGCGGGTCTTTTTCATTCTGTGAATTAGACTGTTGTCCTGGTCGACCGTTAGCTTTGTCACTGTCCAGGTCACTGTGCTTTGTTGCTGTAACTTATATTCCATGTTTGCAAATATGACAATTAATAAAACAAATGTAAACAACACTCGAACTAATAAATACCAAATAAATAATCAAAAAACTAAAACAATGTAATGCTATTACCCACGGAGGTGGCAATTCCCTGTAAAAACAATAAAATACTATCTATCTGAGTTCACTGACCACTCAAGGACAATTAAATCAGCTCCTAGTAATGCAAGGTGAAAAAGGATAGATGTCGCTGAGTTTTGCCCCACCAAATAACAGATTTTAAGAAACAACTTAACTTTTAATGGTTTTACTGAAAAAGCATCGATTCCCCACCATGTGTATAATCAAGTGTTAATTGAATGCGAGAAAGTACATACAATGTTTTTGCACTAACAAAGTGTATAGAAAGTATTGAGATTGTGCGAAAAATCAATTTTGATGGATATACATCAAGAAAATTGTTTTACCTGTATTTTCTCTGTGTATTTAGTAAAATAAATTGTTTGTGATTCAGGGAATGGTGTGTCATGGTGTACCAGAGTATGTTATTGTGAATGGCAGAATTTGTGTAGACGAAGGAGAACTGAAAGCCGTTCAAGGATTTGGTCGGTTCATTGAAACACCTGTATTAGCACCATTTGTATATCCTAATGCAGAGGTAATTGACTTGGGTGAACAAAACTGAATTTATGTTTATAATGATTTATTTTACTTTTTTTTACTGAAGTATTATAAAGATCTCTTATTAAATTTAATCATTGTTAAGGGAGCTGCTGCTACCCAATGTGCTGCAGAGAATGGAGTTAAGGAAGATGTAGTTGAAGGATTAAACAATAGTGATGATGGGTCGAAGCGAGGTCCTTCACCTGTGCATAGCATTTGTGCAAGTCTAGTTGGAGATGCAGAACCATTGCCTTTCACAACAGGAAAAGGTATGCGTCAAGAAGGGCAGCGGAATCTCCAGGACTCTACTTTCTCTATTTCTGGTAATATATTGTTTTAATTGAATATATAGATAAAAGGATTGAGGTAGGTTCAGGCTAAAGTCACTGTTTAACACAGTCAGCAGCTATGTTCAGTCTCCCATAACTTTATCGATTTGTTTTAATGTCCAAATTGTTAAAACAAAAATTTATGAAATTTAGCATAATACGTTATACGTTATATGCACAATTTTTGTTTATACATATGGTTCAAACCAAAGGGAAATGTAGTAGTCTCGTATTTCTGTTCTTTAAATAAGGGAATAAAAATGAGGATAAGGAATAATATTGAACATAGTTTGTTGTACAAAAGGACAAATTGCTGATTAAGATTTTTAATTTACAAAATATTCAAGAAAAGTTTGCTACTTTGTATTCCTGCTTATATTGATATCAAATTTATTTGTAAATGTTCATACATTTACTACTTCAGTATTATTATTAAAGACAGACATTTTACTATAAATCAAATTACAAAATTTCAGCTTTTGACAGTTTCTTAAGACTGTACCCATTATAAGAATTCATCATCTTCAAAACGGCTGCAAGTCCAATAATAATTTTACAGTGAAACTTTGATTAATCATTAAGGTCCAGGACTGGAACTATAACTGTAATGGTCAGTCAAAGAGACAGATAACAAAAATACTTTAAGTTATATTTTGTTCTAATATAGGACTTAAGAGAATAGATAAATAAATAGTAAATGAACAAGATATTAACAATGCACAGGTAAATCTGTATTGTACAGTATTAAAAAAATCAGTACCTATTCAGATAAGATAACCTGGATGTAGCGATTTTGTAAACAGTTGTCAGGATGCAAGAAGTCTGAATTGACAGATCAAAACAATTTCCAGTGCTCTACTGTATTCTTTTCACAAAAATTATTAGTAAAATTATAATAGAATTAGTAAATTCATTATTAAAATTTTTTCCTAAAATTTACTTTTATAATATAAATAACTTCATTGATAATTAACTTTTAATAACAACTTTGCACTTAACGGTTAATCAAATATTCATTGTATTTTTAAAATGCTTGATTTTTTAGAGTGAGTTGCTAAAAGAAAAATTCATTAGACGTTTAACTGGAATAGTTTAAAGAAAGAACTGTAGACTTGTATTTTTATTATTAATTTTATTTGAGGATGTATAATAGCTTAGAGATTCATTAATTTAGAGATTCGTTTTTCCTTTGAAGGTACCGTGTTATAAGTTAGAGATCGACCTGTGTAATAAGATAGAGGTTCCGTACTGTGTATTAACATAGAGACTACAGTTCCGTCATGTGTATTGCACCGTGTGTGTATGTTGCCGACGCCACTGCTTGCGGGTGCTTCAGTATCTTTTATCTAATAAGTAGAACTCACTTAGTTAGGTTATTTTGAACTTAATTTGAAAGTTGTAAGTGCTGGTATGTGCAGCTTTCAATGCTGATTACAATGGCAGAATCAGAATGTCAAAAAGGGTGAAATAAAGAAAAGTTTTTTTTGGAAATTCATTCTATCACGTCAGCGAGACAGCTGTGTGCCGCAAATTTTTCTCACATTATTTAAACGTTGCTAAATATCTGTGTTAGAAAATAAAACAAACAGTTTAGAAATGTAACACAAAATTTCTTGCTTTTAATTATATTTTTCAACAAATCCGGTTGGATCTTTAAAAAAACTGTAGAATTTTTTAATTTCATATCTTTTTCATTTGTCTATTATTTTCCTATAATAAAATACTTCAGAAATTATGTTTTAAAATTTTATTATTACTTTATTTTGCCATTCTGAAGGATAGTACAAGACATTTTTTAAAATTTTTTTGGTAAAAATAACAACAAGAAAATCCTTAAAATAATAATCATTTATGTGGATTAAACATTAATAAAACCAAGTTCATGGTATTTAGTAAAGAAACAGTTGGACTTAATGGTCAACAACATATCTAAATGTTTTATTGTTTATTTTTGACAATTACCTGTATAGAAAAATTAAAATTTTTTTTTATCGAAAAAAAAATATTGTAAGTTTATATTAATTTATAATTAATTCATTAATTTAGGGCTGTTTTCTTAATTCAATTCGGATATGGTTTCAATAAAGCAGCATTCAAACATTGTTTTTATATTATTATTACTATTACTACCACATATGTAAATTAGGATATGTTTATAGCATTGGACATAAGCCTTTCAGAACAAAACCTATCCAAATCAACTTTATGTTTTAATAATATATATTTCTTTAATTAAGTGAGTTGTACTTGTTAGATAAAAGATACTGAAGCGGCCTACAAACAGCGGCGTCGACAACATATACACACAGTGCAACACACTTGATGAAACTGTAGTCTCTATGATAATACACAGTACGGAACCTCTACCTTATTACACAAGTCGATCTCTAATTTATAACACGGTACCTTCAAAGGAAAAACGAATCTCTAAATTAATAAATCTCTAAGCTATTACACCTTCGCTTTTATTTTAACATTGTAGCCTACAGATTATTGAAATTTATAACTTCATTCATCTTTTTTGGGATATATAAGAGTAATATTGCAGTAGGATTACTACATTTTTAGACCTTTTCAGCCCATCATCAGATTCATTACAACAGTGTTTCTCAACCTTTTTCAACCCCAAGACCAATAAAATGTCGGCAATAATCCAACGAACCACTAACTTGTACGAGTCTATTTTTTACCTGTGTGTATATTATTAATATTTGGAGTGAATTGTATTTTACCATTACAACAAACTAAATCTAAAAGTACTTTTTGAATTTTTATGGAAACAATTTGAGCTATTAAAAGTGAATTATAAATTTATTCGTAATATCAATAAAAATTATATTATTATTAACATAGAAAAAGAGAGTAAACTACAGAAAAAGAGAGAAAAGCAACAGTAATGATAATGTATCGTAATTGGTTGCTATTAATGAGATAGCTCAGCTTGTTACTCCTTGCAGAGTTCCTAGAGTCAATGCAGGACTTAATGCTAGTCAAATTCAGTCCAAGGTCAGAATATATATTTAGTCAGTTTCTGTATTTTCTTTTTATTTGAAGGAGCGATGAAAATCTTTTTTTATAAAGATAGGTTGTTGAAAACTGCATTATGATTTTTGATGGTTCTTCAGATAATTTGAAATATTCACTTCTCACTCAAGGCAAGATCCAGAATTAAACCAATTCAAGGTTACTAAACTGAATTTTAAGCTGGTTGTCACTTAAAAGCTCATTTTTAGTGAGCTTCTTCTCTTTTTTTGTTCTCTTTTTTTCTCTTTTGTTTTTCATTTTTAATGTTCTTTCTTCGATAACGAAAGATCATTCTCGTAAATGTAAGCATGAAGTAGGCTGTGAACCTACATAAATTTTTTTTTTTTTGGAAAATATGTTTAAAATTTTTGTTTCACACTTTCATGGTTGTTACAGACCTTTTCAAGAAACTCATAATCGATACAAATATAATTTTCCACTAAAAATGATTCCATTGTTGGAAAAGGTGTGAAATTCCTGACTTACGGAACTAATCCATAATACCAGTTTTTTCTTTATTTTGCTATAGGCTTGAAGAAAAATTAAAGACTTTCCTTGAAGACAGAGAATTAGTTCATTTAGTTCAGAAAAATATCTGAAAAATATAATGTTAGAAGTAACTATGCTTCGGAGTGATGCAAAAACAGAATTATGTAAACTTACAAACAATAAAGCGGTATGTCTTAATTCAAGCAACCTTGTTAATCCTTTGCCCTTTGAAAGCCAGGAATTTCAGAATGAAGCAAAAATTGTATTTATTCACTGCCCATTTCATCGCACAAGACCGAAAATAATCTGTTATTTAACAGTCAAGCTTTAATAAAATTAATTAATTTTACAGCGCTGTCGAGCACAATTTTAAATTCTAGGGGCATTCCTTGGGAGGCCAATGCATCCCAATTCATATCCAGTGCTATTTCATTGACCTTAGAAACATCACCACTATGTCTGCCTGTAAGGGTGTATGCTCTATCCATACAGAAGCTTACATGTTTTTCTCATTGGATCCTGTTGTCTCTTGTATAACTTTCAAGGGAGTGAAATATGTTTTTTCTAGTTGCATGGTTTGACAAAGTTATATAAAACACAATGTCATCATGTACGATGTCACCATGATCATATCTAACGTAGCATATTAACTTTAATATCAGTAGTTCTGTCTATTTGTAACGCATAATATAAACTCTTTTTAATTCTTTCAGTTAACTGAGATTCCACATTACCTGCCATATCAGTAATTCTGTGACCTACGGTATCATTTCAAAGGGGAATTAAATGTATATCTTTTAGCAAATTGTTGCCAAACATAGTTTTCACATTTTTTAATTGCTAAAAGTAAATTTTTCCTGATACAGTGAGGTTTCTCTGTTTTGGCAGTGTGCAAACTTAAGAGGTAGGCTGTTTCCAGTGCCTTGCTATTAATCAAACGCACAGACAAAACTTTATATTTCCAATAATTATCGTTGGAAAAATTCTACTGATTTATTCGTTACATTATATTGTTTTGTTTCTAAATGACATCGGAGTTTTACAAGTTTCATGCACTTGTTCGACAACACAAAATTTTGTAGTTTCTGTTCACTTTCATCACTACACTAAGTAGGTCCTAATTCCAAATACAAACTATCATATTTGCTGCTGTATTTTTTCTTTGAACTCCTTGCTTCAACTTTAATAGTAAGCATATCACAATTATTTGTCTCTTCAATACACGTTTCACAGCCAGAAATAGCATTGCCTGTGTGATTTGCTTTTCTTTTCAAAATCCATGTTCTAAGCCACTTTTCCATTATTAAAAGTTTTTGAAATTAAAATATTACAACTGAAATTAACTCGACACATTTTGCCCAACTGTAACTTAGCATTTCTGAAGATCATCTGAGACTGAGGGGACAAAACCAGTAGTAAACTACACAGCTTGTTAAAATCTAGACATTTGTATTTAAAACAGCAAAGGAAATCGG
The DNA here is from genome assembly GCA_022606455.1 of Callitettix versicolor. Lineage (NCBI taxonomy): Eukaryota > Metazoa > Arthropoda > Insecta > Hemiptera > Cercopidae > Callitettix > Callitettix versicolor. The sequence goes on from CM040182.1 coordinate 29,308,846, forward strand.
TAGCAATAAAATCTTTTTTTCACCACCCTTGAGTTACCAACCCAAGGGTTAAAGTAACAGACATTTATTGTTACTGGCATACACTTCAGTAACTCTGAAGATATAGAGACATACAAAATACAATGAGATTTTCATAAATTTAACGTAGTCCTTAACCTTAAAGGAATACCACTCTCACATTGATGCTGACTAGAAGCTTGTTTAGTGAAAAGTGTCAAATCCTGGAAGTACTATATTTGGACGTTGAAATATTTATAGCTTTTAGAAAGTTTTTATGTATAACTTATAGTCTTATACTATATGAAGCATGAGCATGATATCCATTTTATTTGATTAATTTTTACTAATTATTTTTTGCTATAATATTTTAAATTCAGTCATAATTAAGTTTTTAATTCCAATTACAAACCACCTAACTCATCCTCATAGTACACTGGTGTTTCGTGGACAGCGTGTTGAGAAACACAACATTATAACACAGTACATAACAACACATGTTGCTCCATTTAGAGGTTGTTGAGTTTTGTAAATAATAAGTTGTGTTATTAAAAAAAAAACAACAAACTATTATATGTTTTTGTAGACTTTTTTATTAATATAATTGGTATTTAATAAATCTCAACTGGTCAGGCTCTGAGCCCCCCTTTATACACTGATGTGAGGTCATGCCTCCCCTCCACTACCAGTGCCATGTGATCAGTACACGTAGTTCATTGGTAATATGAAATTGAAGCTGGTTAGGTTAGGTTAGCTGAAACTAATTATTAAATTTAACTTGAGCTAATTTTATTCACAGCATTTATTATTACTACACATAACTTTATTTTGAACATATTATTTTTAGCAAATGTACAACAGTTAACGTATTATTACAGTAATCATGTTTTTGAAGACGATAATAAAGATTGTTTTAAGAAGATATATGCTATCACAAAACTAAATAAATTATTGTTTTACTTTAATATTTTTTTTTATACTCACACCTTCGCTAAAACTCTTCCATTACACCCAGGTTGAGAACCGCTTATTTAAGTAACTCAACAACTTCCAGATGGAGTATTACATACTGTTTGTGTATAACAGTACGTAATACTGTTGTAATTTATGTTGTTGTAATTTATAACAATGGATCTGATGATGTGCTCAAGAAGCCTGAAATTGCAGTAATCCTACTGGAGATTTTGGATTGTTAGATGTGCCAAAAAAGTAATTGAATTATATTGTATTCTGTACTAAAGTGTATCAGTTAATATAAATTGTTTTACAGAAGAATTAGATGATAGTGGACACCGCGCTCGTATCCGAGTCAAGTATCCTCCAGGTGGACAGTCTTCAGGAGGCTTTTGGTAATAATATTACGACCAGAACTTTACATCTATCTCATCTTTATCATCTTTATTTATACCAAAATACACCCATCCGTTTTATAGGCCCACACTGTGTACATTAGCATGACTACGCTAGGACATGCTTTATTTATGGACATTTTTTTTAAGAAAAATAAAATTTTTACTGACTCAGGTGGACCATGACTTGCAAGCAAAGTATTTATTAAGTATGTGAGTTTTTCAAGCATTAAAAATATTATCGACTATTCATATTCACTGAATGCTTTGTTAGGATACGATCTTTTGACTAGGTTTATAACTTGTTGTTCTGTTATGTTGAACTTGTTGTTAACGTTTTTATTGTTTTGTTGGTATTTAAATTGTTTGTAGTTTTAAAAACATTTTTTAACTGAACAATATGGACTAATATTATTTGAACAAATAGTTTAACAGAGTTTTGGTTGATTTTTTAAGGTTGTTTAACTGTACTCATTTTTTGCAATAACACACAGACTTCAGTGTTTTTAGAACCACCTGTTGTTTTTTTTTTTAATAAGGGACTCTGATAAATTATTTTTTATCATTGTAAGTTCCTTATTAATGGTTTATTAGTTTGATTGTAAATATTAATTTACGTTTTAAAGCTTTATATTTAGTCAAGGTTTAATAAGAAAATAATATGACCTCTGGATATAATTCTGTTCTCTCTAATTTTATAATAATAGAAAATATTGCATTTACAATGCGAACAAACTTTGAGGTTGGATACAATACTTCAATATCTCTAAAACAGTTCATAGTTTTGAATAAAAGTTAAAGAATTTGTTTATATTATTTTATTAAACTGTATGTGTCTAACAGTGGTTAAGTATGTGTAATGATCCAAGGAAAACACCAATGAAGTTTTTAATCATGTTTTTATAAAGTTTAAAACTATTTTTTACTATCTAATAACGTGAGTAATGACCACTAGATATTATAAAATAGGTTTAAATCTAATATATATATATATATATATAAACTTTGTTAGTTTATATAACTAACAAAGATATAAAAAATTTTCTAAGCAATATGGACAATTTATTATGAAGATGTATTACATTTCTATTTTAAAGAACAGTGTTCAGTGTATACAAATTATATTCACGAAATAAAAAAAGAGCAACCATTGGATACAGAATAGATGAAAAGTTTTGTCAGTTACTTGTTGTTTCTGAATAATTCAAATTTCTATGAAAAAAAGTTATAATTTTATTGAATGTTTTTCTTGGAATATTATTTATTTATTTTTTATTTTTACATCTGTAAAAAATAATCTCTGATGTCCAAGGACTTCCGTTTTGTACTTGACACAAGTGGTTGTATGTCTGAGGTTTAATGTTAATTTTTTTTCAATGAAATACTGAAATTGTATCTACTACTTTATGTACAAAAGCCTGATAACTTTTAACATTGTCACAGATTTGATTTCATGCCTTAATCTCAGGATATAGAAGATATGAGCTAAAAGACAGTGAAGAAAGTTGAGGAATAACATGGTTATTATTTTTACCGATAATTATTTTCATTTATTTTGTTTTGTCATTAATGCATTAATTATAAATAATTTAAACAACAAATTTATTATTAACTGTATTAATTTCACTTCATCTGCACAAAAACTTAATTTGCCTGTGTAAAGTCGGGATTATTGAATTTAAATCCAACTTTGAATATTTTACAGTCAACTTCTGGTTATCCATGCAACACTAATTTAAAAAAAAATGTTTTGTTGATACAATAAAACATAACCTTTTTATCTTTTCTTTAAAAAGTTTCAAATATAGTAGATGTAAGCTTACTTTATGCAGTAGTATACCAGGAAAATTTGGAATGAACAAAGAAAACTGTGTTAAGCAAGACACAAGCATACTGTCATACATAATCATGTATATTTTAAGATTTTATAATGTATACAATTAAGTTTGTTATCCACAGTAAATAATCAGCATTAAAGATATGTTTTACATATCATATCAGATGTATACAAGTCAGTGATAACTTAGGCAATAAATTAAATAGCATTGTGTTAAAGTTGTTGGTTTATCTCTTAGCTTGCTATGCATTCAAGTCACATTTATGTTTCAGTACTGTAAATCATTCTTTTTCATTAAAATATTGTTATTATTTCTTCTCAAATTAATTTGTAAATGATGTATGTTAAATACTTACATATAGTATTTATTGTGAAATAATATGTTTTTACTGATTCTAACAATCTTTTCCTTCCATGTGAGTTACACACAGCAATCACACTATCCAACCCTGTAGATAACCAGGAATTGACTGTACAACTATTTTTACATAATTTTTCTATGTCAAAAGAAATTTTTTACTTATCTGCTATGACATATAATAAAGTACATTTTTCATCCTTTTAATTTTAAAGTGCTGTAGTAGGAATTTGTTTATAAAATTTCCAATTCATATGTATAATAGACCCTTTCTTATCTGACCTAATATATGGCAACAAGGTGGCAACATATCCAGATGTTGGATGATAATAGAACACACTAATTCAGATACTCTCACGTCGCCTTCTTTAAACTAAGTAAAAAGAACACTGCCTTTTAAAGCTGGTATCAAGGTTGATTAGAGGTGCTAGGTCTTTTAGTTTAGATCATTGTTCTTTTTATTTTATAGTGTTATCTTTTTGCTGTCACTGCAGTGCTATGAAAAGTTTTACATTACAATATAAACAAGTTCAATTCATGAAAATACAGTATATGTTGTGGAAACAAAAGTTACTTTGATTTCCAACATTTTTTTTTAAACTGTCAGCTCTAAATACATATTTTACTTATCAGTGGCCAAAAATTATTGTAGAAAATTTTGTTCAGGAACACCCAAGACCCAGCCTGTTACTAGTTGATCTGGCTGTCAGAGGGCAGGATGCGAGAGATTTTACTGTATAAACAAATCATTTTCAGGAAAGTTTGATTGCATCTTTTACTCATCCTTCCCACTATTCCTACATCATAGCCATATTTGTAGATAACTGACTACAGTAGAGAGACGATTTTCTGAACTAATTGGGACCGAGAGTAGGTTGTATAATCAAACAGTACTTTTTAATTTGTGTTACTAGGCTCTGTTAACAGAAAAAAATACTGTAAATAGGTGAACAAATACTGAATGTTATACAGTACGGTATATATCTTTATTAAATTCAGTACAACATATTTAAGGATAAATTACAATAAGTACTTTACTTTCAGAAAATAATTACACTGTACAGTAAAGTATGAAGAGAAATTACAGGCAGATTGTGAATCTTGTTTTTAAATTTTCGTGTCTTTCTTTTGCCACCAAATCATGCATTCTCTTCAGCAATAAAAGCTGAGTATAACAGATTACTTCTTTCTCAAACAGCGTTGTTATATCTAGGGCTTTAAGGTTTCTATTTGATTTGGACCGTTTCTACCACTTTTATTGATTTCTTTGTATTCACAAGTTCACAGTAGACTAGACGACAACAGGTGTCCTGACACCAACTAATTATAAAAGCCGTGTATGTGCATCTCCACCTGATCATTGCTAAAATTAATTTTTCCTTCACATATGTTCCATTATTTTCCCTACAAGAGATCAAAGTTTGGTTGATTGATGTTTCACTTAGTTGACGTTCGGTAAATCGGCTCTATACTGTATATGTACTATTAATAGCGATTAACTTAATAGCTTTTACTATTAAAAGCTAATTAATAGTCATGTGTTGTATATCAAAATGGTTTATTTCCATTTGTTTCATCACAACAAATTTTATTTTTTGTAGAATTTGTCAATCTAGTCTTATATAATTCTTAACATTTGTTTTTTGTATTATTTTTTTATGAACTGTTAAATTTAAATTTTGACATCACTTCTGTAATCGCTTACATATTTTTAATTTTGTTTTATTTATAGTACAAATGAGTTAAGAATGAATATTGTAATTTTAAGATTAGCATATTTAATGTAACCAGTATAAACAGTTTTAATAATTTCCACATATTTAATTCATAGATTACAAGCAGTAACATATTGGTATTTACATATTTTTACAGTTACACATAACTTAATGCAATAAATGGACACTTATTGTTCTTCAAGCTAGCTAGTCAGTGAAACACATTGATTATTAATTGATCGCATATTGACTTTATGTTTTACTGACTAAGCTTTGTTAATATAGTTTAGTATTACATAACAATTTATTATTACTGATCACTTTTCTGTACACTGATGTTCACTTTCCATGTTTAAGACTTTTGCCACAAATGCTAGTACACGAAGTTAAAAGTGCTAATTTAACATTGTACAATGTTTTTTTTTAATTTTTCTTTCATACAATGACGGATTTGCATTATTGAAATAATCTTATGAAACATCTCAGTCATTTGAGAAAAAAATCATACTAACTTATAGTGTGTACTAAATGTAGTAAATTTTATTTGGCTGAAAATAAGTCTTAATTTTTTTAAGTTAACTGCTTTTAGCAGTGACAAAATTTATTGTTAAGTTGTGTATAAAAACTATTACTGTATGTTGCATTTGCAAAATGTGATATTTCATTTCATTTTTCTAATTACACCTATATAAAGTCCTTGGTGCAATATTTATATGGGAACTTTAAAAATATACTGTTACTTTAGTTAATTATGCTTGTTTACAAAATAATATGAATTGCTGTCATTTTCAAGGGCAGCTCCTGACCACTGGTGAAAGAAAAGGGTACTGGTAGGAGATCCACATTTTTTACAATACACCTTAAAAACTCGCATTTTAAAGCTTAATTATGCTTTTTCAAAACGATCAATTTGCCCATAAATACTTTTGTTCCTATAAATGTAGATTATTTTCAATAATCTGTAATTCCAATAAATAACTACAATTGCATTGTTAAATAGATTGCAATTTACGCTTCATACAAAAGAGCATTTGTAACTTCAAAATAGCATTTTTCAATGTTAAAGCAAATATTAGAATGTTAATTTAATGATTCTCTGTGTAATTTGAGTTCTGCATGTTTCCAGAACATTTATTGCATCAAATGTTAAGAGAGCGATCGGCCTAGCCATCGTGGAGCCGCTCTTGGTCGTTTTCTTTAGTCAAAAGACAGCACATTTTAAAGTTTGGGGGAACTTTAAAAAAATGTATTGTTATAAACTGCAGCAAAAGCATTAGTTTTTTAAATGTCTGTAGGGAAGATACAGCATTTTTTCCAAATAAAGTAACTACTATTATGTTTGCTTTACATTTATATCAAATATATATTTGCACCAACTGACAAATCATCAAAAGTAAACTTTCGCAGTAAAAATGTATTGTAATCTGCATCTTTAAATAGTTAAGCTCAGAACCTTTCCACAATAAAATCATAATTAACATGTTTTTAATACAAATTTGCCACTTAAATTCTGTTGCTGTAGCTTTGTTGAACCTATAGATTTTCTTTTGATATTTTATGTTTTAGTTTGTCAAGTGAAAAAGAACTTAAAAAAATAACAGAACAACTGTTGTATTATTCGACAAAGCAAGTGTTGACTCGGCCAGATAAGAAACAATATTTAGTAAACATCCACAGCCCACCTGGTAATAGAACATAACAATCTACACAAACAGTATCCAATCTCTGTTAGTAGAATATATTGTAAATTTTGCAGTGTGCTGTGACGACTGTACTGTACATTCTCATCTCACTCTAGCATCATAACAAATCGACAGTGCTACACTCACTACATGTCAACACTAGTAGGCTTTGTCGAATATTGCCAAAATATATATATATATATATATATAATTGTTAATGTTTAAATGCCCACCTATATACTGTAATAGAGTTGATACATCACATAACTGTAAGTAACATGTGAGGTAAGATTTTTTTCAAATTGTTTTTACAATATTTTTTTCAAATTAATTAAAAGTGAGTTTAGTTATATATTTAATGATCATATTTGTCCTTTGCATTCATTGCAAGATTAAAAAGCAATAAGTATGTGGAAAATTGTTGAGAATATCCACAACGTAAATGTTGCTTAACCCTTTGACCACCATGCTCTATCCAAAAATCTAAAATTCGCATCGAATGCCACTGAGGCTATTTGTGAGACATTGCCTCGGATACCAGAACATCGTTACACAGCACTATTAATACCACCATGGCTGTTTTGACACAAGTACACTTAAACAATCGTAACTTTGTTAATATTAAAGGCAGAATAATTTTGTTTTCTTCAGAAATAAATAGACTACAATTTATGTTTAGAAAATCTCTTTTCTTTCTAATAGTGTTTTTAACTGAAATAATAAATTTGTGTTTTTTTGTATAAACAGTTTTAAATATAAAACTACAAAAATTGAAAAAAAACAGTATTTTACATCTAACTTTTATATCATTTTTTTAAGAATTATATGAGAATAAATCCTGAAAATTTCATTTAGGAACATTCACATTTGACAGATATATAAATTTATTTTCCAAACAACTGCAAAAACTGTATTTTAAGAAAAAATAATTTGAAGGGTAATACATTTTTTTTAATGAAAATAATTTGTTTTCCTATGTTGTGCTGCATTTCCTGTCTTATCTAATGAAAACAGAACTAGCTGACCATAACTTGTCTTGTATTAATTTGTTTGTACTTTAGCAAAAGTAAACACTTGATATAGTTTTAATCAAAAATAATACTGGCTCACTGTGTTTACGATATCACATTCTTAGCCAGTAGCGAATACTTATAGGCATAATTTATCATGGCTCAAATAACTTGAATTTATTCTTTAGTGCTATCAAGGTAGAGCAAATCAGACTTCATTAGTGACATTAATTTCCATGTCAATAAAAGCAAAAACGACAATAAAATGTAAGTATGTTGTAATAAAACAATTCATTTCCAAAAGTGTATACAGTTTATAAGTTAAGGGCAAAAAATTGGTGAAATAATTTATATTTTGAAAGCTGGTTCTGGTGGCAATCGGACAACTGTTAAAAGTTAATCTAATCAGCCTGTAGTGATATTTGAAGTCCTTAAATGCACATTCAAACAGCCAGTGGTGGTCAAGGTGTTAAATCTTTACGAAGTGTAACTAGCACAAATAATTTGATTGGTTGTGTTAATTATTAGGTTTAATATATTACATTTATTCGTCATCTTATATGTGTTTAGTCAATAACTTTTAGTTTTGTTGTCGATTACCTCACGAGTTTAATCAAACTTTTGTTGATTTATTTGTTTGATTTTTTATGACTTTAAGCCAAAGAAGACTTATTGTTACCACAAATGGGGCACAAACTGTATTGAACTAGTCACATTGGTTGTAGCCTACAATTATAACTATTTGTTATAAAGGAAATGCATATTAGAGATTCATTCAGGCCTGGTTATAAAAGAATTTAACTCAGAAAGCCTTTAGTAATCCTTTTTTTATTGTTAATTGAATTTTCTTTAAGTTTTACAATTTAAAACTTTCTTCTCAGTTTTGATTATAGGCTTTAATAATTTGTTTATAGCAGTTATATATATAATATAAATGATATATTTGTGAGTGTATGCAGGAATGTTTGTTATTAATGTGTGCGAATGTGTTTATAGAAACAAATTTATTTGTGAAAATAAGCAAATATATATTTAATCTTTAATTATTCATAAGGGTTACAACTGTATTTAAAGTGATATATGTAATTTGTATTATTATAGTGGCTGAAATAATTAGTTAAGAGTAATTTACTTTTCAGTAGCTTCCACAGATATTTGCAAGGCTAGTTAGAGTCTTGTTATAATCACTTGTTTATTTATAATTTGACTTTGTTGCTAATATTGTGTTGAATGTATTCAATTTAAATACATTTTTAATCAATGTTCAGCGATATTTTGAATGTATTCTTGTCATACCTATTTTTACAAAAACAAATTTCAGTATAATCACAATTTTAGGGGGTGGATTAATCAGATATAGGATCAACAAGTGTAAAAAAAACATTTCAGATGTCATAAATTTTGTACTCTAACAAATTTAGATTAAAATATTCTGAAGTTTATTTTATTGAAAACACAGTAGAGTCTCCATTAAGGTCATCCTTTTAAACTTCTTCCATGGTAAGTAATTTACTAATAAATAATAAAAGTAACCTTCTAGACAAAACACTGTAACTAGACATGACTTATTTATTTCATAGGCAGGCAGCTGACAGTAGTAGTTACTGTTCTAAGAAAACATTGATAATGAAAAATTAAATGATCCTATCATCTAGTGGAATGAATTAGAAACACTTCAAATAGTGTCAATAAATTCAGAAAGAGTGCAGGAATGTTCATTGAAAGATATAAATCAATCACAACAGTTATTTGAGTACTCCTAAGTGGCACACCCTCTGCCTTGGCATATGTTATGTAAATACTTGTCAAAAGGGTAAGTATGGATCATTTATTGTATTAATGACTTACTATGTAAAATTTCTGAAATAGGTAATTGAAGTTAAATAGAAAATTTAAGAGTTTTACTACATTTTCCAAAATAGTCAAACATTCTGTGTTGATCAAAGTATAGTATGTTATTTTTACTAATCAGAGAAAGTACAGGTTGTATATTTGTCATCTGTCACCCCAATGAACATTGATCCAGATTCTACCTTATTTTTATTCCAAAGATGATTCTTTGAAGAGCCCATGATTTCTGCAAAATCTACAAGCTTATAACACAAAAATGTAAGCCCAACTAAAAGGCATACAAAAGTATGCACTATACAGATTTTAGCATAGCTTTAAGTTTAAGAGTCTGTGAATGTTATGATGTGTAAACTCCAGAGTAATATTGGTCTGACAATGAAAATATAATTTTGTCGAAGCCAGTAATTTAATAAAAAAATTAATAGGATTGTGACTGACCTATTAACTTTACTAGGTAATTTAACTTTTAAGAATGTTACTAATTCTTTAAAAAGTTTTTTATGTGCTGAATAATTTCTCTTAAAAATTATATAGGTTTTTATGTATAATTTATCATCACTTCTTTGTTTTTCAATTATTCAGCAAAATATCAGAGAAATTTTATGATATTTTAAAAACTGGAGTTTTATAACACAAGTAATATCATATGAAATATTAACCGCACTGTGTTTTTCTATATCTGTTATTTATCAACATTTCAAAAAATCTAAACAGTAATAATATTTTCCAAGTAAAGTTTTTGGGATATTTTAAATTTCCCTGAGTTATCAGATCAGTATAGGAATTATTTATACTCAATTTCTTTGTTTGAGTTTATTAATTTGAAACATACATTGGTTGAAGTGATTCTAACCCTAACATAAACTATTGCCATGCAGTCATTAAAATTGAAATGTTGACTGATAAAAATCCTCAAAAGCAGGAAACATAACCTAACTTTGAGAGCCTAACCTTCACAAATATCAACATTTTTACTGTGCTAAAAGCTGTCACATTTTTTTCATCAAACAGCTCAACACATAAATTGACGTTTTGTTTCTCGAAGACACATTTACTTCTCTGTTTAATGGTGCCAATTTACGTGTTGTTTTTTTTAATAACTTTTTTAAATAGGTAATTAAAGCAGTTTTTACTTTTGCTAAATCATTCAAATTGGGACATAAAAGTCTAATTGTCATTTGATTGGTTAAGACATAAGATGCTGTCAACTTAAACCACATTAGTGATGTGCGGCTGTGAACAATGCTAATTAGTAATTACTGATATACTGACAGCCGATTCGTTACTGAAACATACAATTACAACACTACTGTATATGAATGGTGACTTTTCGGGGATGACTCGGTTGTCAAGTTATACTCGGACAACAGTACAACTTGACTGTATTCTGTAACTAATTAGTAATTACAAAGTCAGTCCAATGAGTAACTTGACAACTAAGTCATTCCAGAAAAACCTGATTGTTTACAAAATACCACCATACAACAACGGTAATATTGTAATCATGTGTTTCCATAACAAATCAGTTGTTGGTGTATTACTATTCAACTTCAACAACTAATCATTAGTAGGTTTGTAGAATAGTAATGTAAATTATTAGGCGACTGGGCGGCTTGTTGGTCAGTCAACTTCTACTATAGTTGGTTATTAGGTTAGTATGCTTTTGAGTGATGAATGGTGAAAAGCAAGTTGAGGTAATAACTGAATATTTATAACATATAACTTTATTAATAAACTGATGAAAAGAAAAATAAATTGTAATTAATAACCCAAATAAATTATGAAAATATAGGTTATGTTTAATTTTTTTTAATTTTAATTATTGCTTTCAAAAATAGATATGAACAAATTTGATTAAAATTTAATAATGCAGGTTCTACAAATTTTAATTATATAGGTAATATTTTGTAACAACATTTAAATTAAAGTATCATTTTTAGAATTTATAAAATCGTAAATACAATAATAATAGATTGTATATCTGTCAACTTGATGTTATCACACTATTTCTTAGTATAAGAGGAATGTATTCAATTTCGAGATTAGTATACTAATAATCTGTTAGTCGAATAATGATGTTAGTAATTACGAATTTGTCAAATAATGAAATAATTTGCAGTCGCCCATCACTAAACCACATTAACTTAAAAAATAGTTTGGACAGCAGAGGGAAATGACACGGTATATAGATACACGGTAGGGGCCACGCGCATATCCCCCCACCACTTGCCGGCTGAAGTACGTCATTGAATCCCTGATGGAATCTAGCTCAGACATTGTGTTAGTAACTGTATTATAGTAATTACAATAATAATTCCTTATATCTAACATTAATAACGCTGTTAATTACTTTACTTACTGAATTCGCTCATTGTCAAAACTGAAACTTTTTATTTTATACAATATTACGTAATATTAAAGTAAAGTAAATTATAGGTCCATAGCTTGAAAAATTCCAGGTTATTTTTTGTTCGAAAGTTAAAAGCACATCACACTATGAATTACGGATCTGCGGATTTTCCATGATAATTATGTGGTTGACTGTGAAAACGCACATCTCAAATAAAAAATTAACAACAAATTAAATAGCAAATAGGCGTATGCCTATTATGCAAACAGTAAAATAAAACATATGTATTTCTTAGAACTTATGTTTCAACACATATCAGAAAAAATATTCTTAAACTTAGCAACATTGCTTTATAAAGCCACATTTTTATTTTTAACCAAGGCCAGTTCTTGTAATGCAAGTTGAATTTGTTCCTTCAAAAGTAAATTTTCATTTCCTCTACAGAGGTATTATTTACAACGATATTTGTATTAAAATTACTAACTACGGAAGGGTGGGTTTCATTTACAGAATTACACGTTACAATTGCACCAACGTCATTTCCATTTACAGGTGATTTACCTGGTAGATTTCCATCGGACTCGTCAATAAGTTTTTTTAATGTTTCTTGGTTTTCACATTTTTAATCCTTGCAGCTCGTTCAGAATTTATACATTTATTTTCAACGGTGGGAATGTTAGAACGTGGAATGACATAGGATTTCAGCTGTTTTTTAGGTTTCGTATTTAGTAATTCGGATTTAAAATCCCTTTCGAAACCATCGTAATTAAAATGAAGTGAACAGACATTTACAACATTTAACATTTACAAAATTAAAATGATCTGCTCGTTTACACACATGAACCCACGCTTTTCTCAGGCCTTTGTCTTTTGGAATTCTGTGAAATGTAATTCCTTCCTTTTACAATTCTTATCACTATTATACAATTGGAAATAGCGCAATTAGGCATTGTTATGCATACACAATTATGCAACAACAAACAAAACAAATTATGTATTTTTTAGGATTCAAAACATAAATCTTTTCTTACACTTATTAAACCTCGACCACAAAACACAATTATCACCTTTTATTTACACAAAAAAGACCTTTTACTTAAAACAAACACTCACATAAACACACCGAATCTCCAACTACATTTACAGAACACCGCATTGTTAAACGGGAAATTACAGAATGTAGCAGTGAAGATTCATTGACGTCACGTGCGCGGTAGTTTACCCACCGTGGCCCCTACCGTGGGAAATGACATTTTGATGGTCCTTCCTTGTCTGACTACTTACTCTCTTGCTCTAATCTGAATGTGCAGAGAAGTGCTATGTGACATAATGCCCAGTAGGAGGGGGCAGTGTTAGTCAGCCTTGAGCAACTTACCCTACAAAAAAAAATATAAAATAGAAGACAAACATTTGTTTAGAATACAAGTTGTCTCTTATGCTTTCGCTTTCAGGATTATGTACTGTGTATAATGCATGACATTATGCATTGCGGTATCCATATAAATAAGATTTTATTTATTATTAGTAATTTTTCCTTTACATTATTACATAAAGGACCTACAGTAGACATAAATGTTCCTACATAGGTTAGCCCTTAATACCTAATACTAATAGTATAAATTATTACATAGACATACATCACCCAATCATATTATAAATATTATTGAAATGGTGGTTTATATTTGCAAATATTATTTTACATAAAATATATAAAAATATTCATTTTATGAAAATACAAAGATATTTGAATAAATTTATCGTAACTTATTACAAAATATTAAATTCTCTAAAAAATTAAGTTTTTTTTTAAATCCTAATCACTTACACTCAATGATTTCAGTTCATTTGGCACTTTATTATATGTTTTCACACATAATCAACACTTTTTTAACCAATTGTTAGAAAATGTTTGGGAAGTATAACACTTTTAGAACTGGTATCAGCCGATTTATGTAGAAGTTCATTTTTTAATTTACTGTGAAGGTACACTGTGAAATTGAACCTTGAGAAACTCCAACATTCGTTTGCGTTGGTTGACTTTTTACTCCACATTGACAACTTGAATTCTATCCTGTAGGTAGCTTTCAATAAGTGATAGACATACTCCCATATTGTGCAGTTTAGATAACAGTATATTATGGTCAACGGATTCAAATGCTTTGGAGTAATCCAGGAAAGCAACTACTGTAAGTAATATTTTCATTAACAATTTATTACAACCAACTTAAATTAATTTATGCTTATGAAATAATATTCGTCAAGTAAGTTTCATAGGTAAAATGATCTCATTAATTCATAGTAAATGTTATAGTCCACAGAGTGTTAGCTTGTCTTCTTAACCATTTGCACTCGAAGAGCCACTATGTATGGCTATCAATGATCAATAGATACGCCAAAGAGGAATAAATCACTTATTATTAAATATAGCTACATTAACGCAATAACAACTTTGAATAAGTTGCCTAATGACTTTAAAAAATAAAAATGTAGTTAAAAAGAAAATAACAAAATAGATTAAAGAAAACAGTTACAATTTTTTTATAATGTTGCTAGATTAATGTTAAATGTGTTCTATTTAGTTTAATTTGTTAGTTTATAAGGTAACCAGACTGCACAGAGGGATTGTTATCCCTCTGCAGATTACTATGTATTTTGCAATGTATAATCATTGTAATAATTTTTTGTGGTATAAATAAATAGTTTTTCTTAATTTTAAAAAAAAACTATATTGACATGTAAATATATGGTAAATACTTTTATTTACAAAATAATTTAATTTTATAAAAAGCATTAATATTAATTATGTGTAAAATAAGCTTCAAGTTATTTCAACATTATTATGAGTTATTACTGGATGTGTAAAAAAATAAATGACACATTAACACAATAATTTAATTAAATAATAGTTTATTAAAATTTATTTAAATGTATTATAAATAAAAATTTCAAACAGACTAATACACTAATAATAATATATTTTTTTAAATAATAAAAACGTTTATAATAATACATTTTTAATCAATTCAGTTTAGTCAAAAAAACAGAAGCAAGTGTTGTAGCAATGTAGCTCTACCAAATGTATAAAAATCAATACTTGTCAAAAATTGCAAAATGCCAATGTAGGCTAATCTAATGGACTAATTCAATTAAATTTTAACAAAATTAATAGAAATGGTCTATAATAGTAATAACTAAATCTCTCAAGTTTAGATGCATGGCACAAATTACTGATTAAATATAGCTAAATAAATAATGCAATAATAGTTGTACATGTAATCTCAAAAGCTGAGTCAATGACTATTTCAATGTAGTCAGTTATTCCCTGATATATTTCAGCATTTCCCAAGTATATTGGCTCTATCTAGAATTTATAATAAAAATATAAGTAGTAGCAGAACATCCACTATGGGAAGGATAGTCTAGCTGTAATGGAAAGTAATAAGGGCCCCACAGTTTCTTTTCTTGTGTTCTTTTCTTTTGTTACATGTTTATAACTTTTTCTTTTTTATAATTGTGCCCACATAGGCAAGATCTACTTAAATAAATTATTTAATTAATTAAATTTATTAGTATCAGTGTTGACTTTAACTAATGTTATGAACTAATAAATTCCCAATAAAAAACTTCTCCAAACTCTGTATTGCATAATTCTTAACAAGTTTCTAGATACACATGCATTATATGAAATCAACATTCACAGATGTCACCCTATGTCAATGTTTATGAAAACTGATGCATTGTCTACAAGATCTGAGGTGCACAGCCTCAGTACCAGGCAAGGGAGCAGTATTGATCTACTTTACTGCTACCTTTCTAAAACAATTATATTGCAATGGTGTTTAGGCTGTGTAATAGTTTGCTTCTTCTGAACTATTTCAGATCTAGGATTTAACATGAACTCACCAACTGCTCTTATAGCATGAGTTTTTCGGGTAACGAGAACTCTGCCTGGATAATATAGTTTCCTGGCCATCTTGGTCAATGGATTAGTGTTAAATTTGTTTAGTACTTTTGGCGGAATCTATAGACTACTGTATCTCGAGTGAGATTAAAGTTTAATACTTGGAAATATATGTAATTAGGGTTATTTTTATAAGCTATAACTGGTACACAGTCCTGAAATTTAATACTAACTATTATTCTGAAATGAATATAAATAACTCAATATGTATCTATACAACAGTTTTGTTGTATGGCATAAAAACACTCTTCAATGGGCCTGATAGCAGGAAATTGAAATACAGCTTAAAATACATTTTTATGATTTCTAGAATCTTAAAAGGTACTTAAAACACATAAGGCATGGTGTTTACCACTACTGAATTAGTAAAAGTATCGAAGGGAAGAACACTAGTATATTCTTTCCGATAGCGAACATTAGCAATGATTTAATCTCAGTTTAGAGAACAGTATGATCGAGTGTTGTTGTGTGCTAACTGCTCACTGTTCAGTGCCAATGCTGTTTATTACGCTAGTAAAGTTTTTACGAAAAATATTTATTATAACAAAATTTTATAAAAAAAAATACTAGTTATATAAAAAAAGTATCGATATTGTACGTGTATCGAAACATCGGTTTCGTCCTACCTGTGCTCACGTAGTAACAACAACAACATCAACAAATGAAATGCTGCTTGAATTTGCAAAAGAATTAAAATCTTGGATTATATGGTCTTGGTCTTATTTGTGGAGTTTTTGGGTTATTCTTGTAGTGCTTATAATTTACTACTTACGAGGGCCGCTTAAATTAGAAGATAGTTTTTCAATGGGTATGTAAAAAATTAACGTTTAATAATTGTTGTAAGTGAGCCAGAATAGGTTAGGTTGCACTTATAGAAATCTTAATTTGATTTATTAAATTTGTGTTAAAGGTAACCAAAATACTTTTGAAAAATTTGCTTTCATAAGTATATGATAGCATAGTGAAAGTGCTTCCGAAACTATTTTACATTGCTTCCTACCTGTATGTATTTTGCATATAAGCACTTTGTCTAAAAATATTATAACAGTATTTAAATTATCAAATGAATCAAGTAAAATTTGTATTTAAAAAAGACAATGTGTCAAATCTGGGCTAAATTAACTTGCTGGTTGGTGTGTTGCCTATCTAATGCCTTATTAGTCTTGTTACTTATTATAAATGGAATAGTTAACTTAGAATGTCCATTTAATATTCCTTTGTAGTTGAAAAAATAAGATTATGATATCATAATTTACAATTCATCTTATCTCATCATTAATAAAAATAATGCTATTTGATATCATTATTTAATTTAATTAACATGCAGGTTATCGCCTAATGTGTTATTAATAATTTTAATTTTTCTAGCCTGTTTAAAGTTACATTTTATATGTTAGACCTTGCTTGTAAAAATGATATTTCTGCTTTTTCAGGTGATTTACTAAGGTAATGATTTTTTCAATTTTTTCAATAATATCTTTTCGAATTAAAAGATATTCATCCACAAAAGATTAAACTTCTTATTAGTTACAATTTTAAGCCATTTTTAATTAAACTGTACTGTGATGTAATTGATGTTACTTTGCATGCAGCATGCTAGATTTCCTATGCAAGATTACTATGTCAACATTACCTACCAATGTATTACTTGTATGCGTTATCACATTTACATTATAATGTCAGTTATTATCTTGCTTATTTTTTAATGTTCTTCTATTTAATTTGATTCTATTTATTTCTGTTCTCATTTGTTCTTGTTCTGTTTAATTCTTTGTGTTATAATCTGTATTGAAAACTTCGTGCTCAAAAGTTGTAGCTTTTACAGAATACTAGTTATACACCCAACAATCAAGTTGTTTTTTTTTTAAAAAAAAAGAATTTTGAGAATTTTTAAAAAAAGTATATTAATTTTATTATTATTATTAACACACATTTAATTAATTGTTTTCATGTTACTTAATTTTATGAACAATTCAGTAGAGTTATGTAAAACGCAGCAACTAATTATTGTTAGAAAAACAACAGCTGAGTTGAATTAAAGTTTTTTATTTAAAAAAAAAGTTTAAATGTTTTTCATAAACACATTTAATTAATTATTTTTGCAGTGAAAAGCATTACCTACTTTCACGTGTTAGCAATTTTGTGGTTATTTTCCACTTATTTTCCATTTTTTCCATTTTTTTATCTTCCTGTAGTTTCCACACTTTTATATTTTGTATTATTACTTTTGGACATGTAGCCTAATAAAGTGTTTTAGCACAAAAAATTATGAAAATTGACAAATTACCAGAAAGAGCAGATTTACCAGAAAAACTAAATTTGACTTGACAGCTATCATTTGTCATGTAGTAAAATTGTAATTAATGTAGTTACAAGCCTACATAAAGAAATTAAAGTAAATAATAACATTAATCAGTTAAAGAAATTCTTTAATGTGATAAGTTTTTCATTAATACAGCATTGCTTTAAATTAAGGTGCCAGAGTCTACTCAGAATAAACAATTTTCTTATTAAGTGGTCAAATAAATGTTTTTTTTTTTTTTAGTATACAATCATGAAAATTTGCAATATTGGTACTTGAAAACATAATTTGTTAGATTATAGCATATTTACATAAAGGGTCCTACTAAATATGTGTTAGCATAGATGTTGTTTTATGCATGAAAGTCTAAATTAAAATAAAACAAGAAGTTTTTAAATAATTGGTCAATTTTTTTTGAAGGAAGTAGGACACATTCATAACAGGAGACCTAAATGAATTTAAATTTTACAGTATTATTATGAATTTAACTTAAAATATTAATTTTTATATATGTATAAAATATAATTATTTATCAAGGTCTGATTTAACACAAATAAGGTTTATGTCATGGAGTTATGTACACTGTATAAATCTGGTTATAAATAGGTTTCATTTTAGGCAGTTCCCTTTATTATACAAACCAAATATTGCAACTTCAGAGTCAACATTCCAAGTATAAATATGTCATGTGGTTTCAGCACATTCTGGACAGATATATTTCAATTTTCAAAATGCATTGTAATTTGTACTTTAAAAAATCATAATTTATTTCCATGATATTAACATTGTAAAATTTGTTTTAAAAATATCTGAACACCGACATTTAATTATTTATCAAATGGCTGTAGTGAGCATTTGAGTGTATTTTTACCCAGTGTAAGCCTGCGTAATCTTTGGACATGCATATTTTGTGATTTACAAATTACTAGTTTGTGTTTTGTACATAATTGCAAATAAACTAAATTTGTAAGGTATGATGCTATTAACATACGTAATGTAAAATTTTGTGTGTTGAATCTTTCTTGAAAAAATAAACGTATTTTGATAATTAGTCTGTTTATTAAAAATATTAAAATAAATTGGCAAAAAGTAAACTGGAAAATAATAAATAAAATAAATATTAGTATTATTTAATTAATAGCAAAATTAATTAATTAACAATTAATTAATAGCAAAATTAATTAATTAACAATTAATTAATAGCAAAATTGTTTTGAAAAATATCAATATTTAAAAAAATTGTTTAGTTTAATAGAACAACAAGCAGTTTATTAAAATGTTAAAGTATGGGCCTAATACACTCGCCAGTAAAATTTTTAAAATCACCCATTATTGCTGACCTGTAACAAGAATTTTCTGTAATTCTTCCTGTAATAGAAAATAATAAGCCACAAATTATTTAAAAATTAAACTCTTACAAATTAAAACTAATAAATCTAACTACATAGCTAAACAGTTGAATCTTGAAATTTACAGACCAGCACACAACAAGTAGTGTTTAAAGGCTTTGAAAGGTAGTGTTTAATCAATAATGGTGGATTGGGAGAGGGGAGTTGCCATTTTGTTGCCAAGGAGCAACTGTCATCATGTGGGACTGTAAGTGAATCTGTGAATTCATTTTAAATACTTTAATTTAAATGTTACTGAATAGTTTAAAACTGTCTTTTAAAATTACCTTCAATTTTTTATAATAAATTTGTCAACAAAACATTATGGGAATTTTTTTAGTGTTTGTTTCATCTGTGTTTATCCATTAAAAAAACAAAAAACTAGTACTTGTAAACACAAAGTTTGTTACATTTTTAATCCACATTATTATTAATGTGACAGTTTAAAAGTATTTAAAGTTACATTAAAATTAATTCATGATTTGCAATGTAGCTCTGAATTATTACATCCACATAGGTTATAATAAATTAAATAATTAAGTATATGTAAAACTTATAGCTGTTTATTTTGTTGTGTTCTAGCTACAATGTTTTTGAGTACATTGACGCCCAAATTTTATGTAGCTCTTACAGGAACTTCGTCTTTGATATCAGGATTAATATTGGCAAGTATAAATTTGTGATATATTATAAACCAACTCCAAGTACATTAAGTACCCCAAGTACTCTAAGAACATTGCAATATTACTTAAACCTTAGGTTTTAAAAAAATTCAGCTTATTGGTTTAATATAAATTGTAATCACCTCCACATTAGCCAAAATATATCTCAATCACGAACTCATAATAAATTTTTTATTCAATAATAGATATAAGCAACAAAATTTTTCTCCTGCCCCATGCACTTGTGCTAGTCTGTAGTCATATCGCCATCAATCTCATGTATAATCAGAAAGTTGCTTTTCTAGAAATTTATTTTGTATGAAAATTTTATTTGGTATTGTATGCACGTTTCAAAATTCTCTGCTTTACTTTTAATTTTTAAAGAAATATAACGATATTTGTTATATGGTATCTTATTTAACCCTTTCAGTGCCAATGTCCGGCTAATTGGACATTTTAAGTTTTGTGCACGAATTGCCAATGTCTGGTTAGCCGGATGTTTTTATAACCTGCAAGAAGTGCCGACAGCTGGTTTAACGGACATTCAGAAAATAATTGTTGAAAATACTACAAATATATTTTTCTATAAATATTTTATATTCCTTTGAACTAGAATTAAATGTTTTTTCATTTGAAAATATTATATAATGTATACCTGTAATTAGATTGACAGTACCCAGCAAGGTGGAAAAAGAAAGAAATCAACATTTATGTGCATTAAGTGCAAGAAAGGACTGCACCACAAATGTATTTCTAAACACAACTATTAAAAATCGTTAGATATATCTTTAGTGTTATTTCCAATAGTTTATATTTATTTGTTATTGTAAATTCCAATGTATACTTTATGAGTGCTAAACATTGAAACACAAGTTAGACAATTAAATAATTAATGTTTAACTACAGTGTGAAATGCGATAAATACAGTTTTTTGAAAAAAAACTATAAGATCTACATTTTATAGTATTTTTAAATGAAATTTCAGTGTTTGTACAAAATCAAATTGTCTTTCTAGTAATATAAAATTTTTAACTGTACTATTTTGTGTGTGGGATTTATTCTGAAAAACCTGAAAAATATTCAAAAAACGATTTTAAGGTATTTATTTTTAATTTTTTTATAGTTTTAAATTTTCTTATACAGTTTTCTAAGTAGTACTATGCTTTAGTTCAAACATTTCCCAACAGAATAAAAAAAAGAATTGTAAAAATCGGCTAGTAAACTAAAAAGTTATAGTTTTAAAAAACTTTTCAAAAAAAAGCCTGACAATTCTGGAGAGTACTATTAAAAAACATTAAGCATTTTTGGATAATACTTGCAGAAAAATATTTGGCACTGAAAGGGTTAACTATAGTAATTCAGTTGGATTTAATAGTAAGTAGTATATGAACTATGTAAATACACAATAGTGAGTGTCAATAGAGATTTTATTAAAAAAAATAATTAAATGTTCATTAATAAATAATGATACTAATACGGTATCAGTTGTTATCTGTTACATAAGATTTTTGTTATGGCATTCATTAATCACATAATTTGATACATATTATTAAAAGCTTTTTTTACATTCTTTTAATCTAGTTTTTAATGTAGTAAACATGGATTTTATATCATTTTATAAATTGGAATTACCTGGTAAGGTAAGTAATTACTATTAGAATTTGTACTTATGACTGTTGATCCACAGTGTGATTCTACTATGATAAGTAACTAGTACAAATAACTTTTAATCTCACAATCATATTTTATATTTATGAAGCTGTTATTGCTATTGCTAATGATTCTATGGCTTGTCATGAAGGTTTCTAAGTAAGCCTACCTTAAAGTGAATTTTAATGTCAAATTTCAATCCGCTAGGTATTTAAGTAAATTTATTAAGATCTATAACTCATTTTTTCCTTTAAAGTAAAAAAAAATTAATAAATAAATTTAGTCTGTAAAGGATAAAAATAGAGATATTCACCCCTTACAGATTTAATTAAATTTGTATCTATGCAGTGCATTAATACTTGCATTTGGTTAGACTCGGCAAAACACGTTGGCATTTGATTGCCTTGGCCAGTGAAGAGACAAAGCAGCACTGCGACCGCTACAGTGCCATTCATTATTTGTGCAGTGAAGTAACCTAACTAAACTTGTTAATTTACTGCAGAGATGAATTTTACAACTTAAACAGTTTAATTTCATTGTTAAGTGCTTTCAATGAAGAAAACTTTGCGTGTGTGTTGAGTGAAACCATTAAACGTATTAAATATTATTAACAAATCTAATGATAGCAGCAGCACCAGAACTACATTTTCTACACTGAAAGGAGTTGAATCGTATTTAGGGAATGCAATGAACCAAGAGAAGACAACAGAGGTGAGTATATCAATCAGAAAAAAGCATGATCACAAATAACAAACTTTAATGAAAAGGTTATTGCAAATTTTTGTCGCAAAAATTGAAGAATGGAATATATTTTTAAAACATGTTTTATAATTCAGTTAATTTGTTACTTGCATAATAATGTAAATTTTGCAATAAATTTGATATTTTGGGGGAGATTAATTTTTACGCAAAATTCTGTACCTTATTAAAATACCCACTGGTCACTACTGCTAAACAGAAAGAGTGGGAGAATTCCCACCATATTTCCCAAAAGAAAAGAAAAACACATATATGGGTATAAATAGTTGACATTTATGCTCTTTTTCACCATTTAATAATCCCATAAATCTTTAGAGAAATTGATGCTGCACATTCTTTTAAAATACTTGATAATTTTGGTGAACTTCATTTCAAAATATCCAAATAAAATGAATGATCAAAACACTATTGTTTCTAAAAGGTTAGACTTGATTTCATAAATGTTTTATAATACTCAAAAATAATGTAAATGAGTTTCGTGCTTAGAATTTTACATTTTATAACTTTTTAAAGAATTGTTTTTTTATGTTAATTGATATTGATGGCTATGTTAGGTTTCTATTCTGAATAACATAAATTTCACTTTTTAATAACCAAATAGTTATTAAATATAAAACTCTCCAAATTTATTTTTAGATATTTGAATGGTGGTATTTTCGAAAGTATGGTGCATCGTTCATTGAGCAGGTTTCATTAAATCACATTAGTCCTTGGATTGGTGGAGGAGAGCCAAGCAATAGTGAAACATCTTCTAATAGTAATTGCAACTCATCATCATCTTCTGCTCAACAAAGTGTACCTGGTAACTATGTTTTTGTTTATTTGTTTTAATATTTATATCTTATTGTAAACTATATCCTCGAGTAGTAGTAATACAATAAACAAAATTTGATTTGTGTGTAGTTTAATGTCATCTGTTCAGAATTAAGTAATTCTGATAATGGCATCTTGTTTGAAGTGAATTTGTCAAACTTTGTGAAGTTTTTACTAATACGGTAATTAGTTTCAGTGTGTTATCAGAAAATCTAGATTATATGCTGCAGTTTTATACAAACACGGTTTTTATACAAACATTTTGTCTTGTTTGAAAAAAATGTTTATATTGTGGAAGCCAAGTGATGCTAAATGAAGAAAACATGAGTTTCGATATTAGAATCATATTGAAACCGTAGACAAACACAAGGAAAATTGAAAGTGCAGCTTAAGAAGTATGTGTCTCGGTACAGCAGTATTTGATTTGAAAATCATAATTTATTGAAACACGTTATCTGTCGTTTTGTTGCTTTTTAGATGTTGACAAAGATAACCTCAAAATTACTACCATGCAAAAGTGGGAAACATGTTTTTAATACAAAAATGATAAATTAAATGCATGTTAATATTAATGAAAAGAATTTATTTTAAAAAAAATATGTAACCTGATATCTAACTTGACCCTGCTGTTAGGTGTTTAGTGAAATGTGTGAGGTTATTCTGAATGATTACAAGGAAAGGCTGTAGACAATCTTTTTCATTCTGTAGACAAGGTTTACAACGGCAAAACACCAAAGCAATCGGGACACTCCAGTAAGGCTAACTCTAATATAGAAACTGATCCAGATGAATTTTAATGTAAATGTTCATCATTATTAATTATTTCCGACATTAATTACCATTTGAATAATATATGCAAATATGGGAAAATTAAAACGATCCAATAATTCTTTAG
Source organism: Callitettix versicolor (assembly GCA_022606455.1). Lineage (NCBI taxonomy): Eukaryota > Metazoa > Arthropoda > Insecta > Hemiptera > Cercopidae > Callitettix > Callitettix versicolor. Next base: position 29,333,425 of record CM040182.1, read on the forward strand.
AATTACCTTCAGTAATCCTTCAGAATTGTTATTTATGAAACATTTTCCTTTTAAAACTGGCAGTTTTGTAGATTATGCAACCACTACCTTATTAATCCAGTTTATATATTGGACTAGGCGTAATAATAAATTATTTGTTATTTTATTATACGACAGATAACATGTTTCAATAAGTTATGGTTTTCAAATCAAATACTGCTGTACCGAGACACTTCTTACACTGCACTTTCACTTTTTTCTTGTATTTGTCTTTGGTTCCAATATGATTTTAACATCGAAACTCGTGTTTTTCTTCATTTAGCATCACTGGCTTCCACCATTTAACATTTATTGACATGAAATTAACTGGCACCAAAGTCTCTGTTAATAACGAACTTACGATGTCATCACATCAGGTTTATCAAATTTGTTTTTAAAATGAAAAACAGCTACTCCTCATTCTTCTTGATAAGCAAGAGTAGTAACTATCTGTTGCACTGAGCTATGAATAAAAAAGCTATGAATAAAAAATAGATAATAAATAAAAAAATATAGAAGAGAAGTGCTGTTATTTCTGAACTAATATGACATCAGAGTTTCTTGCTGGGGATTGCAGATTAGCTGCACCCAGACCTTTGAGAGAGGTACTTATTTCATCCCTCACGGTACCAAGCCTAACAACACACAGATATAATACTGCATGTATATCACCACAAACACTGAACACTCACATCTACATTTAGGGCTTTGCTGTGTTGTCCTGTCACGTTTGGGAGTAGCAATACTGCTAGGTTTTTTTGGCAAAGCCAAGTATATAGACCCCTAATGATTGCCTAGCACTGCCGAAGACCTCTGATAGGGCAAGTTCTGGGATCGAGCAGCCTATAGGCACATGGGTCTTAGAGCCTATAATTAAGCTTATGAAAACATGTGGCCATGAAAAATGTGTGAGAACATGGCCATCAGTGGTAGCCTAAGTGAAGTAAAGTATTATTTGTTGTTCTTTCTTTTTATTTTAAACTATATTGTTATTTAGTGTTATATGTTTATATAGTTAAGTTTCCTTTTGTTTATTTAATTATTTTACTGCTTGTTTTGTTGTGTGCTGTCAATTATAGCGCTAATGTGTTTTTCATCATTAAAATTTAAAAAAACCAGGATGGCCAGGATATTAGAGGATAAAAGTTTGAGCTAATTCTTGTAGAATTTCCAAGCAAAGTATAAACGTTTCTAGACCCAATACATTGTTAATGTTATTTTATTTTAAAAAATCATTTTAAAGATATTTATATTATTGTGTAATAGTTTTTAAATAAATTTATGTGTACTGTGGGTCTTATTATTTTTATTTTTGTAAGGCCACTTCACACCTCTTGACTTTTTCTTTTTTTTTAGAGCGACCCTTTTTTCTTTTTTTTTAGCCCTCTAGTATTTTTGTTTATTTTTCTTGTTTTTTTAACATTTATCCTTGGTTACTTGTTTTAGGTAATATTTTATTATTTTTTATCTTATTTTAAAATATTGATATTTAGTTTTTATGTCTATGCAGTGTTATCTAGTTTGTAAATGTTAAATTTTGTTTTATTTATTTATTGTGTATTGCTTGGTTCTGTGTTGGCATTAGTAGCATTAATGTGCTTTTCACCATTAAAACAATAACAGGATGGGCCAGGATATTAGAGGGTAGAACCAATATCATAAGTGGGTATGACAAATAAACAGGGTGTCTACTAGTCCTGAATATCCCCGATGTCCCAGAAAAAACATGGATTTTATCAAGTGGTCACAGATAATACCAGAATTTAGAATTAAAGTCCTCTTTTTTCCTAGAAAATAATAATTTCCTTTCCTTCTCAATGATTTTGTAAATTGTGATACGAAATTCTGATAAATAAGCCTTGATATGGAAAAAAAAGAAGTTAAAGAATAATTTATCAAAAATGACCAGTATAGTTTTATAAACAAGAATGTTTAGTAATAGATGCCAGGTAACAGTTTCAGCAATAGTATCTAAATAAATAACTGTTACCAGCCTTGTATAATAGTATGTAGCTGTTATTTTTTACATACCTTATCATCCGACTATGGTAACGGTTATCAGTTCCTTTATATTGTTCAGTTACATTCCATTGTGATGCGCAACGTGTCTGTTTTAGGTATGTATTGATACTAACATAGATGGTTCAGTCGTTTGTTACCATCGATATGCTGATAAAATTGTACCAGAAACTTGATGGTTTTTTTTTTTGAAGAAATGTGAAAAAAAGTCTATGCATTAAAGTATTAAATCATCAAATTGATAATGGGTTAAAATGTCAATGTTAAATTAATTACAGTATATGCAAAAATTAATATTGAACTTATAAAGTGGTATAAACTTTGTGGCAAGATATCGTGCTAATATTTCCTTTATAGACTAAAGGATACTAGGCAGAAGTGGAGGGGAGGTATGCAGTACGGAGTATTGTTAAGTAGCACTATCATACAGAACGTATGCGCATTTTCATCCACAGACAGAATTCAAACGGTTCGCATTTAGTATTCAGTATAGCTAGTCTTTCAAATAATCGTACTCTGTATAGACTAGACTGGAAAATACCTAGTATAAATACCTTTTTTGTTATGTACGCCTCATAATACAACAAAATGGTGGTTGACTGTTTTGATAAAAACATTAGTGCCAGTTTGCCTATATTTCGTAGGTGAACTGTTTTAATTTTAATCATGATTTAGATATTTTTTACATGAGTGGTAAATATGCATTGCAGGTTGTTTTAGATTTCTCATTTTTTTTTATCGAAATCACTTTATTACATGCCCAAAAGCAATAATCCAAAATTTAAAAGTTTGGAAAGCTCAAGAAGTACTTTAAAAATTGAAAATAAAAGCGACCCACATAACTTCAAAATTGCTACCGTGTGGAAGTCAGTAACTTGTTTTTGATTGCTGAAACAATAAAAAAAGTACTCAATAATCTAACTGACACAGTTTTTAAGTGGTGAACCTAACACAGTTCTTGCGTGATGAAAACGCTTTTATTAAAAAATAATAATAATAAACGATAACATAACTGACATGGCCTTAGGTGAAAAATCGTTAATTGAACTAGTTATCCTGTAGTAACTTGTTTTTGATTACACAAATGATAAAAAAACCTTAATTAAAAAAAAAACAAACTCATGAACCTAACTGATACGGTTGGTAGGTGGTGAATCTTAACACAAAGGAGACAAATTGTGAAGTTCACAAATAACGGACGCCATCGTTTTAACAATGTTTTGATTACGAAAATGAACCAACAAAAAAAGAAATACAGCGATAATAGCCTTCATGTGCTTTTCATCAATTCAAAATACTGAAGAAATTCAAGGCCATATTTTTATAATTTATATTTCCAAAAGTCCCCAAAAAGTGTCTGATTTTAGCTTAAGGGAGTTGGTAGAGACCCTGATAAAGTTGTCCAACTAAAATGAAATAGAAAGGCTTTTTATGAAGTCAAGTGTATTTTATAGATATATTTTGTGCTGTTTCAAGCCAAATAATCCAAGGTTTTATCACAGTTTGACACCTAGTGATATGGAGTAATTTATTATAGCATAAAAAATAATAATCACGCAGCTATCTTCCGGACTTGATGGCAGTGAATTTCCAACAATAATTTTCACATATTAAATTCTGCTAATGTAATTATTGTAACATGGATAAAAAGGTTATATTGTAAAAATTGCATTATTTTATATACATTATTCAAAAATTGCTTAATAAAAATTGCAGTAATAACTTATTACATATAAACAAATACAAATAATCATAACATGCATACATAAATTAGGTACTAAGTTGTGAAAATAACAATTAACAAAATTTGTGTTAATATTTTATTTCACATAAGTTAAAACTAAATAAGAAGATATAGTATGTTTTATTTCTTTTTGCAGAATGTAAAGTATGGAGAAATCCTTTAAATTTATTCCGTGGATCTGAATACCAAAGATTTTATTGGTCTACAAACAAAGAGCCTCTCACTTATTATGATATGAACCTCTCAGCACAGGATCATCAGACATTTTTTACTTGTGAAGGTGATGCAGGGAAAGCAGAATATGAAAGTAGGTTTAATATACAAATTAAATAAATCAAAGAATTTCTTAATTAAATTTGAGTAGGTTAATTTTTTCATAAAAAGAATAATAATGGAGACAATTCAGATTTAGGGGGATGTATCCTTATATCCTGTTAAATTTTGAAGAAATTTATTTAAAGTGTACACAATTTTTAAAAGTATGTTCTGGTGTTACAATGGAAATATTGAGCATTGAGAGAGCAGCTTTAGCAATTTTTTGCATTGAAATTTTGCAAATTTTGCATTGAAATAATCTAATGCTACTATGCTTTGATTTATTTGCTTGAATTTTTCATAAACAGAACTGTTCCTAATAGAAATAATTTTATAGAAAAGTTTCATTTTGATTACCAAAGTTTCCATACCCAACATATCAGAGTACTGTTTACATAGGCTCAATAGATTTGTGCAGAGCCTCTAATAATTTATTTTATCAAGATTCTTTTAGATTCTAGCTCTCTCTCTCTCTCTCTCTATATATATATATATATATATATATATATATATATATATATATATATTTCGAATAGCCCATTTAGAGGGCACGCTTAATCAACTTCTTAGCCCATGATTCCTTCATTTTCCTTGAGTGGTTTTCTCTGTCCTTTTGTGTCCACTCTCTTCCTCTCCTGCATGTGGGTCCTTTACTCTCCCACAACTCAAGTTCAAGTTGCCGTATTGTACTTCTGAATATTGCTCTGTCTCCTATAATTTCTGAGTCTATTGCATTGTTTGCCAGGTCCTTGTCTATCTCTGTGAACCAGGTTATCTTGTTCCTGTGCTTGTTTAATATTGTGAAGATCTGTTTAGTTAGTCGGATGTTCTCCATTCTGTATATGTGTCCGTAGTATTCGAAGTCTTCTTTTCCTGAATACGTCTGTTAATTTGTCTATTTTGGAATAAAGCTCTTCATTTGACCTCTGTTTATATTCTAATCCCATGTTACACTTTGGACCCAATATTTTCCGTAAAATCCTTCTCTCATTCTTTCCTATTTTCTCTATGTCCTGAGCTGTATGCAGTTTAAGTGTTTCCACCGCGTAGAGGACTGCTGGCCTAACTACCGTTTAGTAGTGCCTTAGTTTAGTGTTCCAGGATAGGGATTTTTTGTTGTATATGTTTTTCGTGAAAAAGTACTCTTTTTCCAGATTGAGTAATATGTTTTCTAGTGCTATTTTATCGCTATTGATTTGTGTTATCCACTCTCCCAGATATTTAAAACTGTCAGTTTTGGCTATTGTATTCGTGTTTATCTTAAGATGGCTAGGGGCGCTCTTGATGTTTGTCATGTATTGGGTCTTCTCAAATGCAATCCGTAGTCCAACTTTAGTCTCTTGTCTCTGGAGTTCCATTGTTTGTTCTTGTGCATGTTCTATCATAATTAGCGCCATATCATCAGCAAACGCCAAGCAATCTGTTGTTATTATTTGTTCTGAGACTTAGACCTCTGGTGTTAACTGCCTTCCTCCATTCTCTGACAATCTTCTTCAACGCCACAGTTGAACAATAAAGGCGACAAACCATCTCCCTGCCTTACTCATGTTCTAATTTCAAACGGTTCAAAGAGTTCTCCCATGAATTTAATCCTAGAAGTGGTGTCTGTTAATGTTGCTTTTATCAATTTTGTGGTTTTACTGTCCAGTCCCAGTTCTCTTAAAATGTTGATTAACACATTCCTATCGATGGAGTCATAAGCCTTTTTAAAATCAACAAAAGTTATGACGTACTTTAAATTCCTGATTCTTTTAATGTCCATTAGATTTCTAAGGTTCAATATCTGTTCTGCGCATGACCTACCCCTCCTAAATCCTCCCTGATATTCACTTAACTGTGGATCAAGCAGTGTTTCCGCCCTGCTCAAGAGTGCCCTGGACAGAATTTTATAGGTCACAGGCAGCAGGGATATCCCTCTATAGTTATTTGGATCTGTCTTGTTTTCCTTTTTATATAATGGGTGAATATATATATATATTTTTTTTTTTTTTTTTTTTTTTAACGTCCGACTATTGCACACACTTGGGCTAATGCAGACAATGGGATGATTTTATAGCATATGAAAATGCCAAGCCTTGGCCAGAAATCGAACCCGGGTCCTCGGGGGTGAAAGCCTAGTACGCTATCAACTAGGCCACCAAAGCGGCATATATATATATATATATATACACACACGCACACGCACACGCACATATATACATATGTGAACTTGCTTTCTGAGTGCCTAATATTGTGTTTAAGATCGCATGTATTAAACCCAAAATTGGCATAATTTCGTAACGAAATTAAATTAATTAAAAACATTTTTGGCTAAATTCATTAATTGCCTGTAAGGGTGGTCATAGTAAACTTAATTTTTTTACAAATCCTCAATAGGGGGTATGTGCACCCCTCCTCCGGCTGGATCCGCCACTGTCAAAGTCTGGATCTTATCTTAATGGCTGCACCGGTAGTTTCCAAATTTCTAGTGGAAATAGAAACTACAGTTTCTAGAAATATAATTATAATTATTAGCTGATGTTTTTCTACTGTTATAGGTATCTTAACAAAATTTGAAATATTTTAAAAAATATATGTTTTTGTTTTTAACGTCGTGTTGAACAAAGTTATGCAGACGGCGTGGAGAGAAAGAAATCCTGTTGCTAGAGTGAAGGCTGCAAGAGAAGCTTTAGAAAAAAACCCAGATTGTGCTCCTGCTTATATTTTGTTGGCAGAAGAAGAAGCTACCACAATTGTAGATGCAGAGAAAGTATTACGTCAAGCTTTAAGATCTGCAGAATCAAACTATAGAAACTCTCAACAGTCTTTGCATCAAAGCAATATGATGGATGTTTTACATAGAAGAGACACTAATGTTTTGATTTATGTGAAACGTAGACTTGCCATGTGTGCAAGAAAGTTGGGCAAGTTGAAAGAAGCAGTGAAAATGTTTAGAGATGTAAGTGTACATTAAAACTATTATTTCTTTTGTCTTTATACATGCTCATCTGTTATGAGATGACATTATTTATATGCCTTGAATAGTCATTTTCACAAATAAAATCATTAATAATTTATATCCTTTAAAAAGGTAGTGTATAGGAAATTTAATGAATATTTTCAGAACTTTGTTTCACATAAATATGAGTACACATAATAGATCTAATTTTCTGTGCTGGTGCTTTATATATATATATATATATATATATATATATATATATATATATATATATATATATATATATTCATGTTTCATAATAAAAGTTTGGTTTGGTAAAAATTTGATTTTTAGCTAGACAAAATTCATTTTTTATCAATAACAATTCCTCAAAAGCATTAGATTAGCTTTTTTTATTCATTTTTTGGCCTCATGGGACCACTTTAGTCTAAATTTCAGTTCTTCCCAACATCAGGCTGTAATTTTTTTTCTCCAATACCTCATTCGATCAGATCGTTGCTTTCTGACGGCATCTGTGATCTCTACCTTCTTGTGTCTCTCCGGTTTATCCGCTTTAAATTTATTAGTCTTAAGAATACGTGTTATTTTACATTTGTCTGTTTCTGGGAGTACCACTGATTTGTAGTGGCATATTTTTGTTTTTATTGACAGGCATTTTTTCTTGTACGTTGGCCGACTTAGTAGCTGGGCTTTTTTAATTTTTGCTACCCTATTGAGTAGTGCAGGTTTTTCGTCCAGATTGTATGTTATGGTTTCTCCTAGATATTTGAAACATTCCACGAGCTTTATTGTGTTTCCGTTAATGTTCACTATATTTACGCATAGCGGGTCCATGGCCATGATCTCTGTTTTTTCATATGATATTCTCAAGCCTAACTTCTGCGCAATGCTATCAAGGCTAATTATTTGTTCTCTTGCTTCCTGTAGATTAAGGGCAAGTAGGGCCAAATCATCTGCAAATCCTATGATGTTTGTTTTAATGGCCTTAGACCCTGTAATGGTCTTATTAGATTAGCTTTATAAATAACATTTTATTAAATGTATTCTGCCATTGGGGGGGGGGGGTCAGATGATCGGATTGGTGGTTTTGAGTTGGAAAGCTGCACCAGATGCTGGCGTTCAAAGGGTTCTATGAATATATTTCATGAATATATTCATGGGTTACATGAATATAGGTTCTACTATCCATATAGGGATTGGTACATATTAAAAGAATAGGTACATTATTTGAAGGTTTTAAAGGTTGAAAGTATTAGAGCTTTACTTACACAGTATTCAGTGGTTTTATTCCACTACCAGGTCATATACTAGGTGTTCATGTCTACTTTTAAAAAGTTAAAAGTATACATGAATGGCTACATGTTCAGGAAGCAGTGTGTGTTTGTATTAGAATTTATATTTTAAAAATGTTTCGCACTTTAGTAGAGTGGTATGCTCTTATGGTTAGATTTTTCATTGTTCAGCTAGCCCAGTCAACCCATAAAGGTTTACACACACTTGTCCCCACCACCACTGCACCACAAGGCACAAACCAGAACCAAGCAAGCTACTCACACCTATCATGAACTTACCAAATATTAAAGTCTGTTCCATGCTGATGCAGTCATTTGTAGCCTACAAGTAGATAGGTGTTTATATTTGTTTATATTGTACAAGTAGATAGGTGTTTGTAACAGAATGTTCAATTCTGATGAGAATAGAAAATAGAGAAGATTATTCTGAATGAATCCTCTAAATTAGAAGTGGCTGCAACTTAAGTGTATTAAATTAAAATAATAATACAGTAGCGTCTCGCTAATCTGACCTAAGCTGGGCACGACCGGGTCGAATTAACGAGAAAGTCATATTATATGGAGAACCATAAAAAATTAAAAGTATTGAATTTATTACATTAAAAAACTTTGAATTACATATATTATTACTAAATGAATTGTACTCAAACAAAACAGCACACAGAATCTCAGTACAGTAATAAAGAGAATATGTCAAATTATCAAACTTAACGAAAAAGTTTGTAATTATTTTTTGTGTACTAACTGTCTGACGTTTTCTTGCCGCTACATCTCACAATATCATGAGAAGTAAAATATCTTTTACCTTTTAGAAAACAGTGAATAAAAAAAATACATGAAACTTTACGAAACCGACACAAGTAGAATGCACTCCAAACGTCAGCTCTTCCACGAATCTGAATTAATACTAAAAAACAGAAAAGAATAAACAGAGTGGGTATAAGGGTGATCGACCCCTTCATTCTTTTGAACAAATCTTTTAAGTTACTTGAAATATTGTTCTTTGAAGCTAGGTTGAATTAGCTAAGTCAGATAAGCGGGAATCTACTGTAATAATAATAACGAAAAATAAGAATCCATTAATTATTTTCTGATCTTGAAAGGGACAGTACAAAGGTTTTATTGATTGGAAAGGACTGTCGTTGCTGGTTGTGGTAAGAAGCACTGAGTGAGTCCCACGGTTTTGTAAATGTCTGCACAAGCAAATTAATTTCTCTTATAGAATAATAAAAATTAGAAGAAGATATTGCAAGTGATCGCAAACAAAAGAACAAATGATGACATGGGCCAAATAATATTCAGGTAGTCAAATCCTGGCAGTTTTATGTAGGACTCGGCAAATCTGTAAGTTTATGATGGTCACTTCTTGATACACTTTGCACATTATTACATTCATTCATGAACCTGCACAATTTCTGTAGTTGAAATTGCTGTTTGGGATTCTCCCACAAAACATTTTCAAAATTTTTGATTGTGCTATAATTGAATGTGCTCATGAATGAAAGTAATGCACTATTGCAACGGTTCCCAAACTTCTTTGCCATGGGATCCACCTTCAGCCTGAAATATATTGAAGCCTGAAATATATCCACCTTCAGTTGAAAAAACAGGACCACAAAAAATATAATGAAATAAAAAAACTCCTTATATTTTGTTTGTATCTAACAATTACGCTTCATCAGAAGAAAAAAGAAAATGTATGAGATACAATTTTTTAACTCATTTATATACTGTTTTGTGTGTAACTTTACAGCTGGCAGTGAAGCCGTTTTTGTAGAATAGTAAAACATATTTCTTAAGATAATTAAATTTTCTATTTTTTTTTTTTTGCAGTTGAGAGAACTTTTAAAAAGTTTTAAGCCATCCACCCTCCTGCGATCCACTAGTGGGTCACAATGCATTGTTTGGGAACAGCTGCAGTATTTTATTTATTAACAAGAAATCAATCACAAACTGTTTTTTTTTTTTTTTTTTTTTAATTTACAGTGTCATGCTTTGCAAGACAAGTATGCACAAAGCTTAAGTCAGATATGAGAGGGTACTTTTAGGTCAATAAATTTTCATTACCTTTATAACATATATGTTTGTATAAAACTATTTTAGCTTACTAAAGAAGTTCCACCAATAATGAATGTACTGAATATCCATGAGAATTTAATAGAAGTCTTGTTGGAAATGCAAGCTTATGCAGATGTTCAAGCAGTGTTGGCGAAATATGATGACATTAGTTTGCCAAAGTCTGCAACAATATGTTACACAGCTGCGTTACTGAAAGCAAGAGCAGTTGCTGACAAGTAAGCCTCACATTACTACATTTTACTTTCTAACGATAATATACCATATTGGTTTTACCATATATTACAGGGTGATTAAATTTAATTAAGTTAATGATAGTGTGGTAATCTTCGGTGTTTGTAATTCTTAAGATTTTCTACTATGAATTTGATTTTTGCTTTACAGTGCACTTTCTATTTGTATGAGAAATAAACTTTTTCTTGTAATTACCCTTATAAAATTATTTTTTCTAAATATAGTTTAATACTATTTAATATTTATTACTATAACATACTAATACATATTTTTACAAAATGTATCAAAATATATTTCGTTTATATATTTAAACGATATTCTGATATTTATAATATTGATATTCTGATATTTATAAACATTGGCCGTAATTTATAGTATATTGTAGAAATTGTCTTTGCTTTAAAGTAATAACATTACAGGTTTTCGCCAGATGTAGCTAGTAAAAGAGGTCTGACAACCGCAGAAATGACAGCTGTAGAAGCTATACATAGAGCTGTTGAGTTTAATCCACATGTGCCTAAAGTAAGTGAATTTTTAATTATTTTTGTGTTTTTAGGCAAAACTGAATTAAATGAAAAACTACAACAATAAAACTGAATATGTACTGGCCTATCAACCAGTGTAACTTTTTAATGATTTTTTATATTACGAGGGTTGATCAAATATAAACGAGACTGACTTTCTAAAAACTTTTCCGTTGGACATTGAACTCTAAAGGGTGGGGTTTCAGGTAGCCTGGGAGGTTTGGGACGGGCGTGAGCGGGCAACATTTCCGTTCGGACCCTTCAGTATAAAACTATACAATGAGTGAGAGTGAAGTGCGTTTCCGTGGAGCAGAGAATTATTATTAAGTTTTTGGCCAAGGAGGGGTCAATCCGACTGAAATCTTTCGTAGATTGACGGCTCAATACGGGATAGGACCCTGTCAAGAGCTTGCGTTTTTGCTTGGCACAAGGAATTCGCCAAGGGCGGAAGCAAGCAGTAAAAACCTCAGCCATGATCGTCGCCCGACCATTTCCGTCCACGGACGAAAACACTGATGCTGTTCGGAAGCTCCTGGACGAGACAGACGTATATCACTGCGATTTATTGCAGATGAACTCCAGTTGAGCTATGGTAGCGTTCAAAAAATCGTTACATCAAACCTGGAACTCAGCAAAGTATCTGCAAGGTGGGTTCCACGAATTTTGACCGGCGTTCACAAACGGAATCGTTTGGAGATTTGCCAGCGACTATTGACCCAATTTGAACGAGATGGTGAGGCATTATTAAACCGGATTGTCACCTGTGATGAAACATGGGTTCAACATTACACTCCCGAGTCGAAACAGGCAAGTATGGAGTGGCGGAAGAGGGGAGAGAGGGCGCTCTGAAGGCCAAATCACGATCGTCGGCCGGGAAGGTAATGGCCACTGTATTTTTCGACAATCAAGGCGCCTTTCACGTCGATTTCCTCCATCAACGACGCACAATAAATGCACAATATTATTGCGATGTTTTAGAGGCCGCCAAAACAGTCTTTTAAGTGGAAAAGGAAATCTAAACCGCGCGAAACGTCATTCTTCTTCACGATAATGCCCGACCACATTCGGCGAACGCTTCGAGGCTTAAACTCGATCAAATTGGCTGGGAACCAATGGAACATCCCCATACAGACCAGACTTATCACCCTGCGACTATCACCTGTTTGGGCCACTCAAAGAGGCGCTTGAGGCCAGCGTTTGAAGACAATTCTGCGGTGGAGACCTTCGTGCTCCAATGGCTCAATGAACGCCGAGAACTTTTTACGAAGATGGAATTAAAAACTTCCAATCCGTGGGAAAAATGTGTTACTCGTGCAAGGAGACTATGTAGAAAAATAAGTTGTATCAATAATAATTTGTAAGCAATAAATTTTTTAAAAAATCAGTCTCGTTTATATTTGATCAACCCTCGTAGTTGCAAATAAAATTTGTAAATAAAAAATATGTTGGGTAAACATTTTTAAGTACAGTGGTACCCCGTCTTTAACCACTGTTACAGTGTTAACAGTCTTAATTCGTGTCAAAACCAAGACTTTTATCTGAGCAGACCACTGTGCGAGTCAGCGTTTATAATAGAGTCTTTTGGAAAACATTTTTAATTTGTTACATAGAAATAATGACGTCTCACTATTAATATGTCAAAAATGAAGAATGAAGAAAATTCACAGAACAGAAGTCATATTTTATTTTAACTAAATTAATACAAATATAATTATGTCACGCACATGCACGTGCGTGCGCGTACGCACACACACACACACACACACTCAACAAATCAATACTGTATAATTTTTTAGTTCATGCTGTAGTTTTTTTTAGTTCAATAGTAAAAGTTTGTCTTTTACTTCCATTACCACAAGCACTTTTTTTTGAACCCATTTAATTAATATTCACAAAAAAATTGAAAACAGGATTTAAATAACAATTTGAAACTTGTACACAAAGACACTTAATGTTTTATTAAATTTAAAAATGAAAAGTATGAAACACGATAATGTTATAACTGTTTAAATATTTTAACGGGCTAACATATTAAACACAGTAAAAGAGTTGATGATGCACCAAGTAAAATTAGGTATGATGACAGAAAAGGGAATAGGAGTGGGCATTCTGAGAACAGATACCTAAGAAATAAGTTATTGCCCTTAAAAAAACCAAAACAAACAAACACCCATCAATCAAAGGCTTGTTTGTGTTAACCCAGCACAATATTTATTTCCTTAGCATAGCACAGTGTTACCTGTATATTTACACATCTGCCTGGTAATAATTTAACAAAATAAAAATACACTTATAATATGTTCAGGCCTTTAAGCGAAACCTAAACTGTTATGTGGTCATTTTTCATTCCGTGATTGTCTAACCAGCCATAATCTAAAAACTAAGGTCAGCTTCACTACTAATTAAAATATTTTCAAAACCAATATAAATCTGTGATCAAGCTTAAGAGGCCTATCATTTTTTTGCAGTATTTGTTGGAAATGAAACCACTGATTCTGCCTTCTGAACACGTTTTAAAACGAGGGGATTCAGAAGCAATCGCTTACGCATTTTTCCATTTGTCTCATTGGAAGCAAGTAGAAGGAGCTTTAAATCTCTTGCACTGTACTTGGGAAGGTACTTTCAGAATGCTTCCGTATCCTCTTGAACGGGGTCACTTGTTTTACCCTTATCCTACTTGTACGGAATGTGCCGACAGGGAACTTTTACCTGGTGAGTATTAAGACAACTTTAATTAATACTTTTATTCATAAAGTATTATGATTTAACACTCTTTAATTAATATAAAGAGGGTAATCATGAAGTTGTTCACTCTATTGCAGAATTTAAATTATTGAAGAAGAAAAGATAATTCTTAGTTTTAGATTGACACAATTGATAATTTTTTTGTGTAATGTGTTAGGCTTGCTTTGTGATTTCATTTGAAAAGCTGAGTAGATGTTCTGTCAATATCAGCTGATGACTGCCACCTAGATTTTGTCATAATATATTAAAAATATTTAATATGTATTAAGTTTAATTGTGTTTTGAGAGAGGTTAGGTTATCGTATTATAAATAATCCAAGGTTATCAGTCAGTATATAGCGTTGACCAGTTGTTAGAGCTAAAAAGATATGGGTAAGATATATTGCTGGCTGATATGTAGCATAAACATATTTCTCCATTGATATAACGCCAATCATTCTTAAAAGAGTTAAAGAGCTGGTTATCAGACTATATATTATAGTCCGAAAGTGGTATCATGTCCTATCTCTGCTATTTTTTTTTTTTTTTTTTTTGACAAGAAAAACTAACCTAGAATCTATTATAAATAGCTTGAATATTAATTATTAAGGATATGAAAAGTTGATAATTCCAAGGATTTCAGGGTTTTCAATTTAATTTAAACAGTGACTAATATATTGAATAATAATTAAATATACAGTGTTAGAAAATGTACTTATAAACAAACTTTCCCCTGTCCGTAAAATGGAGGGAGTAAAGAATAAATCACTGTTGTTTTTTTTTAATTTAAATTCTCATGCCATCAAATATTAGGTAATAGTAGGCATATTTATAATTATATTTTTATTAATTTAATTCTGTAATTATCGGTATGTTTCAAAAAGTGTACTTTTTGATTTAGCATTCCATGAAGTAAGCGTATATCCAAAGAAAGAATTACCTTTCTTCATCTTATTTACTGCTGGACTCTGTTCTTTCACAGCATTGCTAGCCCTTCTTACTCATCAGTACCCAGAACCAATGGGCATAATTGCAAAAACTGTAAGTTGACAACTTAACTGTTGGTTATTTATGTGTATTCTGTGGGATTTACTTTAATCAAAATTAAATGTTTAAAATGTTTAGGTTATTAAATGGTATGTATAATACAAAATAAGTTTTGTAAATAGAACTAAAATACATAACTTAAGATATGAGGAAGCTTTTAACACTTCTTAATAATTATGTTTATTTTTTTAACTCAATTGTTTGTTTTTTTATCTTAATTGTTTATATTTATCGATTCAAAGATACATGAACTAAGCAATAATTAATGTATTTATTATTGTTTTTTAAAGTGCTTTCAATTTGAACTTATTTTGAATTGCATTATTATATTTTCTAAGTCTTAGGGCTCACAAGTAAAATGAAGAACACTTATAATTCCTATTCATGCATGTGGCTGTAAGTAGGCCACATAAATTATCCAGTATTTATCCAAAATACTTAAAAATTTGCATAATTTATTTGTTTTGACCCATCCATAGGCAAAATATAGTAATTACATAACAATAGCAAATGGATGATGATTCAAAAATTATTTTTTACAAAATATATTGTGTTTTTGGAATCGAGTGATATCTTTGATAGGATTCGATATCCAGATCTCTTGTGGTACATCTGAGGAAACAGCTCAGAGCATAATCTTTGACTGCCCAGCTTTGAACAGGATACAGTTTGTATCCCTAGGCATCTTAAGGAGTGGGGGACTGTCAAAGAGACAGCTATATCCTCCAAGGCATCCCATAATTCTCTAATAACTTTAGGTCGGATCAGGAAGGATGAACTTGTTAACGAGGGTACACAATAAGCTTTATAGATGAATTTCAATACCAGGAACATCGTAGAATCCTGGCTTTCTTAATAATACTAACAACAACAACAAAATGAAATATCTTTTAAGATATATTTATGGTAGAATCTCATTTGTCAATCACCTTTGGGAGCAGGGAAAGGTTGGTACACACAATAGGTCAAATGATAACAGGAGCTAGAAACTTTATTAAAACAAACAAAAATTGTACTATGCCATGTTTAAGTGCTTCATAATTATTTTAAAATACATACAACTTCAATAAGTGGGTAAACAAAATACTGTATAGCATATTAATATCTTAGTAACCACTGATTCTAACACTAAGAAACAACCATAAACAGTGTACTGCTTGTTTATATATAGTGTGTATGCAAGCTCAGCTGTATCTGCTTACAGAACCCATTTCTAGAAAGTTATTGGTTTTGTGATCATTATTTGTATTTTGACATTTTCATATTACAATATGCCCAGTTTATTAAGTTGAGAGACAACACCAAAACAAAACTATTTGATGTGTTTGCTTTATCAGCATGAGTTCTACAGTAAGATTTATTAGACAGCGATCTGTTTTGGGTACTAGTGTGAAAGATACAAGATTAATAATGTATAAGCTTGCCAGCTGTGAAAGATGCAAGATTAATATTATATAACCTTTCTAGCTACAATCATCTTGACATGCATGGGATCCTGTGCACAGTTAGCCGTTAAATAAATCTTACTATAGGTTACACTGTAATCAACTCATTAGACAAAGGCTATCACAGAAGCTTGCTTTATCATGAGACATAACAAACATTCAGTAAGCTGGATATGCATTCCCTAGTGGCAACTCGCTTGGCAGACAATTGATTATACCGAGTTGACATATCCAGAGGTTGGACATGCCAGATTTGCTGTATTTTAATTTTCAGTAAAAATCAATGTGAAAACAGTAAAACAAAGGTAAATTGTAAATTTTTATTTCGCTCTTTCTGATTTTAATACTAAGAGATCAAACAATCTAAGCATTTCTAAGTCTTTGTCCTTGTTTCTAATGTTGAATTTATTATATTATTCTTTTAAATATGTTACAATTGACTTTTATAATTTTAGATTACAATAATAATACAGGAAATAAAAAACATAATTAAAAATGAAATTTGTAATTGTGAACTGGAACTGCTATCTGTTTCTGAATTGAAAAATGTGATTCGACCTTCTATTCCAGGATATACCAAACTTCGCTCTAAAATATAGTCTCGAACTATCTCATAGTCTGTTGAATCTAAAACAAAGTAGAATTATAAATAAGGTATATAAATAACATTATTTATGTAAAACAGATCCCTAATAAAAAAATGATCGTCATAATTTACACTTCATAGGTTAAACCATTTTCATTGTTTATTGATTTTTTGTGATCATATGTTGAAGCTTCTTTCTCATTTTTTCTGAATTTTTACTCTTTGTTTAACTGTGTTCGAAAAAACCTCGATTGTCAGAAATTCTCTATCCAGAAAGGGGTCCCCCCCCATGTAGGTTTGGTAATCGAGGCTGTACTCGGTAGATTGTTGATTAACAGATATCCGATTATTAGAAATAAAATCTGCATTTGCAGAAGCTGTTCTGAAGTTGAAAGTTCATAACTGGAAAAGTACGATGTTCAGCGCACAAAATACAAACTATGCATTTGTAAGGAAAACTATGCATTTGCAATTGAATTAGGGTTATTTAAATAAAATTATATAAAAAATTAATGAATTTGTGGAGTAGAAATTGTTTAGAAAAGACTTTGTTTTAAAAAACTGTATACAGTATTGATTAGCCAACCGCAGAATCATCAACTACAGATTTCGCATATCCACGATAACTTTTTCCTTTGTATTTTACTTTAAAATAAATTTCATAAATTGCTAAAGCAATTGTATTACTCCTATATAATTTGGAAAAGAAAAAAATGAGAGAAGTTGTTTTTCCTTACTAATGAGTGTTGGGAGTAGTTTTGTTTATGTCTGCTATATTTTCAGTAGTTGAGAAAAAGTTTCATGTGCTTAGTTATGTGTGACTATATGTGACATTTAACAGTTATATGGACAAATCTGATTGTTATACAGGCCCTAATCAACAATTATGTAATCATTGCTCTTTGATTGGATAACTTGTGAAGTAGGTGTAATATTCCGTAAAACAACAAGTTCCGGGAAATTTATGCTGACAGATTTCAGTGTTACATACATATTCTCACATGCTGTATCTTTAGTGGTACACTAAATTGTAATAAGGTTTAATAATTTTATTCAATAATAAAGCAAGAGTTCTCCATAAATAAATTACTGTAGCTGCTTCACCCTTATTGAATTTATAGTAAGTTAATCATTGCAGATCCACATCTCTATGTAATAAATATCTTTGAGTAATTCTAGATATAACAAAAGCTAATGACAAATATGTGATAACTGTTCTTTCGTAAACAAGTCTTTCAGATAAGCAACAATTATAAACCATCAGTACTGCATTCTCACCATATTTATTTTACTCTTGAAAAAGTTTAGGACTTAAATTTAAATATGAAATAGGCACTTGAGTATGTTAAGTTAATGTGTTGTTATTTTACTTGGTAAGTAACACAGAAGGTTTATAGAAGATATAAGTATCATGTTACAAGTAATACTTACAGTACAATACTCCTTTTACACTTGGTATTCTAGCATATCTATGAAATCTGTTATTTACTACCTCAAATTTATTCTGTGTGTTTATGTACTGAATAAATTAGTAGATTTACTGATAGAATTATTTACAGTACCAGAATTTGTTAACCACTAGTTACACCACCAACTAAAGGGGTCGACTATATAATATGTTAAATAACGTATCCTTTGCCTACCTTTGTTTTACCAAGGTGGCTTTTCTGTGGAACCAAATCCCTCAGTTGTCAAAAGATTACTATAAGAACATTTATATGTTGGTAAACATTACAGTACAGAAACCTCTCAATGTTTGTGGCCTTTTTTTACCTGATTGTGTAAAAACATTTATGTGAAATAGAATCCAAATGTAAATTTACACTTAAAAAAAATAATTGTGACAGTTTGTTTACCCTTCAGTGAGTAGGTCTGTTCCATTGTTTACTGATTTTGTTTGTGTGATAAACATAGCTTCTTTCTAATTTTTTCTGCATTCTACTCTTTGTTTGCCGTTTTTTTTTATCACAATTATCGGAAATTCACCGTATCAAAAAAGGGATCCTCCCGATATAGGTTTGATAATCAAGGATCCACTGTATGCTATATAAAATGAAAAATTGTAAGACATTAAATATTGTAATGAATTGATTTTGTACATTTTTCCTCTAAGTACAGAGTAAATTTACTGTGTGTGTGTGTGTGTGTATGGTATGTGCGCACGCGTGTGTGTATATGGTATGTGTGTGTGTATGGTACGTGCGCCCGCGTGTGTGTATGGTATGTGTGTGTGTGCGCGCGTGTGTATATGCATATGGTATGTGTACATGCGCGTGCGCATGTGTATGGTATGTGCATGTGCGCGCGTGTGTGTATGGTAGTGTGCGTGTGTATGGTACGTGTGCGTGTCCGTGCATGCGCGTGTGTGTATGGTACGTGCACGTGTATGTGTGTGTGTGTACATGCAGCGTGCATGTGTGTGTGTGTTTGGTACGTGTGTAGGAACAAAGAGGGGTTCCATGTATTCTAAAGTATATTAAGTACTTCAGAATCAGATACAGAAAAAAAATAACTTACTGTCAAAATTATTTACAAATTGTAAATACTAACTCAGTATAACTGATGATGATGCATTTTTAAAAGCTGTGTATCCATCTCCTCCTTTCAATATATAAACTGGTAATATAACTCCGTAACTTCCTGTTGCATCTAAAGGGGAATACTGGGGTACTGAACAGTTTGCACATAACACCTCTGCACTCATCACTCTACTGTAGGCTTCTGCTGATAGGTTATATGTTACCTTTAATCCTGAAATAAAAGTGAAGCTCTTGATATTAAAACATAACTACATTTTAGTTGTAAAACAATTATATGTTTTTTGAACTACTATAACAATAACTACTAAATATGTGTTGAGCATATGCTTCTACCTTTCATTCGCAAAACATTTTGATGTACTGTTCTTGCAAACGTGTATTTGCTGTTTTGTAGCGTTTAATAATCTCCTCACTTTGCCCGAACCAGTTTTTCAGTTATTATTGTTGTTAAGATTTTAAAAATTGTTTATTTTTAGTTATTAGTTTTAAATATTATAGTGAGACCACAGCCAAAGAATGAACACTAGTGACAAAGACACAGGAAAATTACGAAACTGCTGACATACTGCCTGTTGCAATAAGCAACAATATATGTAGAAAAGGAGTTCAAATAAAAGCCTTAGGAAGAAGTAGGGTGGGGACAGTCGATTCCGAAGGGACATTGGTAGATTCCAGGGGACAGTCTATTCCGAGGGGACCGGAATGTCGGTAGATTCCGGGAGACAGTCAATTCCGAGGGGACTGGAAAGTCGTTAAATTCCGGGGAACAGTCGGTTCTGTGGGTACCTGAAGGAGGATTGTACATCAGGACGCTCTACAGGAGAACATTCCTGCCAGACGGTGCTGAGAAACGGGCGAATCAGCAATAAATGTAAGTAGACAAAGTTTGCATACACTTCTTCCCCTTTTCACTTTTTGGGTTTAAATACATTGGGATATATTTCAGGGGAACATTTTAAAGAATAATACAGTAGTGTTCATTCTTGGGGGTGTCATCAACTGTAGTTGTAGCCATTACAAGATAAAAGTAATGCAATACATTTAAATATATTAAAGGATTTTTTTTTCTTGAACCACCGATAATTAATTCTTTAGATGACACGAGTAGGAGAGATTCTGAACCCCTAACATTATTATTATTATTATTATTTATGTCATACTTTCTCTATCCCTCCCCATTTCTTATCAGTATTAACGTCCGCCTATTGTGCACACTTGGGCTAATGCAGACGATGGGATGATTTATAGCGAATGAAAATACCAAGCCTTGGTCAGGAATCGAACCCGGGTCCTCGGGCTATAAATCATCCCATCGTCTGCATTAGCCCAAGTGTGCACAATAGTCGGACATTAAAAAAAAATAATCTTATCAGTATACATTTTTAGTTGAAATGTTTACCAATAACAAGAGACCATTCAATAATTAGAAAGTAGTAAAAAAACTGGTATTAGAGAAGGGGTGATGCGAACGAAGTGAGGGGAATGGTAAGCACTATATGGTAAAAGAAAAATCTGTTTCTGGAAAAACAGTACAAAACTAAGATTTAAAAATAGATGTCATCCAAAAAATGTCAATAAATATAAAATTGACTAAGGTAGGAAAGATGGAATAATAAACAGTATACTAAGAATATATAGTGATGACATTCCCAGCAGAAATAAAGATGGTTATTTTAATAGTTTCATTTATCTGTTATTATTTTTAAAATACTTACAAAAAATTATACCACAATTAAATTAATTACCAGACACTTGCAAGAACTCTCCAACATGACCAGTTATCGTCTCTTCATATCTGTGAACACTGTGTTCAAGAGCTTCTGTTAAAGCTTTCCCAGAAATTATGATCTTAGCCATATCTGTATTAAAAGGCATCGTCAGCAGTAAATCTTCTACTGTTATGATTCCTGTATTAAAAATATTAGATTTTATTAATCATTTTGTTAACAAACAGTATTTTACATGGCCTAGTTAAGTTTAGATAGAAATTACATAAAAAGTAATGCCTTTTTTATTTATATTTTACAAACAAAAAAAAGCATATACAAGTCCTGATTCACCATCATAGAGGTGCGCCACATAGAGTACTCCAAGGGCTCAGTGGTTAAAGTGGCTAAAGCATTAGTCAGTTTATTGTGTCACTCAGCTGCGCACCTAAATGTTCTTAGTTCGAGCCACAGTTGCTTCTGTTGCTTTTCCCTTTCTGTTAACACTGATCCCTCTTCCTCATTAGTCTATTTGGCATAAAGTATAGACATTAAGCAAAAAAAAGTACTCATGTGACTGTTACGTAATCACCTTATACACTGAATAGTACTATCATGAATAATATGATAATGTTTATATTTCAATGGAAACATTCATACAGTCTTTCAGAATTTGTTGACACTATTTGAAGTATTTCTATCTTATTTCACTAGATGATAGGATCGTTTACTTTTCAATTATAAATGTTTGCTTAGGTTAGCAATTAGTGACAGCTGCTAAAATAAAGTAAGTTATTAAAATTACTCATGTCCAGTTACAGTGTTTTGTTTTAAAGGTTACTTTTATTATTTATTACAAATTATTTACTGTGGAAGACTATTTAAAAATGTCGTAACAGAATTAACCTGATGGTTAATTGAGACTCTACTGTAATTCTCTAAATAGAAATAGTAATATTGATTTCTTGTGATTAACATCTCACTTATGATTTCATATAAAATTAATGTAGGTGTTACACACACACACACACACACACACACACACACACACACACACACACACACACACACACACACACACACACACACACACACACACACACACACACACACACACACACACACACACACACACACACACACACACACACACACACACACACACACACACACACACACACACACACACACTGAAACTTAATAATAATTTATAATAAAGAATATAATAGGATATAATGTATTATTTTTAAGTTTACCTCTAGATACATTTTACCACACATTAATTTAACATTCATACACAACAAAATATATAGAAAAATAAAAAATGAAACTATATATATACTTTCAAAAACTCACTTAATATAAACCTGTGAACTGATCTCTGTAAAGTGTAAGGTACCTGTAAATAATTGCTTCAATTCTACTAACATTAGAGTTGTCGAACAGACAGGTGCAGAGTTAATAGGTGACCAAAAAAACACTATTAATTTAGAAAACAACGAAAAAATTAGTTTTTAGCTAAATCGTTAAATATACTCAACATCAAACTTTAGCATTCATTTGTAATGTCAGTTGCACATGAAAAATTTTAGATTTTAAGTTTCAACAACACATTAATATCAATTTGCTGCTAAAGCCAGACATGGAGCAGCACAGTATTGCAATATTGTATATATTGAGGAAGTTTTAAAACATAGATTTGTTTTAAAAATTGTTTTAAAAGCTTGTTTCTATCCATACAGGTTTATACCTAACCAGACAGGTTAGTATCATAATTTCAGACTTTAGAGCACCGCATGACTCGAGTAAAATTTATAAACTATATGATATAATATACAAACTTGGACAAAAACTTGTGTCCCACCTCTCACAAGTGATTGAGTTTTAGAGCGTTTAGCATGTTGTTTTTTACTTGGAATACAAAGTGACAATTTTAATTATGATGAAGAAATAAGCTTGAGTCAATTTTTTGACACACATCTCTTTACAATTTATTTGTTTTATGTATTGAAGTGCATACAGTTTTGAGCCTATACTTCTTAGGATCTTCACATTTAAATATTAGCCTAGGTTTAGTATTTATGTATATTTAGTAAATGTTTATATTTTATTATATATCTTTCAGTGTTCAAATTTAAAACTGAAACCATTTGAAATTAATTATACCTGTATGTACTCTTTATAAGGAATGTGTTCTCTAATACACTTTACCCCGCAGGGGGGCAGACTAGCTGCACCTATTGAGAGGATTTAGATGTCCCTCGCAGTACCCGACACACACTTAACACTTATAACGCTACACCTACTACTTTAACACTTTACACTCACACTTACATTTAGGGAGGCGATAATAGCCTCAATGTGCTTTTCGCATTAAAATAACAAAAAACATGTTTTTAAACTAATACACTTTATTGAAGTGGAAGATACACTGCATGCCATCATAACAAATTTTCTTGGCCTGAGATAGGGTGAGGTTGGAGGAAATTTCTGGCTTTGAAATTAGCGTAAGTTGGTTGTGTTCCAACTAGAACAAGTTTGATCTTGTTCCCACTAGATCGATTGTTTCACTTACTTTATGTCCATGAAATCTAGAGAAGGACATCTATTATAGTTTATGGAGAAATAGTATGATAGCTATATTACAAGATATTTCTATCATAAGACTGAACTGCATATTCATAAATATAAAAAACTGATAACAAGATACATACTAATTTGTTATAAAAGTTGAATTCTTACAGTCTTATGTTGTACATAGTATTATATTCAGACATCTCTTAAGCGAGTTCATTTAGAGTGTTTCCTTTAAGGAAAACAACAGCTTTATAAGAACCAAACTGTTAGAAATCAAACATTTACACCGAAAATAGTTAATGGCAGATCATGAATCAATATACCATTGTTTTGTGATGCATCAATCGATGTTCTGATACCACCTCCTTGAATCAGGCCTATCGATACATCTGTCCATCCATCTGTGCCAGAATAGTACTTGACATTCTGCAAACCAATTAAAATATTATATAGTTTACCAAATACACTTTTATTCTTCAAGATATGAAAAAATCCTTGTTGGATATATTGAAATTTAAAAACTGTAATCTTGCACATCCAAATCATATTAGTTTATAGACTTTTTAAATAATTTTAACTACAATATGTATTAAGTAAACTATTAGATTTACTTAATACATATTTAACGTCAAAAAATGTGACGTTAGGGGACTGACTAGCAAAAAAGTGAAATAATTTTTTATTACTAAACTGAAATTATATACAACTGAATTTAATGGTTTAAACAAATAAATATCAAACGTAAAAAAGTTAGTCATTATTAGCGAGTTTTTTAACTCACTTTCCTTAGTTTGGTTAGCAAAAAATCATAGCTTTGAAACAAATGCACTAGGAACATTCAGCTCACTGGTAGACTTTATATTTGCTTCTAGAATACTAATAATGTGTACTTACGGAAAGTGTGGCCCTTTTTTACATGTTATTCACGATGTCATGAATTTCTATGTTTTTCTTCATAAAAAAAGTGCTAGATAAAAAATATGTAGGTCCTTCATATTTTGTATTATATTGTATAATTTTTTTAAGAAATTTTGGAAATAAATAAATATTACCATTACAAAAAAAAAATCATTTATGGATAACTTACATAGTATACAAAAGCATCTGTGATTAGGTTTCCTAAGTTGCATTCATGCAGTCTGCATGCTTTGTTTTCCATGTCCAATAATACTTTAGTAGTACCAATTTTTGTATTTACATAAGTGTCTAGTTGTTCTTTCCATGGCTGTAGTTTAGCTGTAATATTTGCATCTGAAACAAAAATATATTTACAATACTGCTTCTAATAATTGTGATTATAATTTATAATGCATCCAAGTTTGAGCCTATTTCATTTTGTTGTTTTTTTTATATAATTTATGCCAGTTAGACTTATATTTGACTCAAATTTTTTAGTGTACAACACTGCCAGATTCACATCACCCCTCCCCCACCAGATTGGTGTTTCTTTTTAACAATGAACCCATTTAGAATTTTTACTCTAGCAGTGCTACACAATTGCATGATGTTAACATTCTCTTTAAAATGTCTGCCTTTCTCAGTTTTGTGACATTAATTTTTTTTTTTAATTTTGTTTTCATTTGTAATTCCCGAGTGTTGTTCATTTCTTTTAAATTGATCACTGTTATATATTTAAGTTGTAATAATTACCTTGTGAGTATGAACCATTGAGGAGGATTGGAGATCCTTGATACGAAGTAACGTTCCCATCGCTATCAATCTCAAGCTCTATATAGCCCAGGTACTTAGTATAAGCATATGCCTGAACTACGGGTACTTTTTTCCCTGACTCTTGTACCACAGTAGTAGGGTATGGACCTTCAGCAACATCTATATCTGGAGGAGTTCCTGTAAAATTTAACAATTTTAAAATATTTTTTCAATTAGTTTCAATTTTCTGGTTTAAGGATTTTGCCTTGTTTTATTTTTTGGCTGCATTGCATTACTTGTACATGAAAATTTGTTTGTTCATAACATTTATTTTCTTTCAAGTCAGCTTCTGAACTTTGGGTTCTCATTGTTGTAATCTTTATTATTTAAAAAATTGCTTAAGACTTAACAGTGGGTATAGTGTTGGAACTATTCTAACCGCTAAGAAATACATCAAAGTTTACCAGATTAACTTTTTAATTGTTTGAAAAAGTAAATGTAATGGAGTAACAATCACCTGTATATAGAAAAGAGTGTGAATGACCTCCCACAACAAGATCCAACTGTGGTACTGCTTTTGCAATTTCTTGATCAACAGAATAGCCAGAATGACCAAGCGCTATTAATACATTGACTCCTTGATTGGTCAGTTGAGTAGCTTCAGCTTGAATACTCGGTATCTCATCTGTAACTGTAATATTCCCAGTAGTGGAGAGAGTCTGTAACATTTCACAATTTATCGAGTTTAAAAAGTTATAGAAATTTTTTTGAGATCTGTTTTACATTGACATATTTTCATCTTCTAATGTTAGACTAATAAGTATTTATTCACATAGCGTTAAAAATACTGGAGGTATTTAGTTTATGAAATACAATTGTTTTTATAAAAGTAATATTACTTTGGTTTTGTTCAAATGCATCTGATCTTTAAATAAAATGTTATTTGTATCCAATATATTTACAAGCTTGTGATGTTTTAAAAATTAAAATATCATGTAAATAGGTTTTGTAGATGAGTGACTAATATTTTAGGCCTAGTAAAGGTATTATACACACTCTCTCTCTCTCTCTCTCTCTCTCTCTCTCTCACACACACACACACACACACACACACACACACACACACACACACACACACACACACACACAAATATCCGATCCTTCCTCCAGGATGGTTTGAAAAATGCTTTGGAGCTATATATTCTCAAAATTCAAAATTGTATTTTGAATTCAAAAATTCTTGGGCATGAAGATAATAATAGTAGAATTATATATTAAATATAAAAAATAATAGTAGATATAAAAGATAAATTAAAACAATGGAATATGCACTTAATTATATATTAAAAAATTAATTATATGTAAAAAAATCATTTATTTTACACTGGCTTGGATTATGAATTTTTATTTTATCACTAAAATTTTAGCAAATTTTTACTCTCCGGTTGGTCTGCAAAGTTTTTAAAAAAATAAGAAATAAAAACAGTATTAAAAAATTTAAGTTGGTTTCCATAAACTGCCCTTAAAAAATTAGTTTCACTTTTGGCACAAGAAATTAGTTTCACAAAAAACATTGTTTAACACTGTTATTATTAAAGAACACTATTTTTAAATTGTACAGTAGAACCCCTCATCCATCGTCTGCAATACAATAGGCCAAACAAAAAAAGCTATACCATGGTCAAAACATTGAAAAAAGTTGAGTAATCATAGGAACAAAAATAATTGATTACAGTAATAAATAAAATCTGTATTACAAAAAACTCCCATAATATTACTTGTTTGACAACTATAAAATAAAATAGGTTTATTACTGCACAGTATACAAATTTTAGTGTGCAATATGTTTCCTTGTTAGTATGTAACAAAAACAATTGTTCTGAAAATATTTTTTTTTAAACCTTGTAATATCGGAGTGTAGCTCAGTAAGTGCTTCAAGGACTATACGAAACATGTTTTCTGCATAATTGCATCATAAGTCACTCCAGTGGAGAGAAGTGGAAAAACACGTTTTGTTGACCAATGTTAAATTGTTAAAAAAAATAATTGTTTTTTATTAATTGCACAGTATTGAAAAAAAAATCAGGAAAGTAAATTTTTTAAATTTACATTATTGTTTTATTAAAAGTAAATGAAACATAAGCATACAGTAAAAACAGTTAGTTATTTGCTATACAGTTGCGTAGATGCAATGAAGAAAACCTGTTGTTTTTTTTTTTTTGTTAACTGTAAACTGCACTGTGCTTACTTTCTCAGATCAGAACGGAATTGCCGAACTGGCTGCTTCTGAAAGAGAACAAATTGTAGTGCTGATGAGTCACTGTAGTGCTCGGAGCGACAGGTTCATGGTGCTGGACAATCGGGGGACAAATGTTCGGTTATGAAGGGTTCTACTTTACACTATTTAGAAGTTTTTTTTTATGCCAGTTATACTAATGAGGACAAAGGATCAGCGTTAACGGTAAGGTGCTTACTATATAGATAACAATTACTATCTTACCATTGTTTCTGGCGTGAGGTAACCGATGATGCCTATTTTGACTCCATTAATTTCCAGTATTGTAGATTTTGGAAGTGTGCCAGGTTGGATAGTTGTGATATTCGAAAGGTCCAGGTTAGAAGCAACTATAGGTGTAGTCAAATTGTTTATATATGGAATAAGACCTTCCGGTCCATCATCAAATTCATGGTTTCCTAAAGACTGTAATTATTTGATTAATTTTATAATCAAACATGTAAAATAAGGATTCTAATAATCGGCAAAGTTACATAAGCATAAATAAACTAAATTGTATTTTTTAGTTATGTTATTAATATGTTTATTGTCTTAATAATAATTTTGATGTTTAACACTTCATTATTTATTGAACACACAGTCGATAGTGAAACTCTTTCTTATCAAGGAAAATTAAAACACTGCTATAGTTTCACAAAATTATTTTATTTAATTTCACTTTGAGGAACATTTCAATTTCACCATAATTCAAACATATTAAAGATAAAAATTATAAAGTGTAAATTTTTAGCTTTACTACATCTGAAGATTAAATTTTTAATAAAAGAATTTTGTGAAGCTGTTTTAGAGTTCTAATTTTCCTGGTTGACATTTTAATGTGATTTCTATACATCTAATGAGAATATTGAAAACTGGTTTTTTTTGCATTTCAACATCAGAGGGTAGAGAGGATTAAATATTCAAAATATTTGCGAATAAATAAAGACAATAAAGTAAATAACCAAATAATATACAATACAGTACCGATGTTTGACTTACTCCCAGATTCAAACCTATGTTTAGTAAGTCCAGTTACAGTCTGTATGTACTTAGAAGATATGGTTATGGTATGAGTTTAACAAGCCATTTGAACATAAGTTAAATGAGTTTCTTACCACTGCATCAAAACCCATTAGTTGCATAATGTCAGCTACCACTTCCCATTTGAACATCGTGTAGTATGGAGTTCCTTGAAATGTATCTCCTGCATTTAGAAATATCACAGAATGATTATTATCTAATGCTGCCTGTTTCAAGGAGGTTACAGCAGAACGAATCCTTGCGAATCCTCCATAACAAGAAGTAGTATTTTCACTAAGGCATTTTCCAGATGTTGCGCTTGTTTGTTCGAAATGAGAGTGCATATCATTAGTATGTAAAACTATCAATTTAAAACCGTCAATTTGGCACACACTGGATACTAATATTGTTAAAACAAAGTAAAACATCATTTAACTATTATAGTTTTAAATTATGACACTGACATAAAACTGACTAATTGAGATTGTGAAAGGTGTGTACCTTAATTATAGGACTATAAACAAAAAATCCTACTACTTAAGATAATACTTATCCATATAGATATTGTAAGAGTTGTTATTTAATTAGGCCTTATTATTTAAAAGTTTTACAAGCTTTATGTTAATTTGTTTCATGAAGTGCCTTCTTGTTTTTTCTGAATTTTATTATCATTACAGTTTTATTATTTCCAAAATTTTTTATCCCCAAGAGTTGTTATATATATATATATATATATATATATATATATATATATATATATATATATATATAACAACTGTAAAAGGCAAACTTTGTACTTCAAGTATTGACAAGTGTACTACAATTATATAAAATTATAGCATATTAAAATGAATTTTAATTTCACTCTGTCCTGAAATCAATTGTATAGCAATACCATTATTATAATGGTCCATTTTTATTTTCTAATATTTTTTTCCTATTGTTTCCTCCTTTGTGTATATTTCCAAGATGATCACATTCTGGAAACTCAGAGAATGTCAGGGAAATGGAAACGAAGGGAAATGAGCTGTTTAAAAAAAGTAAATAATGATGCATATCTATTGTCAAGCTAGGATGAGCAATGATGTGGTTTGGTTTGATTGAAAAGTTTGAAAACTAGAATCAATAAAATAATTTCATTCAGTTCTCTGTATCAGTTCTCTCTTTCTCGTAGTTAATGTGTTATTTATTATTTAATGTTATTTCGTTCATTTCTGTTTTTAATTTGTAGTTCTTTTAAGTAAGAAAAAATTAATATGTACTTGTTTGTTTAGTATTTGATTCTTTTTAATGTATAACGATGTATTTATTTATTTTCCAATAAAATGTCTCTTTAGCAAAACAAAAGAGAAAAAAGAATTCAGAGTTTTTTTTACAAAATAATTGTTGTGAGTGTATGTGTATGTGTGTATGTATATGTACGTGTGTATCCCCACAGGGGTTGCAGACTAGCTGCACCTATTGAGAGGATTTAAACGTCCCTTGTGGTACCCGAGTCTAACATATACTTACATTTACAACACTACACTTAACGACTTTAACACTTTATTCTCACACTTACATTTAGGGAGGTGATAATAGCCTCAATGTGCTTTTCGCCTTAGAATAACAAAAAAAAAAAAAAAAAAATATATATATATATATATATATATATATATATAAAATTTATAATAAATCATGCAGAAGTAAAAACTTAAATGTTTGTAACTTTTTTATAGTTATAGTGTTTCGAACTTTGAAAGTAAATTAAAAAATAGTTCTGCCAACACTCTGAATCAGGAGAGTGAATGACGAGCTACTGGGATATTGGATAATTTCCTTCTTTTTTTAAATTATTTGAGTTTTATGAAACTTATATATGTAAATATTGGTAGTTACGTTTTTACTTCGAACATTACTTTTAATAGTGCAACATCACAATTAACAAAAAAAGTATTCCATAATTATATTGTACTATAACTTGTAAAATATGCGTGGTACAATCACAATTTAAAAAGTCACAGCTCTCTAGTCAGGGATTTCTCCGAGAAAATTTCTGTGAACATCCTGTTTACTGTCTTTAAGCATTATAATTTCAATCTAAGCCAGATAATGTCAATCTGAGTATTGTTTTTCTAATGTTTGAGTTCTTTTTCGGTATTTTATTTTATCATTTACTGACCTTTGCAATCACAGTTCCTTTTGTAGTGCATTATACTGTAATAACTAATATAAGTATAAGTAATTGGACCAATAGCTACCATTTTTATAGCAGTGTCATCTTCAAAATTTATTTTATATTTATAAAATCAGACCATAGATTGACCTGTGCATATTTATTCTCACTTTATAAACTATGGGTTAATCAGTACTTTATATATATATATATATATATATATATATATATATATATATATATATATATATATATATATATACCCATTATTGTAGAATCTCAATACTTAATATATTGTATCATTATTGTACTTTAACGTCTCTCCTTTAGAAATGACAGTTTGTATCTTATCACAATTTCTTAGAATATCAAATAATTATGGTCTTAAATAGAATGTGAATAATAGATACCGACATGCATTTAGACTTCACTAGAAAATTATATTTCAGAACCTGAGAATATTCCATTGTTCCAAGTTTATCCAGCGCTTTCATACAGCTTTTAAATGTATATATACTTTCCATAATTTGAAATTTTAAAGAACTTGAAATGAAATGATATGCATCAGACATTAAAATCAAATTGTGATTTTTTTTATTGTATCCAAATTTAACATTAAGTTCAGTAATAAAACAAAAATATTTTTTCTACATGGAATTTTAAATGTTACAGCTTTTACATTGGGTTTCTCTTCCGTTTCATTATATACTGGAAAAATTAGAAGCAATACTTCCATCAAATCTGTTACAACAACTATCTAGGATCTGAAAGGTATGGTGTGTATTAAGAGGTATTGTATGGTTTATATATAATTTGCCTTCAGTTATTTTTTCAAAAAAAAAGCTTTTTTGAAACTAGTTTTGGTCAAAAAATGTAATAATCCAATTTCCTTAAAGTCAGCTTAAAAAATTTTCTTCAATTATTAGTCCATATATAAGGAAAAGGTAGCAAATTTGAATAAATCCTTGAGTACTATCTAGTATTTACAAATGCCTAAAATATCATTCACATTATAATTTTTTATTCAATGAATATTTTAAAAAAAATGAAAATGAAATTTGGTTCTGACATGCTAAACTTCTCCATTATAAAGGATTTAAGTAATGAAAACAGCACAGTTTTTTAACATAATGACTTGCATACATATAAATTTGTAGAATTATTTCTGACATTAATGTATACTGATTTTATATTTCAGGTTTATGCTAAATATTGGAATCACAACAACTTCAACTTCAACTTGCAATTTAATATCTTTTTAATTTTATTATAATGTCTTTAAAAAAGGCAAGTACATACACTTATTATTTAAGGTTTTATAAATAGATCTATTGAGCAAACATGATTTAATCAACTGTGTGTAAGGTATACAGTATATAACTTTAGGCAAAAGACAGTATTGTTTTCTCAATTTTTCTTTTTAAGTTATCTAACCCTGGCTATCAACCAATCACATCAGCTTATATGCAATTCTTTCTGACTCCTTGTCAAGCATTTTTCTAGTTGCATTGAAAATTAGTTATATAAATTTGCTTTAATGACCTTTTTTATATGTCAAGGACTTGCAGTTGAACCTATAAACTGTTTCTTACAAACAAGCAAAATAAAATCATCTATTGGTATTTCTTTGTGTTTCTTTTTCTCCATGCCTTTTTCTCAAAGACATCATTGTAATGTGCTACAATTACAAAATGTGTTTCATGCAACTGTCTGATGCTAATAAATTTTGTCTCACTTCTGTACCATTGTAGGCTCTTGAAAGAATTCCTTTGGAATAAAAAAATATTTCCATAAAATCGTATTAAAAAAAAAATACTTGAATTAGGTTTTCTTGCACGAATGGAAATTCTTCCCATCTTAAATTTTTTGCTCCTGTTGGTCCGCTTTTACGTTATAAAGGTTTGTACTCTGGAGTAATGAAAAGAAAAGTTACAGATTTTGATTTTAATTAACTTTGAAAGAATTATTTCACAGCATGAGATGTACAAAGTATGATTTGTATATAATGCATATGGAAGATATTGTTTGACTTGAAGTATACTACAAACTTGAAAGTATAATACTTCATGTATAACTTATTTTTTTTTTATAATAATAACATTCTTTTTAAGATTTATTTACTGTATTGTGTAAGATTTTAGTATTTTTATATGTTTGCCTTAGACACTGTCATACCACATTGTTTATAATGTGTAATATTAAAGTTTTGTTTTTGTCAAGTTTTAATGTTTTTATATGTTACTTTCAATAGTTCATACATATCATTCGTTATCAATAATTATTTGTTTTGTTTGTTATTTTATTGTTTAAGATTTCGATGTTTTAAGTGTAAAATTCAATTTAGTAAAGTTTAACATTTGATTTTATAAGCTTTATGTCATAACAGTAAGTAAGTTGTATATAATATTTATTTATAATTTATTGCATAAAATTGAAATCTTATAAATTTGAAATATAGTTTTTTTTATTGTAAAACTCCAGTCACTTGAGTCACAAATTATCCAAACTGATCTTCAGGAAAAAAATTCAAAATTAAGAGGAAAAAATCCATCTGCAGAAGAGGAAAAAATTGATGTTTTGCAGAAATCCATCTGTTTGCAAAATTGTATATGTAAATTTTTGTCCATAATCAGTCAGTGATAAGTCCAGCAGGAGGTGCTCCCCACCACAGAACAAGTGAAAAGGAGGCAGTATTTTTCAAGTTTTGCTTCTTTAGGCATGTTATAGCTTTTCTTGATGAGTAAAAAAATTTGAATTCACATCAGCGAGATCATATATAGTTTATGCGCATATATATAGGTGTAGCACTTTTTGAATGGGTAAAAAGCATTGACTTCGTATTACACTCGAGCTGTATAAAGTGAATCATTGTTTATAGAAATATATATAAATAAAAAAATGTATATTTATCATCATAAGAGAAAGATCTTGCATATGACAATTTAAGTTTAAAAATCATTTTTGGAGGTTACGAGTGTTGATAGAAATTAACACTAGGCTAATGTTATTGATTTTAATTTACAAATTTCAACAAATTTTTATTTTTCATAGTACAATTAAATTTATAGTCAAATATAAAAACCAAATTCACATATTATTTATTGCAGAGTTAATGTTACAAACTCATATTTTCTAAATTTATCATTTTAACATTAATAAAAAGGTCTTTATTTTGTTATTTTATGTATTGAACTATTAATGTCTGTAAACTCATAACTAGGTACTAAAAATGAATTATATTTATATAACAATAATTCTACAATGTTATGAGCATATATGTTACTTTAATAACAATCCCATGACTGTCATATTTTTTTTTTTATAAATTACTGTCCTTCGTAAATTTTGTTTGTTACTGATAGTTGTATGATTATTTCCAAAGTGTTTAATTAGAAGAGCTAATTTGAAACATTGATTCATAATCATACATGTATAAAATGTTAGAAAATCGTCAAACTAAAGACTCCTAAATACTTTCATATTTCTTCAAAAAATGAATACATATTAATTTTAATATGCCCAATCAATGCAGCAGTCACAGTGTAATTTATGCCAATACCCATATCCCATGTTTTCATTTATTTCCACAGTAATCTTTGGAAAATTTAAACTTGGTTTGGTAGCTCGGTTGGTTTCTGTGTAGTTAATATACCAATGCAGTTCACAACTGTGCATGATATCACCTCATTTTGTATAATTTTTTTATTAATCTGTTATTTTAAGACCAGCCAAATTGTATAGTTGTACTGTATATTAACACATTATCTATAGAATACTCATACTAGCCTTACACTAATGAGGTCTGTACAGCGCTATTGATGTATTTAACGTGTTAACGTTATTCCAGTTAATAGGGACTGTTTTCAGACGTTTAAACAGTGCAATAAAATAATTAAAAAATTGTGTTATATTTTATTAGCAAAAAGATGTATAATTTTCATTTTTGAGTTCTTAAGTTACCAAATTCTCCCCTTCTTGGTAAGTTGTTGCTCCAGACCTCCCCATCACACACACATCCAGTTAGCATGTGTACAAGCTAGGTGAAAAAAACAGTAAAACTAAGGGGTATAATTATACATTTACTTTATTTCCAATGAAGCTTGTACTTTCCATAAATATTTCACAAGAACAGTAAAAATATAAATTTTTTGTTTTTATGAGACCAAATTGAACTGAGGTGATACACAAAGTTCATAGAACATTCACAGTATATCGATACACAGTGACAGCGAGGCAGCTTACAGGTGATGTTTTCTGCAAAGATTCTTGATAGACTTTGACCCAAGCTAGCTGGATTTGGAAGAGGAAGGGAGGGAATGAATTGGAATTTTTCTTGTGGTTAGTGAACATTTGCCTATTATTGTTTAAAATCACTAATATTACTATATTAGTAAACCAAACATTTCACCCACCCAAAATTAGTGACAAAAATTTGAAAATTACCAAGTACTAAAAAAATTATACTTGGAAAAAAAACTTCAAAAACAAATATGTTACAAAATTCTATAATAAGAACAGAAGTAAAAGGAAAGAATAAATCTAAAACTAACAACATACCATATACAAATTAGTTTCTTAAGCTATGAGAGAGCAATTAGTTTGTTGACAGGTCGAACAAAATGTCCTGCTTATGTGTGAAACCTTACCACTAACTTGTCTGTCTTTGCCTGGATATGTCGCTTCCACTGTTGCTGCCGCCTCGGTGGCCTAGTGGATAGCATACTAAGCTTTCACCTCGAGGATCCGGGTTCGATTCCCGGAGAGGGCTTGGCATTTTCATACGCTATAAATCATCCCACCGTCTGCATTAGCCCAAGTGTGCACAATAGTCGGACGTTAAACACCAAAAAAAAAAAAAAAATCCACTGTTGCTAGGGGCTAGTTTAGTGTAGACATCTTCTGTCCTTGAATAAACTAAATCACCTACAGAAATATTTTTCATTTTTTTAATTCAGATTCTTTCGGAAATATTTGGACATTAAGTAAGTAATTCTTGAACTGTTGCTTCCAAAAAGATTGCATCATTTGCTTCAGTCAAGTCAATGGTCAAGTCGATTTTGAGGAATCGTCAAATTCAACTAAAGCCAAGGCCAGTCATTTCATTTGTCAAAAAATGTCTAAGTGTCAAGTGTTCGGTGTCATCATTTGGATCATTAGATACTGCATATAAAAGACAGGAATTCATCATTGGTGACAATATTGTTAACGTAAGTATGATTTAATAAAGTCTGTGAAGCTTCAGGAAAGTTGTGCCCTTCATTTGTAACCAATTGTTGGAACATCTTTCGAGTGAAATAAGGTAAGGAAGATAAACTATGTATTATCGTGTTCAGTTCATACTCTTCAACAAGACTTGCTAAGTTGTCTCTCCTAAATATGTGTTGACAGTGACATTAAGATGGGTGGATTGCAATTTAGTGACACTTTTATATCGGCACACAGAGCCGATTTAAGTCTGAATTTTAGAATAATATCTGCAATATCTTGTTCCAACTTAGGACCTTCAACCAACTCGTCATCCAAACTCGATCTATTTGTACTTTTAGTAGCGCCATCAAAAACTATCCTTGCTTTTCTAGATAAACCACTATGGTTGTTACACAGTGACAAGGAATAATGATTTGGTTAAAGCTAGGCTCATGTGGTTAAGGTCCTTGTACTCAGAAGAAACTCATAATACTTTACCTTGAGGGAGTGGTTATTTTCTAAAGGGAATTATAGTTTGTATAGCAATTTCAAAGCTGATTGCCAAGAAAAATGAAGGTTAGGAGAAGTTTTATTAAAAGGATATGAGACAAGGTATCCTCCTGAGAGTTCCCTGTAGACAGTGATTTGACAATACGATTCACAGATATAGTCTTCAGGGTTTTCACTAGGCAGCTTTATAACTTTTTCCAATTACTACAATTTGTGAAAAATGGCTTTTAAGTTTGGTGACGATACAGAGTGATATTTGCACTATTTTCTGAATGCTCATTCAGGCTTTTTCAATATTAATCACAGCTAAAAATAGTTAAGAATGCACAAGAATCGCCTTTTATATGATATATTTCTTCTGTCAGAATGTGAGAAAACAAGTATGCATCTAAGAAAAAAACCACCTTTGTGGGGAAGTGAAGTGATTGAAGGTCTAGCTTTAATTTAAGGAAATTTTGTCTTACTTTTTTTAATACAGGAATCAAAGTTAAGTCAGAGCTTATGTGAGACAAAGTCATTGCTTCTGTATAGATACTCTTAAAGAGAGAGAGAGAGTAACCAAAGATTTATATTGTCAATTAGATAGCAAAGGTTGTATTTGACACTAAACAAACATAGACTCTACCTTCTACCTGTCCTGATCAGTAATTGCTTCTCTTACCAAAATTATAATAATTATAAATACTAGAATATTTTAATTTTATTAGTATAGTATAATATTTACAGCTACTGTAAGCATGTAAACCATAAACTACTTCCAAGTATTTATTATGAAAATAACTATTCATTCCTAAACTGGTAATTAATTTTGACCTAATTTTCTGTAACTGTAATGTTAAGTTTATGAAATTAAAAGTTTGGCCCAGAGGAGCATAAAAATATACAAGTTAGGTGGAAAATAACAATAAAACTGAGGTATGTAACAATAAATTTACTTTATTTGCAATAAAGCTTGTGGAATACTTCTCATAAATATTTCACAAGAACATGTAAGTGTAAGGTTTTACAGAAAACAAAGTAAAAAATTTGTATATGTGTGATAAGATATCCAGCCAAATTGAGCTGAGGTGATCCCACAAAGTTTGTGGTATATTGTACAAATCAAAATGCAGAAACAGTGAAAGAGCCTTCTCTGCTGTGACTCTTGATAGACCCTGACCCAAGCTAGCTGGATTTGGGAGAGGAAGAGAGGGAATAAGAATTGTTTATGTGATTAGTGATCCTTTGCCTGTTATTAATATCCCAAATATTACTATATCAGTAAACCTAACAGCCTCCCTTGTATAAGTTCTAGATTCAGCACTGATATGTGTGTGTGTGTGTGTGTGTGTTTTCAATGTAGACTTCTGCAGTAAATGTACATTTGCATGAAGGGAAATTTTTTACTTAGAAGGGAAATTAAAAGTAATTTGTAGGGAAATTCAGCTACGAAGTTTCTAAGAACAGCAATTGGAACTGGGATTGTTGTTTTTTTTTTCGGAGAATATAACGAAGTTGTTTTGTTGAGTTTTTTAGTTCGGCTAGTTTTCTGTAGTCTATGTAGGCTTATGTACTTAGTAAGATCGCGCATCGGTCTCAGGGTTCCAAGGGGCATTGATTGTTTAACCGGTAAGTACAAAATATTAACTGGTCGAACTTATAGTACAGATCTAATTAATACTCATAGTTAAATTTTATTTTTTTTAAATAATATTATTTTGTATCCATCCAAGATGAAAAACCACGAACGTGTGGTCAGCAGTAGAATACATTAATTTTTAAAGTACTGAACTATTTTAAAATAAAATGAATTTTTTAAAATACTAAAAATTTTTTTTTGTAATGGATAGGCTAACATTAATTCCTTATTATAACATAAACTGCTACAGGTAGAATAGATTAAATCTATTAATAAGGTATTTTGTAACATATATATATATATATATATATATATATATATATATATATATATATATATATATATATATATATATATATATGTGTGTGTGTGTGTGTGTGTGTGTGTGTGTGTGTAGAACATTACCTGTCTAATTTCTAACCTCTAAATTACTAAAGTAAAACTGATTAAGTAGATAATAATTTCACAAATTTTTAAATAGAAGTTTATGTTATATGTATGTGGAATCATTATAGGTTGTAAAAAAATATTTAATTTGATAATCTTCATATCTTGTTCAAATTTATATCTGGTTTATTTCATATCATTGTGTTCCCTTGAAATTAAGTACCTGCAATGAAAAATAAATGCCACTTTTTACTAATTAACTGATTAACAGCAGCAACAGTAGATTTGTTAGAACTCAGTATGTTTCAAATTAAATTGTTGACCTATTTTTTTCATTATTATAATTTGTTTAAGTGACAAATTTCTATTAAAAAAATTATATTATTATTACTTGCTAGTCGTAAATGTTAAATTCAGAAAAGGAGTCACAAAAAATATGTCTAGAAAATAATCCCACAAAATATTTCTTAATTTTATAAGTGAGTAAAATACTTTCTTTAGTCTACACCTAATCATTTTATTCTTTGTCATGCACTTTAGGCTTATTAACTAACACACCAGTAACTAGTGATGAGATTTGTTAAATTGGTGATTAAATTGGTTATAATTTAACCTACCAATATAAAGTCCAAGTTTATAGTTCACAGGACTGTGATTATTATTATATAATATATACATTCTGAAATAAATCTGTTATGATATAAATAGTTTACTTTCCTGCAATGGTCTTACCTAGACGAAACCCAGTATTCATTAAAAAATCTGTTATCTTAAACTCTTTATAATTAATTAAATCCATAAAAGTATAATAAAGTGATTTTTATTGTTCAATGTTTATTTTTTCAAGTTTAGTCATTCTCATTAAAAATATTATCACAAACAGTGGGCTATACACTTACAAGTAAGTTATGGCAAATGTCCTTGAACCAACATACTATTTATAATTAACCAGCAATTTTAATTTAAGTTAAAATAATTAGTACACTTGGCTAGTGCTACAGTTTTCTCACAAATAGGCCTTGTTTTACTTGTATTATGAAATTTTTAGATTAATAGTTAATTAAACAAGTGTAGTAGAAATTAGTCATTTTCTCTATCACATGTACACAACTTTAACACACAGTTTTAATTTAAGTAAATATGAGAACTTTAAAAAAAGCTAGAAAAAACCACCACACTCTGAAAACAAAATCACAACTGCAATCACCTTTTGTGCAATCCTTTTGAAATTCCTTTACAATTTACAAATGTATTATGATGACAAAGGAAGACATTAACTATCAGAATACAATCAAGCATTTAGTCTAAAAAGCATTTTTGGCTAAAAAGCCAAAAAAAAGTCATCAGCAGATTGTTCTCTTTTGTCTGCTTAAAGTATGGAAAGTGGGTGTCCAACAACATAAAAAAAAAAAATTCAGCTATTTTTCTTACCTCAGAAAGTTTGGCTACAATAACAAAAATTGGTAAGATTATCTCATTACATTAACTTTGTCTAATATATTTATGTAAAACATTACCTAACCTGTTATAAACTATTAACACCTTTTT
The DNA here is from genome assembly GCA_022606455.1 of Callitettix versicolor. Classification (NCBI taxonomy): domain Eukaryota; kingdom Metazoa; phylum Arthropoda; class Insecta; order Hemiptera; family Cercopidae; genus Callitettix; species Callitettix versicolor. Next base: position 29,373,560 of record CM040182.1, read on the forward strand.
ATATCATCAGATAAAATAATAAAATTTAATCTGAAGGCCACTTTTGCTAAAATATAACAAATAAATATGTTTAACCAGATCCGATGTTCTTTAAGACTAAATCAACCTTATAAACATACAAAGAAAACTTCTAAGTACCAAAAAATATGACAACCATGACATTTCAATATCACAACTATTTGTTCCGGACAATTAGTCCTGTGACAATTGGTCCCATATTACAAATTAGTCCCATGGTAATTGGCCCTGTATTACCCATTTAACAGATAACTTGTAGTTCTTTTAGTGATTCTTGTACCTAGTAATGTTCACTCAATATAATTTATATACAAAACTGTGTTAGTTAGGTTTTTCATACAATATTCTTTCATACAAAATAATTTAGTTAGTTAGTTCTTAATGTAATTTTGAAAAAAAAGTTTATATTGTTTTTATTATTCATTATATGCATTTAATTAATCATCAATACTACTTTTATACAAAACCGTGTTTGTAAGATTTCTAAAAAAACTTTTTAAAAAACTGTTTTTATTATTTTTATTATTAATTGCATGCATTCATTTAATCATTTTTGTGATGAAAATATGTTAGCTATTTAATAGAATGTACCATGAGACCAAATGAACAAGGGACGAGTATAACGTTGATATGAATATTGTCTGGGACAAGAATGTCTGAAGCCAATTTTTTGAAACAAATTGTCATATAAACACAGTTTTCTCCCCCAGCTTGCAAAAAACCCTGTTAAGAGAAATATGATGATAGCTACTTTGATCAGTTTTTTTCTTTACGTGGATTAAGAATACGAATTACTGTCATTTCCAATTAAGCATCAGAGAAAGTATGGTCCTCAAATATATAATTGTATATCTCGAAGAGATAAAGCTTCTCTGATGTTTAAAGATCTTTAATCATGAAATATACAAGGTTATCAGGAATAGGATCTGAATCTGTGGTGGATGACTGTGTAGATTCCAGTTCCTGCAAAGTAAATAGACTATTCAGAGGAAAGTCTCCAGATTGAACGCCGGTGAAACATTGGTTCTATTGCATTTTTGTATTTAAAATGGCATTGCTATAGGCGGTGAAGAAGAAAATGATGAGTAAAAGATTTATAATATTTTAACACTGAGAAATAACTCATTCACCTGATTAGTCTCATCAGTAAATTAGATGGGGTAGAACCAGAAATAAAATGAAGTTTCTTCCAAACAACGGATGTATATATTGTCCTAGATATTGTTCCTACATATTAGATCCAAAAAATTTTCTTACCCTGCTTGAAAATTCAATAAGCTTTAGCTTGAAGAATTTTATACTGTTCAAGATTTTCATCCATGATACTTCTGTTGAATCTTCTCAGAACTCTTCTACATAGATGTATCTGCCCCCAAGTGTGTACAATAGTCCGAAGCTAAACACCAAATAAAAAAAAAAATAAACATAGATCTATCTATCTTCTTCCATTCCTCGTTCTACTAAGGGATAGGTGTGGACGTTGTTAGTGTGCTGAAATTTAGTGATAGTTTCCTCTACTACATGTAAAGTATTTTTCATGAAGTGGTTTACTATTGTATTTATAAAGTTATGATTTTCAACACCTGATGATACAAATCTCTTTGAAAATTCTTTTTTTTTTCAAAATCCAACACAGCAGGCATTGATCCAGGTGAAAGATGTTACAAAAGAAAGTTTTATGCTGTAGGATTGCTGCTGCATATGTCAAGTAATACTGACCAGTTAAACTTTGTCACCAGAAATATACTACAAAATGCTTAATCTACAACTGTTTATCCGCCAGTAGTTGCTGATAATTGCATGGGGTAACCGTTATTAAGAAGACACAAATCTAAATTAGACGGTATTCCCTCAATATGTATTCCTTTAGAGTTACAGTATGAGGAACCCCATGAAATATGACGTGCATTAAAATCACAGACTGATAAAATCGGTGTAGCAACTGGAATATTAGATCATTTTTCATGATTTTGGAAATTATAACTCAGTGGCAAGTAAAGGCAACAGATGGTAATTTTGAATGGGATGGTTGTCTGAATGGCAACAGCTTGTCATTACATTAACAGGGACCGATTTGATTGAGTTATGAGTCATTATGGCTACACCACTTTTGGCTCCTTTCTCCATGATGAAATTTGGTCAGAAAATAGAATAACACATGAAACTAAAGGTGTAACATTCTTGTAGGTATGTCCCCTGTAGTGCATTATAATAACAAAGATGCACATCTCACATTTCTTATGTATATTTAAGAAAGAAATAATTTCAAACTATTACTCATCTAGTCGAAAATATTTGAGCTTATGATGAAGTTGTGTTCCATTGTAAAGATGCCGTGAAATGTTTTTAAATAGGTGTGTGTGTGTGTGTGTGTGTGTGTGTGTGTTTTGCTGGCTTACAGGATTGTACATTATGATGAGGCATTGAGTTTGAAAATAAGCTTTAGTTTTTTTTATTAAAATAAGTGTATGTCAAGTTTTTTATAATAACGGGGCAACTGGAATGAACAGCTTATGGGCATAGTGAGCATGTGGTACTTTATCTTATATGTACTTCTCTCACTCATCTACTCAAGACACACACATACACAATTTCATTCCAAAAATATCACCATTTTGCGGCATATTTTAAAAACAGTTTCAGGAGGAAAACCCTCAGAGCTTGGCCCTCCTCGAGAATATTGAGTGGGCGTTCACATTTGTTTGCGACAAAACGTCTTTAGAAGTGCTTCTGCCACCTACGTTCTTGCTGAATCGACGTATCGCTCAGACTGTTATGTGATATGTGTGCTAAAGTATACAGTGCCGTAGTTGTTATTGCAGCTGCATATTGTAGCCTATATATTAGTCAAGCAATCAGCCGATTTATTAAAGTAGAAAACAGTGAGTTATTTCGGTTGTAGGTGGCACATGACTGCAGTGTGAAACAGTAGCTTATTATACTAATCATCAGTGTTTATAGTTTATAAATAATCAAGTAGGCATTAATCGTTATGATTAGATATGCAATTTGTTTCGCTGACATAATGGAAGCGTATTTCCCTTATTTTACACTTTTTTTGAAAATATGATTCACTATTATAATCACCGTTAAAATTTGATTACATTACATTAAAAATACAAAAACGAATTCTAATCACCGACATATTCATTTTCAATTGAATTTAAAAGTTGAATGTGATAATTAATGCTGATTTTAACGCTGATCAAGAGTGAAATCAGATCTTTAAAAACATGTAAATTAAAAGTCTTGTATCATACAGAACTTTGAGAATACGAACTGCTTTATTGCGGTTGTCTTCAATTTCGAAACTGCGGAAAACACGTGACCAAGTAAACCCTCTGCAAGCTATCAACACTGTCTATTGTTCATACTGTATATCGTTACAGTTTCATTATGCACCGTCATTATAACGATCTTTTATTGTGATCTGCCATTTATCCACGCTTACTTTTTCTCATAATGACTGCGGTTTCGGATGACCCTATTATCTGGTCATATACCTTACTAAAAAATAAATTTCTCACTAGTGAGAACGAGAGAATCCGTTAAATAATGCCCCATTCTAATTTGTGTTTATTGGTGTTTCTCTTCCATTTCGAAACTGCGGCAAAACATGATCTTTTTTTTTTAACGTCCGATTATTGTGCACACTTGGGCTAATGCAGACGATTACCTTCAAATTACATGATTACACGATTACATGATCAAATAAACCCACTGAGAGTTATCATCAATGTCTATTGTTACTGTCTATTGGGTAGTATTTGTTCCGATGAAACAATCTATCAGTACAGTTTCATTGTGTACCGTCATTATAATGATCTTTCATTATGATCTGCCATTTATCCATGCTTACTTTTTTCTCGTGATGACTATGGTTTCGTATTACCCCATCATCCGGTCATATATCGTACTATAGTCCAGCCATTTAGTAAACGGCCTGTGCGGGAATTTCTCACGTATGTAGAATTCTCCTCCAGTTCCCTCCAACAGTCCAGTGTAGGGGTGGGCGTTTCTGCTATTTTTACAAAACGTTAACAAACTGTTTGTTGAGGAAAAAAGCTGCTTTTTAAAACAGTTGGAAAAAAACAGGTTTAGAAAACTGAAACTCGAAGTTGTATTAGCAGCTAAAACATAAAGCGCAAACGTTCAGTTTTCTAAGACTACTTTTTCATTCCCATTACCACCATGTCCTTAACTGTTTTTGGGTGTAAAGCATTTAAAAAAAAAATCCTTATAAGTGTAATAATAATTAAATTACATTCTCAAAACGTAATATATATGTATGCTATTTTATATTTACAAAATGCAATGAATTTCTAATAGAAGCATTCTTTTTTTTTACTTAAAAATTAAATAGTCCTTTGCATATTTACTGAAATGCAAACAGTTTAGAATATTTTTAGTTGATTAAAAAATATTGATGATTGATAATAAATATAAAAAATACGTTTAAATAAAATTAGGTTATGTATTTACAAAATGTGAGATGTTACTGTCATATTTTTATTTGGGAGAAAGTAGGTTTTAACTTTTCAACACTGAAAAAAGTAACCTTAATAAGTAGAATATAGTAATAAGAACATAGGCTAAATGTGTTTAAATAAAATTAGCTCTATATAGTTACAAAATTATAGGTTATTAACTAATGATAGGTTATTTGCATTAGCAAAAAAATAAGTTTTCCATTTTTCAACACAGAAAAAATATAAACTTCATTGTAATAACATATTTAACAAAACAAATGTTTTTAAAGAAAATTTTAGAAAAAGTACTAAAATAACCTAAAATTATTCAAGATATATACAAGAGTAGATATTGTGAATTTTAAAAAGTCCACACATCCAATAAATAATTAAAAACTTTGTACTTAATTCTAAAAACATAAAAAAAGTAAAAGAAAACTTTCAAAATTGTCCACTAAATATTTTTAAGTTTCTAAACACAAAGTAAACTACAGAGAAAAACTAATATAAAACACAATATGGCTGGTTTTACAGTTTAAAAAATGTTTGAACAACAAATTTTACATTTAAAACTTTTAAACAACTCGCAACAAAATAGAGATAAACGTTGACAACGCCCAAACAGTTCTTGCTTCACTACAAGCAACAAGAAACTTTGAAATAAAGGGAAAAGCATAAAAGCAGGTTAGCAGGAAAACCGCAGGAGAAACGTTTTAGCACTTGCGGCAACGTTCGAATAGAACGTGGGTGGTGGGGAAGTCCCAACAGATGTTCCTTGTTTAACAAATCACGAATCAGTACAAATCAAACTGCTTGTTTCCGTTTGAAAAAGCAGTTTGTTTGTCGTATGTAGAAAAACAGGTTTTTTTAACAGTTTGGTGTTTTCTTACCCACCACTAGTCCAGTGACACAGAGTCTACCTATCTGAGTCCCCAAACTGTTATTACTCAGCGATAGTGAAGGAAAATGAGAGAACTGTGGTGAGAGAGTGGGGACTCGACTTCTCACTCGCATATTTTTCTCTCTCTGTCCCACTGGTGTTCTTAGCATGCCGTTTTCTAAGTGGCTGACCTTTAAAAAGTAAATATCTTATTAGGGAGAATGAGAGAATCCATTAAATAATGCATCCTTCTAATTTGTGTTTCTTTTGTACTTTACGTATCGATTGTGAAGGTTTAATTTAAAATATCGACGGTCTCACTAGTGGCAGATGAATAATTTTATTTTGGCATAATATTTTATGAATAACTGCATGTGGCAGGAAGATGCGGTAGTCATAAAAAAGTTTTTATTAACTGACTTTAATAAAAATAACACAATGTTTTTTTTCATCTTGTACTCCTATAATAGCTTTCAGTATAGATCTACAATAATCTATCTAATAGCGTTTAATAGTGCTTAATCGTAAGTAATTAAATACGTAGTATTTGAGTAGTTAAATATTTATCCTACTTGAATCGTATTAACAAACTGCAAGAATTTCAATATTTTAATCAGAAGTGTTAATACTTTCACGTGATTAAGTAATACCGTATAACTAACAATACTCTGAGCTCGTGTACGGCTCGATATTGGGTAATAAATTTGTTCGTGTTTGAGAACCTACTTGAATTTTAAGAAAGTCTTATCTAATCGCAGACAATTCCTCCGAATTCAGGTTTAAAGAATTCAGGTTTTTATTTTTAAAAAAAACTAGTAAAGCAGGATAGAATATTGTCAAAATAAACCTACCATCCTACTTACCCTTTAACGTAATCTAGAGGCCAAGGTCTGATTCTTACCAAGATGGCCTTTTCAATATTTCTTTTTTTAAATTAATATTCGCAAAAATCGGATTAAAAACTGGAAAAAATGAAGCCATATCCTTTCTCTTCTCGCATAAAGATTTAACAGACAAATCAAATTAAATAACTATATATACATAAAAAATAGTAATATCGCGCAGTTTAAAATTTATAAAACAAATGTAGAGATATTTAAAACAGTTTTTCTTGAAATATACCTTTTCACGAAACCAGTAAAATGGTTTTTGAAAGCGTTAATTCGGTCAATGTTCTTGCAAAAGCGTTTTATTGTAGGCTACAAAAATAATTATTTTAGTCAAATTTTTGTGTAGATTTATTATCTCCAAACTAAATTACTGGATAAGTTTCGTCATTTTAATTAATCACATGTGACAATAATTCGTCATAGGCACAATAAGCACTAAGCAGGCCAGTGTTCATCCGCTCTCCCAGGGACAGTTTTGTAGAGGCTCGTTTACCGTTATCATGAAATGGGGTTCTTCAATTTCAGGTAAAACAGAAAATATTTTGTTAGGGTTAACAAACTCATTGTTTTACTTTAAAAAAAGTGATAATTAATTTTTATCCTGTCGGTTTTTTATCAGTCGTGAGTCCTTAAATCGGCGACCATTTTAATTTCGTCCGTAAATTAAACAAGTTGTTCTCTCTTAAAATTAATCTCGTGTCAAGTACAACGCCATAGAATTGCGCTTAGTGTACAAGCCTACATATATACGGACTTGTTACGCCTTGTGAAGCTACTTAGCCATATATATATTTTTTAAATTTTTAAGGCGAAAAGCACATTGAGGCTATTATCGCCGCCCTAAATGTAAGTGAGAGTGTAAAGTGTTAAAGTTGTAAGTGTAGTGTTGTAAGTGTAAATGTGTATTAAGACTCGGGTACCGCAGGGACGTCTAAATCCTCTCAATAGGTGCAGCTAGTCTGCACCCCCTGCGGGGACTTAGCCATAAAATGAACGAGTATAAGTACAGTGCCCCTTAGACTGTAAGTGTTTACAAAAACCGGATATACATATCCGTAGAAACAATTTATGTATTGGTATTTCTTGAATATATTTCATAACCGTATTGTCTCTATGCCAAGTAACCAGAAAAAAATTCCACGGACTCTTTTAGTCGTAATCATTAAAATTCTAATAAGTTTTTCTTTCTTCGAATATATAATTGTGCTTCTTTACTTTTTTTGTAATATTTTTCACTTTTTCATTACACGCGTCGCTAATATGCTTTGCTTACGAATCTTGTTTCTTATCAGTCACGTTTTATTATATAGGGCCTAGCGATTGTTGTTGCTGAACTAGTATTTAAATTCCAGGTCACAACCGTTATCGTTGCTACGATCAGATAGTACCCATATATCGTGCAGAGTTCAGAGTCAAGAGTTGATTCGCACTGAATCGAATGGTTATCGCTTATGTCAATTGAAAACAAAATTGTTTTGTGTTTATGGTTGTCTTTTTTTACTGCAGAAGATTTTTTAGGTTATCTCGTAGCATGATAATATTAATGAATTCTCAAACTGTAAACACTTTTACACGTCTGTAGAATATGGGCGGGCCATGTAAATAAAACGGAACGAGTAGTCTGCTGGCTAGGTTTTACCTTCTGTGGCCTTTGTACAGTTTATATTTGTTTAGACTCTGAACATTTTTCTTTGGACTTTATTTATGATAACTATGTTTTTATTAGTATAACATTAGTAACTTGAACGCTGTGATATCACTATCTGTATTTTCTCATTTTACGAAATACTAGAAAGCTTGGTAATTGTGAAAGAAATCGATTTAAAGATTCTGATGGCTTTATCCGCCCCCGAGTCCCCCTGTCTTGAAAAAAGTGGTTTCTACTTGGATGTGTGTGTGTGCGCGCGCGCGCGCGCACGTTTAACAGGAAAAATGATTGTAAATTAGTATATAAATTGAGATTGAGTAATTACAAAACATGTTTATTTTAATGTTTAAATGTTTAAAATGTATTTATTTTAGAAATTAATTAATTAGATAGAAAACAACATCAACACAAACGTTTCAACTAAACGTGTGTGTGTGTGTGTGTGTGTGTGTGTGTGTGCGCGCGCGCGCGCGCCTGTGTGTGTTCTTGGTAATCCGGCAATAGCAGTGTCCTATATACGCCGGATTACCGCGAGTGTACTGTGTAATTGTGTAAGCTACATGCGCGAACTATGTAAAGATAAATTATTAAACTTTGCCCACTATAATTTTAAAGTCAACTATTTTCACCTTCGATAACAGTTTATTGTAGAAAATAACTTGTTTTGCTTTCAGATTCGAGTTATCAACTATTTTTTTTTTTTAATATATGTAATAGTTTAATTTAGTTCAAGATTAAACATTAAGCAAGTTTGATTTTATTTGCGTTCGCGCATATATTAACCTTGATTTTTTTAATAGAATTTCTATGAAGTGGAAATTTCCTTTCCACTTTATGGAAACATTTTAAAACACGTTTTTATTCCGAAATGTAATAAATACAATCAAAATTGATGCAATTATAGTGTGAAAAGAAAACACCTGAGTTTAGGACGTTATAACGTTCCAATCGGTTATTTTACAGAAATGGCAAATACACCAAATTAAACCGTGTTCTTTTGTCTATAAATCTATGTTATCCCTTTAATATATTTTTATGTTTCTACAAATTTACCGAAAAACACGATTTCCATGCAGTTTTTCTACTACTAGCTAATTTGAAGGTTCATATCTTTGTCAATTTTTACTTCACAAAAATACTGTTCAGATATATTATGGTATAGACATTTGTTAAAGTTTTTGTCCAATTTGACAAACTTTTGTCAAAAATTGAAACTATGGTGTTTTTTAAAAAAAACGTGTATTTTACTATCAAAAAATTTTATTGAAATAATTCTTTACCAGACGTCTGTAATTTTACAACAGTATTATTAGCTGTAGGAAACTTGTGTATAATAACATGTTGGGAAGTTATAACGTCCTAAAGTCAGGTGTTTTCTCTCGTGGGTCAGACTATAGTTATGTTCAAACTTTGTTCACTTAATATGATGATTTGAACTAAACAATGATACACCGACGGATTAATGCGGTTTTGTAGGTTGGGCGGTTGGTTGGGTGATTCAACTTACAAGTGGGGATGAAATTTTACAACTTACAACTTCCTTCCCTGGGGATGAAATTTTTTGAAATAATACCTTCAAAAACTAGCACTGTCAAGTTGTTTTGAGACTTAAAACAGATATAAAATAAGTGTAAAAATTTACTCCATTTAAAAAAATCACAATATTTCTAGGTTCCTATTATTTAATTTTTATTATTATTTACAATGCCACTTATTTCGAAAGAGAAGTTGTACTAAATAAAACATTCCCCTCTTTCCCCTCTTCTCAAGATTCCTATCCGTGACTTTTTACGTATAGCCGCAGTTGCAGGACCTAATTCTCGAATTCTCAATACACACGTTATAAACTTTGAATTGAGGTTAGCACCTTTTTTATTCGATGTCTCACTTTCAACATCTTCCAGTTTTTCAGGAAACAGGTAACTAGCTATGCACATAAACCATATGTAGGCCAAAATGCCCGATATTTGCTAATCTTTGTAAAAACAACAGTTTTTGTGTAACGTTTCAATTTAATCTCAACTGTTTTTACAAACACGCACCACTAAACTAGAAAAAACTTCAGAAATTTCAACACAGGCTACAGAGAAACCGCACTATAATACATTCGGAGACGAACTAATAGAAAAATGTGTAGGGTTTTAGTATGCTCAAGATGACAAGAGAGGACATACTATGTAAACACCAGTGTGATACTTTGTTTGTTTATCACAAGATGTTAGATACACATTATTGATAAGCGACAAGGTTATCTATGTCAACGATTTCTGGGTTGTTTATTCCTATTCCATACAGTCCACTTTGAATTTTTATTTTTTACACGATGAGTAAAATCATTGTTTTTACGGTGTACTATATTCTTGATAGTGTCACATATTACACATAATTTATAAAAATGCTTTTAAAAATGCAACTGAGAAGCTGTACTGTAGGCTATACTCGTATTTATAAACAAGTCCAGAGGCCTATAGTGCGTGCCACGTGACTGTACTCTTGGTGCGCCAAGTGTTCAGATTAATTCTCAAATTTCGTTTACTTAATTTACGTATACTCATTAAAAATAATTATAAACCTGATTGAACGCAAGTCTTGATAACGCTGTTGTAAAATTACAGACATCTGTTAAAGAATTATTTCAATAAAGTTGGTGGTACCAAAACGAGCACTCTTTTTAAATAAATTCACTGTAATTTCAATTTTTATCGGAAGTTGGTTAAATTCGGCAAAAACATTAAGAAATTCAGTATGATCATGATTCAAGTATCATATCATATTATATAGATATATATTCATATGAAATATTATATTCAAATATCATAACATACTTGAACAGCATTGTTGTGGATTAAAGGTTGACAAAGTTATGAACCTTCAAATTAGCTGGTAGTGGACAAACTGCGTGAAAATTGTGTTTTTCGGTAAATTTATTGAAATATAAAATTGTCATTTGAAAATATGTTAACGGTATAGATTTATAGGCAAAATAACACGCTTTAATTTGGTGTATTTGAAATTTCTGTACAAGAACCGATTGGAACGTTTATAACGTCCTAAATTCAGGTGTGTTCTTTCGTGGACCAGACGTATAGACTATACGTAGGTACCCACAGGGCCGGGGACTACATTTTTTTCTAGGGGGGACAAGTTTTGCCAGGTAAAGTTTCTAGATGAAGCTTGGTTATGTTTTAGATTTACCAATATCTCATTTGTTAGAAATAACAACAATATAACATAATGTTTAATAAATTTTAAAAATTACAAAAGTATTGAAAATTTCAGTATTTTAATTTGAAACACAATAAAACTTTATTACTCTGAGTCTGTTAATATTTTTATAGTTATTGTTAATACATACATTGTTTTAGATATAATTAAGTATATACCAAAGGGATGTTATAGCGCATTTAACACATGATATATAAAATATATCACTTTTTTTTATCAATACTTTTTCAACAAACTTTTCTAAAAAAAAAATAATGAAAACAAAATTCTTTGAAGTTGAAGATAATAAAATAAAAAAACCACCATGATAGGAATGAAAAAATACTTTTTAATTTCATATAACTCTCATTAAGTAACTACTGTTCTTAATATTAGAAAAATGAACAATAAATGTTAAAGGATATCTTCAGACCTGCGAAATAAAAAAAATAATAGGTTAAACACTAATCTTTCAAGCATTCTTTACTGAAAATTGATTTATTATATCATGAAAACAACCTTTAAAGAAGCCCTATGATATTCAGTATAGGCTGACTGGTAATAAATAACAAATATAATTATCACCCGTGCCCTGTTCATTCATTATGGTGTTGTATTAGTTAAGGAAACCGGTTATTGCTAATTCTGTGTATTTATATGTGATACAGATACAGGTTCCTACAAAGACACAAAGTTATCTAAAACCTGAGTTACAAATATATAGCAGATAAAATGTTATTAGGACTGTATCTTAAATAGTTGACCAATTAGGAAAGTTTTTTTCCAAACTTTTCCAAAGCAGATAATTTTATCTTGTCTTCTAGAACTTTCATTTAGGCCTGGTTGTACAGTATATTGATAAATACCATACAGGTATGTTAACAACTATAGAGCTATCCTCCTTGTAAATGAAAGGAAGATGTACAAACTCTTGTTAGCACTTGTAGGGAGAGTAAGCTCATTATTACACTAGTAAAATTATCAGCTATAGTCCAGCCACTTAGTGAACGGAATGCGCAAGAATTTCTCTCCAACAGTCTAGTGGCAGTCTGTTAATTTGAGTCTACAAACTGTAAAGTAGGACCTAGACGGTCAATCATTTTGATTAAAAGCTATTGTCAATCTATTGAATCAAGCATGATTGACCGTCTAGGAATCCGTTTGACGCTTGAACGAAGCTTTGATGGAGACTGATAGAAAGTTTGAATGACTCAAGCTGTTGATGAGGATGGTTGACCGTCTAGGCCAATTTGCGTCAAACATTGCATCAGTCACTTGTTAGTAGTCATGAGTACCACATTGCTCCTTAAAAACTGGAAACTGAATTTCAAAGTTTTGAAAATTAGCAAAAAAGCAGTGTAATTCTGAAAGTTTGGAGTGTGAGTTTATCAGCCTGATTGTTGGGTTATACAGGGATTGCCCTGAGCTGCGGAAAGTAAAAACCAAAGACTACTTAACCGAAATTAAAAAGGGTTGCATTAGAAAATATAGGGGGGGAGGCTTTAAAGTCGTTGAAACCGGACTTCACAGTTAATGAATTAAAAAAAAATATTCTAAGAACGAATTTCAACCGAGAACACAAGACGATCGAGAGGAAAAAAGTCTGGAACGTCAGTGGATGACACACCGGATGATATTCACGACACTCTTTCCGAGTCGGAAATTCAACTGAGAATGAGTTTTAATCAAAAGATTGAAAGGTTGATTGAAGTGTACGTGATTGACAGGACTGAAACCGTTTGATCAAGCAGTTTGATCATCTAGGGCCTACTTTATTACTCAGTGATAGTGAAGGAAAAGGAGGGCGCTATACTGAGAGAGTGAGAACTCGACCTCTCATTCACACATTTTTTTTCTCTACTAGTGTTTTTTCCTACTAGTGTTCTTGACAGGCCGTTTTCTAAGGTGGCCTAGTTGATAGCATACTGGGCTTTCACCCCGAGGACCCAGGTTTGATTCCCGGCCAGGGCTTGGCATTTTCATACGCTATAAATCATCCCATCGTCTGCATTTGCCCAAGTGTGCACAATAGTCGGACGTTAAACACAAAAAAAACAAAAAAAATCGAAGCAGCTAACCTGTAGTTGAAGCAGCTTATATGGAGTTGTCTGACATATAAAAGTAACCGAGTTAATTAGGTAGAATTGTAGTGTAAATGCTAAATTTTCAGTTAAGCTCATTTATGAAGATTTTGTTGACACTTTTGATGAAGAGGTAATTCAATTGATTTCTCAACTGAAGCACGATAAATTATTTAGAGGCAGGATTTGTCGGTTTGATTTTTGGAATAACAAAGAAAACACTCAATTTCTTATAACTGCACAAGCATATACATAATTATAGGCAATACTTCATTTACAAATACAGATTTTTATTTCAATAAATAAAAATAAATTTTATAACCATCAGCTTAACACAGTGGTTTCTATTTAATGTTCTGTCTAATGTTGTGTTTCTATTGAAAGATAAACATTAATCTTATCAAAATATTATTAATTTTGAATAAGTTAACCACCAGTTATTCACCAGGTAACTGTCAGGGCCGTTATCAGGATAATTTAGTATCGGCCCTCGTAGTAAAAAAAAAGTACACCCCTTAAAATCTGCCTTCTGAGCATGTGTCTCTTCCCTTCTTAGATCCAACCTTGAGATTTCTTAGATCCAACCAGATTTCCAATTATACGTGAGGTTGGGCACCGTGGATACTTATTAAAAATACCGTGAGGCACAGATTAAAAATACTAAATATAAAAATATAAAAACAACTAATTATATAAATACAGGCTATTTAATATTTAGAATAAACTAAAGTATGAACAAACAAATAATAAAAACTTGTTAAATATGTATACAGTTGGGAAAACAGTATAAACGAAATCAAAATTAGGACTTTTGTTGTAAAAAATACGATAAAATATGGCAACTGTATAATTTCGAAACAAAAATGGTTTCAGGCTACTCAATAACAGTTATTTTCCAAAGTAATCAGTTACTTGCATTTGCTTTTTTTACTATACTGTAATTAAGGACAAAAATACCAGTCTGTGAAAAGTGAACATCAATGTTTATAATATATATATATATATATATGTACAGGGTGGGGCAGGGAAGTATCCCTAATTTTAAAGGTAAATTAAAAAATAACCAAAAATGTTTGAACAAAACTTTATTGTGGCATCAAAAGGGTACAGATGGAAGTTAATTGTAATAATAATTTTACTTTGTTTTAAATAACACATCACGCAAGTGATGTCCCTCATTGTCAATGCACTGCTGTAGCCTGGTTCTAAAGTTCCGAATAACTCTGCGAAGCATTTCTTGTGGAACGCGGCCAACTTCAAGGCGAATTGCATGCTTCAAGGCTTCTAGGGTCCTGGGTCGATGTTTAAACACTTCACTCTTGAGGTAGCCCCATAAAAAGTAATCACACGGAGTTAAATCCGGCGGCCAGCGGGCCATGGAATGTCACCATACCGGAGATCAATCGCCGGGGAACATTTCCCTCAAAACAGCCATCGAATTTCTAGCAGAATGGGCTGTGGCACCATCCTGCTGAAACCACACTAGTCCCAAATTATTTTGTTGCAATTGTGGTCAAGAAATTGTTGGAGCATGTTTACATACCGTTCAGAATTGATGGTAACACAACGATTGTCCTCCTCGAAGAAATAAGGCCCAATTATGCCTTCACTGCTGATTGCACACCAAACCGTCACTTTGTCACTGTGTAGAGGCCTCTCGTGAACTACCCTAGGGTTTGCACCACTTCAATAACGCATATTCTGCTTATTTACAACTCCAGAAATGTGGAAGTGCGCCTCGTCACTGAACAAAACATGTGCATCATTTGGCAAGTCAGCAATGAAAGTTTCACATGCCTGTATTCGTTGTTGCCAGTCCCGTTGTGTGAGTTCTTGAATGATTACCATCTTGTATGGATGGAAGTGTAGTTCCTCGTGGAGAATCGACGCAGTACGATTAGACAACGCCAGGCTGGATGCGTGCTTGCGAGCAGAACGCTTAGGAGACTGCAAGATCGATCTTCTGATACGATCAATATTTTCTGGAGTTCGGACGGTCCTCTGAGCCCCAACTGTCTTTCGCACTACACTACCACATGCACGGAAGTTCTCCACCCACAACAAAATGGATTTGCGGTCAGGAACAGCATTGTGGGTAGGAATCCGATAACGAGTTACAGCGGCGCCGCGCTGCACCGTAACAATAGACTTATTTTGAGAGAAATACGTTTCGACTGCAAAAGCGCGTTGCTCATTCGACCAAGCCATGTCTACAACTGACGGCGGTACTAACGGAAAATTCCATGGCCACAGCGTCATTCGAGCTTACCCCCACTCCTCCAACACATCCTCACTACACACAACGCCATCTCAAAAGTAGGGATACTTCCCTGCCCCACCCTTTATATATATATATATATATATATATATATATATATATATATATATATATATATATATAAGGTACTGATTGCTGAGTCATGCAGTCTCAGAATCAAAATGTCAAAATCAAAATGGGTGTACATTCTTCTCACTTTCACAGAAGAACAAGGGTCAAGGACACCCGCACAGCTGTGCCTTTACTGTATAACCTACTGTATTGTATTTTATTTTGTCTTATAAAGTACACAGAAGTCCCACTTGAAATAATTATGTGGATTAAGAGATGAATAAATGCAGTCTTGTAAATTTAATTCCTTATGTTTGTACAAAAACCTGTTTATTAATAAAAATTATTTTCTCACAAAGTCCACCATAAGATGTGTTTGTTTTGTTTTACTTATTGGTAGTGGTTTCTCTAGGTCAGGATATGCTTTGCAATTTTATTCTACAAACATGGATGTTAAGAGGGGCTACAAATGGGATTACTGCTCATAAGAAAGATATTTGAATATATTTTGGCACCCATGTGTGAAATATTTTGTACTCTTTATTTATAACTGTTATGTACAATTTGTTACAGATCTTTGCCTAATATGCAGTCAAATGAAGTATTAATAGAAAACAGAGAAAACTTCAATATAGTACCGCACAAGTTCAAAATGAGCAAATGGAGAAATATGGTGGGATTCTGGATTCTTGGACTTTGCAACAATTATGGCTATGTTGTAATGTTGAGTGCTGCACATGATATTTTAGCGAGGACTTATAAAGAAAGTGAAGAGGTATGGTTCTTGGATCTACTGTT
This sequence comes from Callitettix versicolor, assembly GCA_022606455.1. Classification (NCBI taxonomy): domain Eukaryota; kingdom Metazoa; phylum Arthropoda; class Insecta; order Hemiptera; family Cercopidae; genus Callitettix; species Callitettix versicolor. Next base: position 29,389,877 of record CM040182.1, read on the forward strand.
TAATTTAGAAATACATAGTATTGCTTTTTTAGAATTTAAAAATAAAACTACCACCTTTTCTTCTTCATCATGATTATGAGTTTCTAGCTCTGAGTCACCAATATCCTAGTTTCTCTTGTAAATGTTGTTGCCATTTTCCAGAATCATGGACAGGGAAGCCCATTCCTTACTGCTCAGTGAGCAAATCCTCGCCAAAAATTTATGGCATCCAACCAAAACAAAAAACAAACATAATTCAGCATGACTTACTTATCAGAAAATCTGGGAGATATAGAATTTTTTTATTTAATGTAAAATACTTGCATTTTAGCTCTTAAAATTATGATTAAAATCATATAGTTTTATAAAATCTTTTTGTTTTTATTTCTATGTTTTAACTCATCACCTAACTTTTTTTAAATTTTTTGGAGTTGATTACAGAATTGTTTCCTATAAAGGGAATATTCTATGGAAATGTTATGCTTTTAATTGACAATAATAACATTTTTATAGTTAAGTTTTGAGCACTAAAACTTCAAAAAATGTTACTATATCACTGGAACATTTTCTTTTGTGGTAGTAATATAATTTAAAAAATTACCTTTGAGTTAATTGTACTATTGTAATTAATTAATTAATATTAATTGTAATTGTACTTTTTTTATTTAGTGATATTTGAAAATGTGTTAACCAGAGTAGTAAAAATTTATAAGCACAAGCGTAAAATTTAAATAAAATTGAATATACTTTATGGATTTAAATAGAGTGGAGATTTTATTAACCTTCATAGGATTACAAAAGTTTGTAGGGTATTATTAATGTCATTAAATGTCAAGAAGAATTTGTGGATATTTTTTATGAAGGATTTTATTTTAAAATAGTACGGTTATTATAACTCAGTGGTAATTTTTAAAATAGTAAACTACCACAAACTATATGACAAAGTTCCAATCATATAGTAATATTTTAAGTTTTAGAGCTCAAAAATTTACACTTTAAAAATGTTATTATTGTCAATTAAAAGTATTTACTGACATTGTTAATACTATTCAAGCTAACACATTTTCGAAGTTGTATAGAATATTCAGCAAAGTGCACTGTTAAAACGGTTTCGTGAAATTCCCCCCAAAATCACCAAAGTTGCTTAAAATACAAACACCCCCCCCCAAATTTTCAGTGCTCAACTTGTGCTATAAACCCTGCTGTTGGCCACACCTAATTATGGGTTGCTCAATAAAACCTCCAGTGAAGGAGTTTTCCTATTTATACTTAGAGTCCTCCACAACAAAACTGCCCTTCAATTGTTATCTTCACTTTTACATTTGAATCCTTCTTTTCATTACTCATGCTACAGGCAGGAGAGCTATTAAGATGGAAGCAGAACAGGTGACAAGATGGTCTGATTTTACTTATGCTCCAAGAGTCTGCTCTGATCTATTGATGTTGTAGACAGCTAGGTTGCTTGAAGATTTGAAAAGGTTATGTCCTATATTCTCTGTTTCTCATCTTTCAGTCCATAATGAAATGGAGTGGAAAGTTCGTCCTTCAGTAGACATGTACAAAACAATATTGTGCTCAGTATAAATTACAGATTAAACAGCACAGAGAAAGAAATGATAGACAATAGATGAGGTATTTTGTAACGGTATGTATTGTACGACAATTGCAAGGCCATATTATACTACAATACCAATATACTATAGTACCAATTAATGTTATTACGTAATATGTGATTGTACTTATGTCAATTAAAATTCATATTGTTAATATAGCCATACAATATATGACACAGGTATCCATAGATAAGTAAACAGCCATACTGATTAATGTTAATGCAAATTATGATTCAAAATCAGTAAGTTAATAAATATATATTTACAAATAAAGCTCTTAAGGCCTAAATGTTTTCAGCAGATTGTTGAATTAAAAATTATATTTATTTATAATTATTCATCTTGACAGTTTCAATTTAAAAATTTGATTTCAATTTTCAGACAGCCGATGACACAAGCTTTTTAGACCCCAACAAGCGTGACTGCAATCAGCTCTCCACAGGGGCAATTCTGTTAGCTGATATCATTCCTTCCTTAATGACAAAAATAATAGCACCCTTCTTTCCTCTTGCTGTTCAGTAAGTATGTAGAAATGCTGTTAGGACTAACCTTTCATTGTTTTACTGTAGAAAACATTTTATCTGTTTTTAATTTATCATAACAAATATAACGCAATTAATAGTTTTATTTTAATTTCAAATTTTGGGTTTTTTTGCCAGTGTTCGTATGGTGCTAGTCCTTATACTTGGAGCTATTGGCTACATTTTAGTTGCTGCAGCCTCTGCCCCATGGATGGCCATTGCTGGAGTGGTATGCACTGCTTTTGGTTCCGGACTTGGTGAAGCAACTTTTCTGTCATATATGGCTTTTTATAAAGACAAGTAAGTTATTAGAAATTATGTATTAAAGAAATTTTTATTACTTTTAAAAGGTCAGACTTAAGATTTTTTACAGTAGAACCATGATTAATCAAATCTTGGTTAACCGAATTTTCATATTAAGGGAGGAAATGTAGTATAAGCGAATGTGGGAAAAGTAGTACATATTTTGATGCATCACCCTAGACATACTGATTTTGTGGCGGCTTTGTAGCAACATAGTAAATATGTATGGAACATTTGAAAATCAAAAGTCAATGAAAGACTTTCAAACATGTGAAAATACATTTTGATATTTTGATTGTTTATAACAGCAATGCTGTTACAATAACAGTATGTTATTCATTTTCAAAATTTTGTATTTTTATTTATAATACTTTTCAATTTTCTTGATTTCAGTACATTATCAAACCTTCTAAATAGTTAATTTAAAGCTTTAAATAATTATTTAAAGTCAAATAGATTTGCGTTTAACATGGCTACAAATTAGCCTTTATTGATATAAATGCTGTGGAAAATTTCACCTCGGTAATTTTCTCACAGATTACATCATCTGAGTTTTAAGTTATCCAAGTGTAAATGGTCCCAGTTACTTTGAATAATCGAGGATCTACTGTATTGAATAATATTATCTAAAGTATTCTTCCGTATGGTATGTCACAGATTCTTAAATACTAAATATATGAATATTCTAAATATTTTTTGGAAACTGTTTGTTGCTTGAATATTACACAAGTATATCCAATAAAGGGAAAAGTATATTTTGTATAGTGTTCTATTTTTAAAATTATTAATTAGTGAAATAATATTTATATTATTATTACTGTTTATTGGGACATTGGTCATCATTTGTGTACATAAAAACAATACACATTTCAAGACATATGGATAAACTATTGTTCTCAAGTGCATAACTTAAAACATAAACATGCAACTAGAATGTAAATTGAGATGCTTATGTGTATGTTAGAATACTAAAAACTAAGAACAAACAATCAGGGTGATACCCTGAGTGGTCCAAAAAAGGAAATAAAACTGTAAACTTATATGTTATCAGTGAACCACAAGTTACCAATAAAACGAAAAATGAAAGCTACACATTAGCTGACAAATACTGTTCAGAACAGTTATGTATACAAGAGAACAGTCGGCGATGATAACCCCATTGGTTTTTCGCCGGCAAAAAAAAGAACAGTAAACAACCTGATATTAACATAGACTTGATTTTTGTACGCCTAAGCATCTAGGCTTATGTTCTAGTTGTATTTTTTTGTTTTAAGTGCCTAACACTTGGGAACAAGAGTTGAAACATTTCCATATTCTCGAAACACCTTATATGGTTTTTATATACACAAATTATGGCAAATGTCTGAATATACAGTAATAATAATTTGTGTTGATTTACCAAGTTAATGTGAATATAAACCATTGAATGAAGAATTTGTAATAGTATTATGCATCTGAAACCATTACAGTATATTACAGTTTAAATTGTTAATAACCTGCACAAACAAAAATCAGTAGTGAGTTGATAAAAGAACTTCAGTAGGTTCTAATAGTATTATTTTATTTTCATATAAAAATTAGTTTTGCTTCTGTTTAGGAATGTTATTTCTACATGGTCTTCTGGAACTGGAGGTGCTGGTGTTTTTGGTGCTTTAACATATGCAGGCCTCACTTCTTTAGGCTTTTCTCCTGCTACAACTTTGTACCTTCTATTGTCAGTACCAGCTCTAATGGGTATAAAGTAAGCATTTACTTTTACTCTTACTTATGTATAAATACAGTGAAGTCTTGATTAAATGTCACCCTTTTTACTGTCAGTTTCTATTAAATGACAGGTTAATTCTGTTACCTGACATTTTAAAAGTTTTTCATAGTAAATAATTTGTAATAAATAATAAAAGTAAGATTCTAGATAAAAAAACTGGATAATAGATTGGAAACATTGATAATTGAAAAGTAAATGATAGTGCATGGATGTTTCTGTTAAACGATAAAGATTCTCACACTTTTACAATAATAACATTCAGCCTATAACTCAATCACATAACAATCACTAATGGCACACGCTCTGTGGTGGCATGTTATGTAAATACTTGTCAAAAGGTAAAGTACAGATAATTTTCAGTATTAAAGACATATATATATATATATATATATATATATATATATATATATATATATATATAATGTGTTAATGTGTGTAATACTTAATTGAAGTTAAATAGAAAATTTAAAGACTTTCAAAATAATAATAAAACATTGTGTGCTATAAACAGAGTTTAGTATGTTATTTTTTTCGATTACTGAAAATACAGGTGGTCTATTCTGTTATTTGTATTCTGTCATCGGTCACCCCAATGGTCCCGAGAAGGGCAGTTAATCAATTCTGTGTGTGTGTTCATCCGTCACTCCAATGGTCCCGAGAAGGGCAGTTAATCAAGTCTGTGTGTGTGTGTGTGTGTGTGTGTGTGTGTGTGTGTGTGTGTGTGTGTGTGTGTGTGTGTGTGTGTGTGTGTGTGTGTGTGTGTGTGTGTGTGTGTGTGTGTGTGTGTGTGTGTGTGTGTGTGTGTGTGTGTGTGTGTGTGTGTGTGTGTGTGTGTGTGTGTGTGTGTGTGTGTGTGTGTGTGTGTGTGTGTGTGTGTGTGTGTGTGTGTGTGTGTGTGTGTGTGTGTGTGTGTGTGTGTGTGTGTGTGTGTGTGTGTGTGTGTGTGTGTGTGTGTGTGTGTGTGTGTGTGTGTGTGTGTGTGTGTGTGTGTGTGTGTGTGTGTGTGTGTGTGTGTGTGTGTGTGTGTGTGTGTGTGTGTGTGTGTGTGTGTGTGTGTGTGTGTGTGTGTGTGTGTGTGTGTGTGTGTGTGTGTGTGTGTGTGTGTGTGTGTGTGTGTGTGTGTGTGTGTGTGTGTGTGTGTGTGTGTGTGTGTGTGTGTGTGTGTGTGTGTATGTGTGTGTGTGTGTGTTATGTAGTTTACTCAATATATGATTCATTCATGTTAATATAGTGACTGAAGTTTTAAAAAATATATATAACTAAGCACAAATTTCCAAAAAAAACCACCTTCTTCAGTAGTAGATGCAGTAGTTAACCTTTAACTATACTAAAATTTCCTATTTCAACAGTAAAACCTACATTGCATGGATCACTTTCAGGATACAACTGAGTTGTAAATGCATGTGATGGTAAAATTGTATTAAAAAAAACTTGTAACATAATAATTTATGATTTTTTGAAATATTTTCAATGGCAACCATTTTGAAGTGGATAGATTTTTCTGTGTAACTTGTCTAAGCTATTATGAGACTTTTGTGACAAGTTTTATTTTTTATTTTCATTGTTAAAATAGTTTTGTAGATTTGTTTTCATAATATCAATGAGACAGCTGCGTTGTCACAGTTATTATAAGAGTGTAAATGTATTGTTTATCATGTTCAGTTTTAACAAAGGTAAAATAATTTTTGAAATGTGCAATATTTATTTTTCTTGGCATTGTGCATTAGACATCCTAAAGATCGGATAATCAGAGGAGCAATGAAGGGAACCATTTTTTTTGTTTTTGTTTATTTCAGTTTGCACTTTCTCATTATCAAAATGGAACTGCTGAGCTAGCTCCTTTTGATAAGAGTAAAAAATGCACTGTTGAGTCACTTTTGCACTCAGAGTGACAGGTGCACGGTGTTGGACATGGGTGGGGGGGGGACACAATTTTGTTGTTGTTTTTTGTGGAGTTAATTATGCTGTGTTTAGAGGGTTCTACTGTACTTTTTAAATTTTTTACATTTTGTTGATTTTTATTTATTTATTGTTCCTTACAAATCCTACTTAGAATGTTTATAATAAAATTTACATTTGATTGTACAGTATTTCAATTTATCTTAGCAATATAAGAGTCATATGATTTATTTTGCAGTTTTTGGTTACTTTTGCAACATCCAAAGTTGAATGAAGAAAGAAATCTGAACAATACTGCTGACAATGATGAAACTTCAGAGACTGATCACATAGTGCCTATTACAACTAGTCAAGACAGCTTTGCAACAAAACTTGCTTACATTCCTTCCTTACTTCACTACATGCTTCCAATAGGTTTAGTTTATTTCTTTGAATATTTCATCAATCAAGGACTAGTAAGTTAATATTTTGTTTATGAATGAATGGTAATTTAAGGTTGTTGTTATACTGCAATCTTTTGTAGATGTATTGTGTTCCTTTTCTATATTCCTGAAATTGCTTTTTTCTATGTGATGATATGCCAATCTTTTGATTTGATTTTTACATTCTTGTTCATATTGTTTTCATGAGCAACTAGGGAAATGTGTACCCGTACAGAGGCCTGCATGTACGGGTAAGGCTAAGGTATACTTGGAGGTTGCCAGATATCCCACAGTTCTGTTGATACACCATTAGGTCGGTGTTGTTAACTCGACCAGAATGGGTTGCTCTACATTTTAGAATTAGCTTAAGGGAAATGAAAACATTAACGGTAAATATGGATCAGCATTAACGATAAGGATAAAGCAACTGACAAGAGTAACGTTGGTGTGAAACGTTGGTGTGAACTAAGAACCTTGAGGTGTACAGTTGAGGAACACAGCAGACTAATCAGTATCTTAGCCGGGTGGGCGAGAACCGATTCCACTAGGTGTCCCTGGGAAACAAAAATGACTTACATAGAAATGAAAATGAAGAGAATATAGATGAGTATAGAAAATAAGATGGGTATAGTTTAGGTAAAGGTATTTGTGGGATACAGTTACAATAACCCAACAGGTCTAGAGGAGTGTGTAATTACTATTTACAGAATTATTAATTACCAGCAGAATTAGTAGAGGCCTGCAAAACCAGCTCACCCTCAATGGATATTTTTTGAATGATGGTATTTAGATTAGATAATTGAATAGCAAGTTCACAGGTACATGCCCCCTTGAAAGCTCTAATGAGTGAAGAGGAAGGAGTAGAGAATTAATGCTTCCAAGACATGCTTGGGACATATGTTATGCATATGTGTATGTGCATGATAGCAGATGAGCTTGATACCTGTATTTTGTTTAAGTCAGAGGAGTCAGCCATATTAAATCTATTCCCTATAAATCTGGTGTTAGTTAAGAATACGGATTATTCTGTTATTTGTTAAGATAAAGTTATGTTTGATATCTCATTTTAAAGATCTTGTAATGTGGTCTGTTTTTTTTTTTTTTTTTTTTTTTTTTTTTTTTTTTTTTTTTTTTTTTTTGGCCTTTATATTTAGAGGAGCAAACAATACAAAGCAATATAAGGAATAGATTCAATATGGCCGAAAGGATCCACAGACTGTTGAATCAACACTGAACAAAACTTGTCTTCATTCAACAATTAATATATATTTTTTTTAAAATGATTTTGAACTATTTACAATTAAATTGAACATGTTTTTGAATTTTTAACTACAATTTTTAATTTTCTATTACAGTTTGAATTGATTCAGTATGATGGAATGTGGTTGACACACAAGGAGCAATATCGTTGGTATCAAGTGGACTACCAAGTTGGTGTTTTCATTTCTCGCTCTTCAATTAATGTAGTGAAAATTAGGAAAACTTGGATTTTAGCCGTTTTACAGGTATAAATTAAACAAATGTTTTTAAATTTAATTTGAATACTATTAATATGATAATTAGTTTTTATAATAACATGAAAATAAATTACCCAACTATTATATTTTTTCTCATACAACACATGTTTGCTTGCGGCAACATGTATGTCAATTAAAGTTAATCTCACTGGAACCAGTTTTTAGACTAATTTATGTAAAATATTAGAACAATTTCTTGTAGTTAAAAATTAATACAAATTTATTGTTTCCTGGGCTGTTATAGGGATTGAATGTGATTCTCTTCACTACGGAATCATTATATTTTTTCTTACCAAACATGTATTTCGTCCTAGCTGCAGTATTGTGGGAAGGACTTTTAGGTGGGAGTGCATATGTAAATACATTTCACAGGATTGCAACTGAAGTAAGATATAAACATACAAACAGTAGCATAGTAAATTCTTTTATTTGTTATTGATTCAGGATTTCACTACCTGTTGATACAAATTTATTAAAAAGAATCTTTTGTAACCTTCAAAAATCAATTTAGACAACTGAAATTGACCCTTATTAATTCAAATATACAGTGGTACCCCAGCTAACAGTGGACCTGGACAATGGTCATATCAGGCAATGGTCTAATTCACTGAATGAAAAATGACCCTCATAACAGTTTAAATTTTAGATAAAGGGCTGAACATATTATAAGAGTGTTTTCATTTTGTTATTATATTTAAGCAAATGAATAAATATGGAGGGAACATTGTGCTGTGCTACAGAAATAAACATTGTGCTGAGTTTAACATAAACAAGCCTTTGATTGATGGGTGTTTGGTTTTTGTAGGGCAATAACCTACACCATATTTCTTAGTTGTCTATACTGTGAATGCTCACACTCCTATTCTGGGCTGTCATTGTACATAATTTTACTTAGTGTGTCATCAACTCATTTAATGTGTTTCATTTGTTAGCCCATTAAAACATTAAAAGTTATAATATTGTTGTGTTACATACTTTTAAATTTAACAAAACGTTAAGTGCCTTTGTGTGTAAATTTCAAATTGTTATTTAAATCCTGTTTTTTATTTTTTGTTGTGAATATTAATTAAATGGGTCCTAAAAGAAGTGCTTGTGGTAGTGGAAGTAAAAGACAAACTTTGTCTATTGAGCTAAAAAAGCTACAGTATGAACTAAAAAAAAAAAAAAAAAAAAAAAAAAAAAAAAAAATACAGTATTGATTTGTTCTGTGCATATATATATGTGATATATATGTGACATAATTACATTTGTAGCATTTAGTTAAAATAAAGTGTGACTTCTGTTCTGTGAATTTTCTTCATTCTTCATTTTTGACTTATTAATGTTGAGACCTTATTTTTTATGTAACAAATTAAAATGTTTTCCATAAGACTGTATAGTAAACACTGACTCACACAGCAGTCTGTTCAGATAATAGTCTTAGTTCAGGAAACAACAGGGGTATCACTGTGTGTGTGTGTGTGTGTGTGTGTGCACACGCGCGCGCATGAATGTGTATTTTTTAAACAACCCCTAAAATCTCTAAAATAGAGAGGTCAGGATCAGTGCTTATTTGATAGCGTAATAGCGAAGTTTCCAATCAAAATTTGGTAATAATTATTATTAATACACCCACTATAATTTTTTTCAGGTCCCACCAGAGAAGCGAGAATTTTCAATGGCTATTACGTCCCTTGCAGATGCTGTTGGTATAACTATTGCTGGTTTTTTGTCTATGCCTGTACACAACTATATTTGTACACTTCCAAAGAAGCTATATGTTTAAAGAATAATATTTGTAAAATGGAAGTTCCTTATCACCATAAAGTAAAGAACTTCATTTATTTTTATTAATAAATTTAACTTAAATGTGATAGCATTTATATACGGCAAGTATATTTAAAAGAACACATTTGTATATGAACAACGAAGTTTTTTGTGTAACTGTTTTGTTATCAAAACATGAGGTACAGTAGATTCTCGTTAACCTTTTCTGTTGATGTAGACAAACTTTTAAAGGAAAAATAGATTATAAAATTTTCTGCTTAAACTAAATGGTAATACAATTATGAGTTATATCAGTGATAACATATTAATAGCATTGTACTACTAAGCCTACAGTGGTTCTAAACTTATTTTCTCGTTGCACCACTACCAGATTCACTAATTTTATGAATTAATACATTAAACTAATTTGCAACGCAAATAATATTTGTAATAGATTTTAAAGTCAACTTAAGTAATCAAAATTAGAACTGATTAATGAAATACTTTATAAACTAAAACAAATCAAACATGTGTACAAAACATTATAATGTATATAAATTTTTAGTTCTAAATGGCCACACAAAGAGGGATATATTATGCTAAAATATGTGCTAACTAGTACAAGTAACACACACATTATTCACCAATATAGCTGTCTTTAACGCTTTGAGCACCACAACATCGCTATTTGCGACATTATGATAAATGTAGAAAAGGCCAGTGTCGCTATTTAGAATGTTTCGTATACCAGTAATATTTTGTGTATAATTTTATATAATGGTCATCATTTTGAAAATATTTGAAATAATTTCTTATTTTTTAATACACATATAAAGGTTATTTTAGTAATGTGTATACATAATCTAAACCTAATAGCCTACATATTGTCAAAGTTATAACATTTAAAAAACAAAAGAAAATGGCAAATGACCAGAAAATGGAAAGTTTCCAGACTGTGTTTAGTGAACTTTTTCTCTGTTTTAACTAAGAGAATGAGCTCTCTGAGAGTGCCAGAACAACTTTGTGAAACACCGTAATATAATATACAAATTAAAATACTTGTCATTATTTAGTGTTTTAATTTATCTTATATTTAGGCCTACTGGTTTTTAATTATTTTAACATTTCAGTGATGTAAAAAAAATATCATTTGTTGGTCTGTATGACAGAATATGAAGTGAGCGGAGCTATAGAACTGGTACACATAAAAAATGAGTGAGCAGTAGAAATAGTGCACATAAAAGTGTATGTGAAGGAAGTGTATGTTAGCATGTAAATTTACATCGTAACATTACAGCAATGGAAATTTCACTGTCGTATAATGCATACACACTAACTCATTGAAGGGTTAATATAAATTATACACAATAAATTACTTTTCAAACTATTTTTTAAATGTAGGATTAAAATTATTTTTACTTTATTCCTAGTTAATGCAGATTTGGTGATCCAAATGGGATATGATCACATCATGTAAAGTTTAATGAGATTCTACTATATCTAACATAACAAAATGGTGTATTTATATTTTATTTGATTAATCAAATTAATTAAAGTATATTTTGTAAAAAGTTAGCATGTTATAAATATCACTTTTTGGCTGTGAGAATTTTTATTAACAGGGTGTCATAAATTAAAATGTAATTTTGTAATTTAAAAAATCATGTTAGTGCTTAAGTTTGTAACTTTTAGTACAAAATCAGGAAATCAAATTAAAAACACAAATATTTTAATTATTTCATTTATAAAATATAAGTTCTAATTAGATTTAAGATTTTTAATTCAGTATTTTATATTTTAATAATGCAAATAAAAATGCAATTGTTATTGTGTTATTTGTTTTGTTGATCAATAAGTTTTATTATTTATCTATCTTTGTTATATTATTAATACTTATTCTGACATTAACTGTTAGTTGTTCATATAAATCACACAATATTTTTGAGACCAAGGATTATCAACATCTACTGATGACAAATGTTCACATAAAAAATAACTTCTTCTTCTTCCAAAAGCTCCAAGTTTGTAGATGGCACACTTTATCTTGGATCTTGCCTTCCAGTAAAGTCTCTTTGCCCTTGCTTCTCTCTATTCAGATCCTTGCAGATCAGTACATGATCCTTATCCATAATACAAATATCTTGAGAACAAATTGTGAACATAAAAAATATTAATAATTACAATAAAAAAATATTTGTAGAAAATATTACTACTAAACTGATATAATGTTTTTTTCATATAATTATTATGACTTTACCTTAATATGTAGGACTTCCGGATCAATATAATATGCCTACAGTGTTCAAATCTGTTTTTCGTAATTTTGAGACTTTTGTTGAACCTGAATTTAAACAGTTGATAACCAACGTTTTTTATTATTATACTTTAAAACATGTAAAAAGACATTTAAAACAAATGGTAATAAATGTAAATTTCTCAACTGAAAGTAGTTGTGTTTGAATATGCAATTGAAAAATGAAATCTTGCCTTTGAAACATATTTATGTAATGAATTTGTATTTACTATTTTTTGTTTTAGGAAAATATTTTGTGTTTTATTTTAAAGTAGTAATAGAATAGTTATATTTAAATAATTAATCCTTTGCACTGGTTTAGGACATTAAAGAATTTTCCTCTTAGGTCATATGGCCATTTGTCCGTCATATGGTCATTTGGCCTCTTGTCATATGGCCTTAGAAAAGGCCGTGGCCATTTCTGCACCAGCTTGGATTATTTTTAGTAGTTGTGTTCATGTTAGCTCACTGGGCCAACATGAAACCTCAAGAACACTCGCATAGCAATTGTAAATGGCCATGTAAGTTTTTGTATATTTAAATGATTTTGTGTTCTATGTACAATGCTGGAACCTGGAATCGAACTAAAATAACAGTATTGTTATACTTTTCTGCATTTGCAAACATGGTTATATTTTATAACACTATTTCTACAGTGTTCTAAAGTAGCTCAAGAATAACCTGTCTGTGCAATATACAGTGTGCAGGTTAATTGCAGGTATACAGGTTCATAAAACAATTTGTATGGTATCAGATTAAAAACTTATGGTTCAAGTTGAAAGTAAAGCCCATTGCCCTTGCTTCTCTCTATTCAGATCCTTGCAGATCAGTACATGATCCTTATCCATAATACAAATATCTTGTGAAAAAAGATTTTCTTTAGCGATTTTTTAATTAGAAAATGAACTATTAGAGCCATCATAGTGAACTATTTTTAACATAATATTTGAGTTAGACTGGAAAGAATACAGTAAAAAAACATTATTTGTATTTTGAGTAAAAAAATGTACGTAAATAATTCATCGTGTTTGTTCATTACTTGACTTTAAATGTCTATCCAGTGTTGGGTTGGCATAAACAAAACAATTCCAAGTTGGTGACAGCTGGCAGTCATAATATAGGCAGAGCTGCTGCAGGCTACTGAATGGCTGTTCAGTCTGAGAGGACTAAGCAAGAAGAAAATAATACAAGTTGCTTAAGAGTGGTGTTTGGCCACTGACAGTGGCCTTATGAGTGCAAAGGGTTAATTAAAAATTAAACTTAACAACTTCTTCTACTTTTCAATATTATAGACCAATTACTGTTATTGGATCAATTACTGTTATTATTTAGAAAATTTGACATAATTTGTTATTTTTTAAATGGGTTTTTCTGTTAAAAGATGTATTGTTTTTAATATATTATACAAGTTTGTAATGACGGTTACTCACAGATCATGCTTTAGCTGTTTTAAAAGCTTCAATCCAAGGGTCAAACTTTTGGGAAAGATTTTTTATGATTGGGCTCTTGGAGAACATCATCAGATGATTTTATTCACCCACGTTAAATCACCATTGCCAAAAGTGGCTTTCCGGTGGAGACGAAAATTGCTGCAGGATCAATGCTTTGGGCCATATATTTAAAATTGATTATGTCAACTACAAGAAACTCCCTCTTGTAAAGGACCTATTTTAACTGGGATCCTGTAACCACCCACCAACGACTGTACAATTTATTTAAGCAAAAGATTTGGGTCCTAAGCATTATTCTTCTACAAATAAAAGTAAATAAAAAAAGAACTTAAACTGTCTATTTTTTTAACCTAGTGCTGTACAACTAAAATTTAAACAATATAAACATCACAACACCTGTGATTTGTTTTTTCTGTAAGAGTAAGTTCTTTGTATCTGTCCTATTGAACTTAGATAAATTTATTTTATTCATTAACATTTTATCCTATTGTTACAATTTATAATACCTAAATAGATGTACAACCCATCATACTTATTCTATGGATATTCACACAAGAAATTCATTTCGATTATTTAATGGTCAACATGTATTAAGGTGCTGGATATGTACCTGCTCAAATTTGTTTTTTGTTTGGTGTGGAAAGGTTTCAGGTCTTTGACATGAGTGCAACCTGCTAACTTCCTTTGAGCATCCCGGAGTTGTAAATATTCACTATAATCCTAGTGACGATATTATATGGGCCATGTATATTTTGGCACGAATTTCAGGTATTCCGTACATAGTGCTACTAACTAGGCTGATGACGGTGTCTGAGTTTTTCCACACTGGTTGTCCAGTATGGAATAAATTGTCTCTTCATCCTAAATTGTAATTCTTGACTGCCAATCAAAAGCTTTCTTGAAGTTCTTATGCATCTGTTTGTATATGTTGGTTGTTCGTTCTTAACATGTGTTTGTGTGATGGTAGGCCTATTGTTCTCAGGAACTGCTTTAATTTGCAGATTGTGTGGAAGTTGCACTTAATGGCAAAAGTTAAGCATGGCTGGAGGATTTTCCTTCCAGTAGTGAACTGATGTATTTGTTGCATAACTAAATGCCGATAAATTATTTTTTCACATATTGGAATATAATAGTCTTGAAAATAATTTTGGTTGGATTTGCTTGCGGAATATAAGGTTCTGTAAATGATGTTTGATTCACCATTTGTTTGTGGGGTCTTGAACATTTTAAAAAAATTAATTGTGTTCCACTGTCAGTATGAAGAATTTCATGAGCAACATAAAGGAGTACATATCTTCAAACTGGTGCACTACTTGCCATGTGGTGGCATTGTTAAGCGAAGCTAATTCGACCCATTTACCGAATAAGCTCTGTAATACAAGAACAAAACTTGCCCCTTTTCGAGAGCATGGTAGAAGACCTATTATATCTTTAGACTACATGTAGGAGTGGTTGTGTGCATTAATAACCTGTTGTAAGTTATTGGTTACTCTTTTATAAATATTTTATGAAGTTTCAAACAAATTTGGAATTTATAAGACTTCAACAAATAAAAAAATATATTTGTAATTACAAATAAATTATTTAAAATAAAATGTGTAGATATATTTTCCTATAGAGTTTTTTTTAATATAGATGCAATTAAATTGCTAAACATTATATATCTTTATCTTAATACAAAATAGTTTTACTATAAATTAAGCCCCAGGTTTACATGCACTGATATATCATGGCTCCTCCATGTACAAACTCATTTATATTATGATTCCATTTATGAGATATAAATTCATAATTCTCTCTCTCTCTCTCTCTCTCTCTCTCTCTATATATATATATATATATATATATATATATATATATATATATATATATAAAATCATAAATTTGGGGAAAAAAACTCTTGATATTTGATGGTTTATTGTAGTAAATAAACCATTGAAATTCATATGGTGACCACTTCAAAATCCTTTTATGACTTTTCTGTTATTTTAGTTATCAATTTTAACAACAGGTAGTTTGTATCATTATATAGTTAATCTAGTTTCTATGTTCTATGACAGTGTTAAATCTTCTAAGATAGTGATTACATACAAAAACCGTAATTTTCAAGATAAATGCTTTATTCTTATATTTTATGATTAAGTAGTTATAGTTTATAAACAATTTCATGTGTTTACTAGTTTCATAAAATTTAAAAATATAAGGTAAATTGTGAATGGGATTTCTAGATCTCATTGTTCCTTAATGTAAACATTTTTCATGGTTATGTCATAACTAGTTAACTGTGGTTATGCTTTGTCATACATTGTTATTACCTTTTTTAAATTACCCTTTAAATCTATCTAAAAACTTTAATTATTTGTGGAAATTTTACTGTTATCTTCTGAAATTTACTAAATTTCAAAGAATATGCCTAGGCCTTCTTATATTTACTATAGGCCTATTTGTGCTTATCTGGATGTTTGAGAATTCACTGTTATGTTGTTTTGTACATTGACACAGGTTGATTACATGTGTATGAAATTATTATGCTACATATTTATATTTGTCATATTCAGTTATGTAATAGTATATTATTATAAGTTACAGTTAATATGAGTAATTCTCATGGCCTGAAGAAAACAGATATTTTTTTCTTCCTTGAAAACATAAGGTACTCATTGAAACAAAATGCTTAACATACATTGAAATTGATCTTGAGGAGGGTTGAACTTACTTTCATAACTTAAACATTATCTTCTTCAATATATTCCCCTACATCACTCTTTGTGAATTTTCCATTTGTCAAAGCAGTATTTTAAGTAATTTTCTGAAAGCATGTTTAGGGTGTCTGTTGTTTTTTCTTTCACAGCTCCGACTGTGTCAAATCTCCTTCCTTTCAATGCTGATTTCACTTTCCGAAAAAAATAAGTCACATGAGCAAGGTCGGGTGAGTAGGTTGGGTATTCCAATATAGGGATCCCATGCTTATTCAAAAAACGTCTTGACAACCAGTGAAATATAGGCTGATACATTCTCTTGATGAAGAATCCATGACTTGTTTTTCTACAACTCTATTCGCTTTATCCTTACTTGTTAGTAGAGAGTAGTTATATAATAATTCTCAAGATAATAATTCTTATTTACAGTTTAACCTTCAGGTATCCAATTTACATACAGAATCCCATGGATGTTGAAAAACACAATCATCATTTCTTTAAATTTCGATTAGGACATTCAAGGTTTCTTCAGTCTCAGTTAATGGGCGCTTAGTTTCTTGATTGTAAATAAAAAAAAAAACCACGATTCATTAAGTGTTATTACTCATTTGAAGAGGTTAGGGTCTTTTTTGATGGATTTCAAAAGTGTCAGCACTAATGATCATTCGAGAGTCCTTCTGTCCACCATTTGTGGGCACCATTTTTGATTAATTCATGTTAAAATATTCATACAAAATCTGATGAACTGATTCTTTATTGTTTTTGTCGATCTCAATGACAGCATGAGTGCTCAACTAAAGGTATTTTTGGATTAAATTGCTGATTTTTTTTCAATGTTCTCATCTGTTGTCGATGTTATAGATTTCCTGGATGTATGTCATTATCAATCTCTTCTCGCGCTTCTTTGAACCATTTAAACCGCTCAGAAACTTGAGTATGTGATAAACATTCATCACTTTACATTTGTTTTAACAAAGAATGAGAAAGTTTCACTAAAAACCTCATATTAATGCATTGTTCTTTTAAAACACTAGGCATTTTTCCAATGGGCAGTGGATGCACAGTCTAGTACAAATGAAAGCCACAGTATGATTAAAGGGTAAGCAGTCGTATCAATGGCAGGAATGGAGAGAGGGATTGTCACGTGACTCAGCAGTGTAGCATTTGACCTTGATGCACTCACTAATTGTCTTTAGGAAAATCATTGTGATTATTTTTTATCATTACCACATATAATAGAATATTTTTATATCCTTTACATAATTTCTATGGTGACATTCTATTACTGACAAGTATTATGTTGACTTTCTACTGACTTTATTGACTAGTCTTATGACTTTCTATGATCACAATTTTTTTTTTTTTTTAACGTACAACTATTGTGCACACTTTGGCTAATACAGACGATGGGGATGATTTATAGCGTATGGAAATGCCAAGCCCTGGCCGGGAATCAAACCCGGGTCCTCGGTTTGATCACAAATCATAGACAGATATATATATATCATTACCGTGTCCATTAGTGACAGGAAATGTCATTTTATTAGTTCACACCAGAGTTATGGTAGTTGCAGAAATAGTTCCATTGAATTGTTCCAAATCTGACCAAATGATCTCCAAATTTGAATGCTGCTGCAACTTTGCAAAATAATAATAATTCCACTGTTTCTAAATTATTTTTAATTTTTCTACCTCCATTAGTGTTGGTAATAGATTGAGATTTGTAATAAAAGGTTAAAGGGTGTGGTAGCCCCTAGCACGATAATCAAAGGGCTTATTGTACAACTAAGCCTCTTAGTTTTAAGTTCAGCAGACTGGTGCCCGCAATGAGTTTTAGCAGTCTACCAACTAACTTACTCTGCTGGAGGACCTCAGGATCTTAGAAGCCAAACACCCTTTGTGTTTGGCAAGAGCTCTTTGCTGGCAAGAGCTTCTTAATCATAGATTATGTGGTCTACAGTTTCCTCTTCCTTCCCACAATAACCAAAACATATTTGTAAATTTTAAAAAAATCTGGGATTGTGATTATGAAATAAAATCTAATTACTAAATGCCAAATAATGACTATAACCTAGTATTAATGGTTGGCAGTATATAGGCCGTGGTTTGTGTAGAAGATACACAATAATTCTTCAAATGCTGCATTTTAAAAATGTAAGCCATCCTACAAAAAATAGGAGGATGGATGCTGTGTAATCAAGCTTATTGGCCAGAAAAATAAATCCACAGTGGATGATTTTTAAAATATATTGAATAAATATATTTATTTATTCATTAATTACTATAACCATTAATACTGGGTTATAGTAATTATTTGGCATTTAGTAATTAGATTTTATTTCACCTGACATTTTCAAATTGAATGTTACATTGAATTTTTGGGATTAAAGGTAGGTCTGCTATGACAAGCTTGGCAAACAATTTCTGACACCTAAAATAGTTTAATAAATCTTTAAAATTAACCTACATGTAACCAAAAAAGTTGTATTGCATTAGATAGTTTGTATCTATTAATAATATTAATTACTTGCTTTGACCCACAATTGTGTATTAATTTTTATAAATTTGCTTAGTCTAGAAGAAGGTCAAACATCTTGGACAGTAGAATTGTCACTCAAGATTGGTGAGAGAGATTGGATAAAAGGCCCACCAATGAATGGGAAAGAGCAACCCGGGACTCAAGACCTGGGAAAGAGGGTTCAAGTGTACTTAGATATGGCTACAAATATTCTCTCACCGCTTTCTCCCCAGGACCCAGATCTACCCCACAACTGAAATGAAGTCTCCAGAAAGGACATAGAGATATGTCTAAGAAAATCACTAACTCTTCTCCTTTTTAGACCCAACTCCCTCAGGAAGAAGTTCAAAGATTTCAGTGGAAACCCTCTTGGTTCCCATCTCTATAACATAGAAATGACACTTGAAACTTTTCTTTGGGTTGTATTCTTCTGGTAATATTTCTGCACATAGAAATATTATGTGCATTATATCATTATATCAGTTTTCTTTGTAGAGTTGTTGCTGTGGAATGTTTATTTTCCAAAGTATTGTGAGTTTCACTATAATTACCAAATGCTCATTCTTAGAGTATGTAATTAGATTTGGAAGTTGATGATGTTATAACTAAATTTTGTGGTAATGCATAATTGTAGCCTATATCCAAATAGTTGATCCAATCATGAACAGCTCTTACTATGGAAGAAATTACCTTCAATATTTTCACCTTCTCTCCAGGCCTAACAAACACTACAGGCCGAATGGCTTGTGAGCTATAAGCTAAACTAATTGACAAACTCGAGGCCTCTAAGAATAATAAGGACCCTGTTAAGACACTAGCTGTCCCTTATCCATGGTGAAAGAATCTGATCAAGATCACGCACCATTTCTTGGGCAGCAGAGCAAAGATGATATGAGCCTGCTGTATTTATATTCTATGCCAAGTTACTCGGTTCTGAACTAGTACTCTGCATCGCATTTGTGTAAAACTTCATCTCCATGTGACCATTCATACATGAATACTTCCAGTGCAGTTTCGGAGGAATACAAAGTTCTCCTACTACTGTCCGATTATGCTCTTGCGTTGACAAAAAGAGAATCTTCATCCTCTTGCCGTGTGATTTTCCTCATCCTCGATATTTCACTGGTTTCCCTTGGATTGCTGTAATCAAAAAAACTGATCATCATTAGACAAAGGTATGTAAATTTCACTTAAAGTTCAATTTTCCTATTAAAATAAGTATGGACTATTAGGTTACATTGTATTTTACAACTTAAAAATGTACCAAGTTTTTTCCAAAAATGTATTTTTTAGAATTTTTTACTTTTAGAAAGAAGTCTTATAGATGAATGCTTACAAATACTTAATTTTAAAAAATATGCTTATGAATCTAGGGTTAATGATACATTTATGAAGTAATCAAGCCAAGATAATTCTGATGAAGTTGGTTCCTGTATTTTTCCTAGAGTCGGTGTTATGGTTCATTATGGGGAGTAGTTTATTTGAAGCCATTCACTCCAGAGTTACACATCCCTAGTGTCCTCTTCCAAATAGCTTCAGTAAAGCTTAAGCAAATTACTTTTCTGGAGTCCCACTCACCCAAATGTTTGTTTATTTGTGTTTATTTTTATATTTTATCATTTTAATTTATTAATGTTTTAATTTTTTAATTAAAAAAAGAAACATTTAGTGACTAGGACACATTGATTTTGGAATTGATGTTTTTGTCTTGATATTTTGACACCATTAATTAAAAATCCATGAAAAAAAATTATGGTGGAAACACCATAAATGTTTTCACAAGTTTTTCCATCCTAAATATACTGTCTTAGATTTGTGTCAGCGTATTTTTAATAGTTTGTATCCAGACTAAGTTAATTTCAGTTGTATTCAAAATTAGAACCTTTTAATTTTTTCATAAAGTTAATGTATTTTTTACCTAATTAGTATTCTCTTTTATTTGATACATTATATATCCTGACAGACTTTGTTTTTAAAAACATAAAGAGCTTTGCATAAAAAAAAATATTTGAAGGAAAAATGTACATTGTTAATAAATGTATTAATTTAGGCTAATTATTTGTCAACAAAAATTTATTATTTGTACTTGTACTTTGATCTTTAAACCAAATTGATAGCACACATTTTTTCCATTTATTTTAAGTATAAAGTTCATTGTCGTCAAATATTTTTGATAAGCCTAGATATTAGTATACAAACAGTTGTAGTAGATTTTAGGTCAGCATGTTTTACATTAAATATTTCAACTTAAATCTTCTTTTCAATATTACTATTAGTATATAATTTTATAATACTATTCCTAAATTAAAAAAAAATATTCATAAAGTTTTTGGAATACAAAAATAATAAGCCCTTAATGGTTAGGTTGCTTCTTCTTTATTTTTCTCTTTTAAAATGTCTTTTTAATTTCAAACCTGATACATCAACTTAAGTTATAAGTATGGGTTGGTCATAAAATCAGTTTGAGCAAGTTTCTAAAAATGCAGCTCTCATTTAATTACCAGTAGCTTCCAAGTTAGAAGTTTTGTGGTTAATTGATCTTCAGTTTTGTGTTTATGTGAGTGCCTCCATTTCCTTTTAACTTTTTAAGTTAGAAGTTTTGTGGTTGATTGTTCTTAAATTTTGTGTTCGTGTGGTGCCTCCATTTCCTTTTAACCTTTTAAGTTAGACGTTTTGTGGTTGATTATTCTTTAATGTTGTGTTTGTGTAGTGCCTCCATTTCTTTTTAAGTTAGACGTTTTGTGGTTGATTGATCTTAAATTTTGTGTTTGTGTGGTGCCTTCATTTCGTTTTAACTTGCCTGCAGGGGTACAGACTACCTGCACTTATTGAGAGGATTTAGACGTCCCTCGAAGTACCCAAGTCTAACACACACTTACGACTTTAACACTTTACATTCACACTTACATTTAGGGAGGCGATAAAATAACAACAACAACAAAGTATCTTTTAACTTTTTAAGTTAGAAGTTTTGTTGTTGATTGCTCTTAAATTTTGTGTTTGTGTGGGTATTTCCATTTCCTTTTAACATTTTTGTAATTTTAAACATTAGGTGTGTATTGTATTTTGTAAAAATGTTTATTTAATTTAATTTTTTGACATTTATATAATTAAAATTTCCTTTTATATACCATACTGTTTAGACCGCTTTTAAGGAAATAAAATCCTTACTCAATGAATATTGTTCAGCAAACTTTTTTTTATCATTAGTAAGAATATGATTGCATGAAATAAAGGTATTTAATTAATTACAGTTATCTTATAGTCTAAACTTGCAAAATATTCATTAAAATATTTTCAAGGTTAGAACTCAGTTATTCGTGTATTTATATAATTTGAAAATTCCATAATATATCATTTGTAAAAATTTGAGTAAAATCCTTTATTTAAGAATAAAAATGCTTTTTTAATGTAAACAAGTATTTGGTAATTATACTTTCTATAAAATACATGTAAAAAAAGATATAAATATACTATTTATAATATAATAAGAAATATGCTATTTATATTCATCCATTTTAGCAATCTTTTTAATGCTTGCATTTAGTACCTTTAGGCAAGTTACATGTGGAAATTAACACGGAGCCAGAAGGGGGGTTAACTTTAAAATAATAAAATAGTTTAAGCCATAGGCCTACCTCATTTTAAAAGTCCTTTCTGTTTATCAAAGATAAGTCTACATTCTATATGCTCATAATACATTTGTTGGAATGTGCTGTTAGACTTTGACATTGGAGGACAGGAAGTTTCTTGTTTATCTGCTTCTTCACATAACTACAGATAAATTCAAATCTACAGTGCAACTAATCTAGTATTAAGTGCGCAGCTGAAGTTTGGGTTAAAGCTATTTTTTATGTAGACCTGCTAAAAGCTAGGCAAAAAGATAATTACTAGTATTATTTGCTATTCAAATGCGCATTTATCATATAAGCTTATCATGTTAAGATAACCTCAGTGTTTACAAAACGGGAACATAAGATATATTTTGTTTTGAAATAAACAACAGTATATTAATGTCAAAAGTTTTGATAACATCAGCAAAGTGCCTTTTTGTTTTCAGAGTAATAATTGAATTAACAATTCATAATTATGGCACAAATGTTTTTAAGTAAGCATGGATCAGATATTGAGGTATGTAATTTAGACAACCAAATGTAGTGTAATAATAAATTAATAAACTGCACTTTTTGTTTTCTTTTAATATATACTTAGGTACCTGTATTCAGAATCTCAAAAGAACTTTTTACCTATACTTTAGTTATAGGTATAATATTGCTTGAAAAAATATTAGCAAATTTATTAAAGTTATTGTTGTTAAGTCTAGGTTATTTAGATGCATTTTATAAACATATACACTTAAATATTGCCAGTATATTTAAAAACTGTTAATTTGAAGGAAGGTAGACTGTTTTTTTATGATATTTTTATGAATAAAAAAAATACCTTTATATTTCTATCATTTCAGATTCAAAGGTAAACAATAATTTGAATGTGATATAAAAAAAGTAGTATCCACTTGAAGGTTTAAGGAAGTATAGTAAATTTAAAATAGAGTAGGCCTACTATTAGTCTAAAGGCAACCTAAATGGATGAGTGTTTTATTGTATTATAGTAGCTTACCATAACATTATCTTTCCTAGTAGAACATAAAGTACGAGTTTAAATGATTAACACTGTAGATAAAAGTCAGTTAAAACTTCTGTGTAGTAAATTTTTTCTTTGCCTAACCTACCTTTCATAATTACTTTAATTTAAAAATTAACATTTACAAAAAAATATGAAAGAAATCAAATAAAACATGATAAATATCAAGTGATTTTTTCAATTTTATTGTAAAGGAACGTTCTTTTTTTAATGTTATCCACTGATTTGAGTTATGATCATTTATGTATGATTAAAATTTGAGCAAAATCAGTTAAGCTGGTTTGACTTAAGAATCTGGTATTTTTCATTTTTATTATCATTGCCTGTGTTTTTGGTTTTTTAATGATAGTTTCCTGATTGTAATGTGGAAGAGGAATCTTATTTCCCACATATTTAATCATCTGTATCTTAAAAATAGTTCATTGTAAGTTCTTTAAATGTATTTTTCAATTCCTGGATGGGACCCCTTAATTTTTGTTTTTCACTCCAATTTAATTAAATAAGATCGTTCAAAACTTTCTGTTTGTTTGTAATTATCGTGAATATTTAAATATGTGGACAAAGATATTACGATTGATTTGTGGGAAAGAGAGTGGAGTATTTTTATGGTTTTTCTGCTTACAGTCGTTTTTTTATAGTTTCAAAGAATTTATTTGCACTATATAGTCTGTACAAATGGTGTGGCTTTGTATGAAAATAAACCATCTGCCACTGATATAGACTTTAAAATTAAATACATTTAAAAAAGCAATATAAAATTTGTTTAAATTTACAATCTATACATGTTTTTTTTATATTGTATAATATCTCTTATAATTTCTTATTGTTGTTATACAGAATATTTTGAAGTTGAATCCAAAAATCAACTCGCATGCTGTAGTGTTACCAACACGATATACCAAAAACAATAAAAAACATTGGAAAAGGAATTCAAGCAAAAATTGTGAGGTACTGTATACAAAACTGGTTATATACACTTTCAAGTAAATATTAAAAGTAAAAAAGAAGTAAAAGTGTTGAGTAAAACAAATGACTAATTCCATTTGTTTATAATATTTTTTAAAGTTTTATTAGTTTATAACACATCCATACACTTAATAGTTTAAATTTTCATGAAAGGAAGTCAACCAAACAGTTTTACTAGCAGATAGTATGCCTAAAAATTTGGGATTTTGTTGTCATCATTATGGCTACACAGCTGTGTGTTATGATTATTCAAAATGTACTTTAAAAAATATTCATTTTTCCAAAACATACTGCATCACTTAGATCCTTTCTCTTTTGGGTTTTGTGAGGCGTTATTTACAACACCGAATTTTAGTCCCAGTTTATAGTGATATTATAATCGTTGATCATACTAAATTTGGGGTAATGTAGGCTATTGAAAAGGGTGTTACAATATATTTCTGTGAAGGGCTTGTTGTCTACTGACAGCCCTGTTTATAGAGATTAACAAAAGCTTTGTGACTATTATTAAAGTTGAAAAATACAAGTAAATTTGTAGCTACACACAATATAAGCAAATAATTTGATGAATAATGACAAAAAAGCTGTTAAAGCTACAGAATGTTTCAAGCAACATCACGCTACAGATGTTGCTGTTCCTTTAACAAATAAAGGAGGAAATTTCAAGGTAATGCATAATTTGGTTACGGCTTATACAATAGGCTTACAGATTATTAAGACGAGATTATTGAGTATGGAACAAACCATGGTATGAGCATAATTCTTATCTCTACTATGACACTGTTAATACCGATTGTCAAACGTGTCAACATATCAGAAACATTGCAGTGCGTTTTTGACTGGTAGGGCGCTTCCTTAATGTCCTCCAACTCCGCTGGACGTCAGGGCCAATTTAGTAAATGACTACTGGACATGAGCCCAGGGGTGCAAAATTTGAGGAAAATAAGAACAGATGCAAATGAAAAGTAAGTACATAAAGTAATATATATATATATATATATATATATATATATATATATATATATATGCATATATATACAGTAACATTTCAGATATGACCCCCATGAAACCATGAAACAATATTTTTGTTTACTTAAAGTGCTGGTTGTATGCATCTAGTAATTTATAAAGTGTGTAGATGGAAATAAAAAATGTCAAATGAACTAGAGAGAACTATTCCAGCATCAAGGAAAGTAAGTTAGAAAGTACATTCCTGAATTTAGAAGTTACAATGAGAATTTATCTTACTCTTCTTCCTGTTATAAACTGTATGACAGAAAGCTTTCCAGCACTCAAGAGAAGGCTGAAAAAAGATCAATGATGGATAGTGAAAAGATGAACAAATGTTTGTTGCTATCAACGCAAAGTGATATAACAGTGAAAGTTGAATACAAAGATTTGATTTACAAAAGACTAGGCTAGAAAGAAGCTATTTTTTTAAAATAAGAAATAAATGTATGAGAGGATGACCTAAACATATTTATGATGTATAATGTACATATTTATATGTATTCAGTATGATGTACATAGTTCTTATTATGTGTATGTAGTAATAGCAAATGTTTTATGATCATTATATAAAATATAATACAATAAGATGGGTGGGAAGTCTGATGAAGTAAGAAATGAGGTATGTAGGCCTATTACAGTGATTACTATGATATAAGAAATAGATTATTATTTCTTATAACTACTAGTTTGCCATTCTGGGACACAGCATGTTCAAAGGTGGAGATTCTACAAAGGAGTGTTAAGGTAAATCTTTTCTGAATGAAAACTGTGAAGTCAATAACTGAAGTTGAGGTTAATGGATTGGAATGGGTGTGCTTCATCATGTAGTGCCCAGGGTGCTATTGACTTCTAAATCGGCTATGCTGCAATTTTTTTTTATATGTATAAAAATACAGTGAGTCAGTTCAGTTCACTTCGCCACTGCAGTTCAGTTCGGTTCTGGGTGGATCGTCTGCATTAGCCCAACTGTGCACAATAGTCGGACGTTAAACACCAAAAAAAAAAAAAAAAAAAAAGCTGGTGGCCATGTAGTCAAATCTAAAATAAATTTTAAACATAAAAGATAAAGTTAATAAGTAAAACCAGGTTCAAGAGATAAACAAGTACATTTATCTCTTAAATAAATGTTACTCTCATGTTTGTTTTAGCAAATATTCAGCTGATTTACAAAGTAAAACAGCTTTAGATAATTATATATATACAATCATTAAAGTGTATATTGGCAAAAATAAAATGACATTTTAATAAAATATTAAGCATGTCTTATTAAATTTACAGCACCATATTAATTGTTAATTTTAATATCAATTGCTTGTAGAATAATTGTTCTTTACAAAACAACTTTGATGATATAAAGCACACAACTCTAAGTGAAAGAGGTGCATTGAAAGAAGCTAATCGTTGCCTCAAGTGTGCCGATGCACCTTGTCAGAAGTCTTGTCCCACTCAATTGGATATTAAAAGTTTTATCACCAGCATTACAAATAAGGTAAGTCGTTTATTGTGCATCAACATGTTTACTCCACATGTTTTGACCGTTTGTATCTTCTGTTATCATATCCTTCCTGACTTAATCCCATTATTCCTTCTTTGGTTTACTGGCAGCCCTGCCTGCTGGCAATCCTCTCCATAACTCCTCTAGTACTCTTTCATTTCCCTTCTTAGGAAGACACATTTTACCTTCTCAGAATATGTCTTGCCCATTCTAAATGTTGACTTCATATTTCAACTGTGGCATCTAGCTCATCGTACATTTTCTGTACTTAACATAAAGTAATAATAAGAAATAATAACTAAGAAATAAGTTATTAATAATTGTATTTTGCCATATAGGTTTCTCCATTTCTAACAATAAAAAAAATCTTTTATCAACTTTGGATACCGTCTAATACACATTTTCTCAAGTTTTAATCTTTAAAAATAATATATACCAGTTCATTATTTTGTTTAGCAAGATGCTTTAGTATTGGAGCTAAACTGTTGGACACAGATAGATAGATTGAAGCGTAAGTTAGAAAGAAGATAGAACCTTTCTTTATTATTCATGTGGTTTTGATTACTCATGTTTTGACTTCCAATGACTGAATTGGCTTCCAATTGAGAACCATCTTTTACGGACTTTATAGATGCACCTTAATTTTTTCTTAAATAACTTTTTTACAATTTTTATTATTAGATTGCAAAGCGAAACTAAAAAAAATCTTAGTTTATTTTTATTTTTTCCCATACGAAACTAGCTACTAACAAAAATATTGTACTGTTACTGTTAACACAAATCACTTTCAATTCAAGTTCACTGGCACCTTAGACTGTAATGACGCATTATAGGCTAGACAGTGTTCTGGGTTTGTGAATCCCTGCAACTCATATTCATTGCATCATTGAACTGCTGCTGCCAGTTAAGTCCAATGTTGCCAGATAGAGATAGGTTTTCCGCAGCATTGAAAGCAGTGGCCATTTTTAAGACTGGAGGGAATTTTAAATCAAACACTGGACATTTTTATTTTAATTTCAAGTACGCACTGAATTTTTGAGGCAATTTTTCGAAGAAAAAGGTATGTCCGTAAAATATGGTACTAATTAATTAAGCACTTTGGTACCCAAGTTGCCCTACCAAGCAAATTGATTTAGACATTATTTACTGAGTTGAATATTGAGGTCACATATCCAAAGTTGTTACAGATGGGTAAGTGTGCTTCCACTATGGAATGAAAATTTTATACATTAAAAGATAAACACAATATATAATATTTATGAAATTTTTAGGATGATGTAACAAAAAAATATATATATTTATTTGTTGCGTTGACATAAGAAGATAATTTATAATCTAATAAATAAATAAATGAATAAATCTAAATAGGAGTAATAGTTTGGAGAATTCATAATTGTAACTTACTTAATAATGAACCTTGGGGCTAACCTGCACCTCACAGAGCAACAGAATTTAGAGGCAGCAAAATTCAGAGGGCAGAGCTTAGAGGCAAAATTATTCCCAGTCTAGTATTAGTAACAAAAATTTATTTTTACTTAAAAAGGGAATATGAGAGAACATAAAATGTATTGTTGTTACATACACGCACGCATGCACGCGCACGCACACACACACACACACACACACACAGATTGCTTATAAATATTTTTATCCTTTTTATTTTTTTTCATTCATTCATTTAATCTATATAAGTCTATATATATGTTGTAGATGTGCAATAATACTGCATTTAAATAAGTAATTTTTATAAAATGATTTAAAAAGGCTTCTTTCTAGAATATGAAAATCTGTTTCATTAGTACTCTTTGTTCGATTTTCATGGGAAAATGTTTTCACACATTTCAATGAAACTTTTTTATTTGTTATATGGAGCTGTTACAGTTTTAATCAATCTCAAATTGTCATACACTTATATAAAACAAAATGAATGGTGAGTACTCAAAATGTCTTGATTCATTTGTCTGTTATGTTAAAAGGCATTTTTCCGCTTTTTACTGGAACTTGGTTTGACAAATTTCAATGAGAACCTTTATGTTTGTTAAATACAATTAGTTTTTAATGGTTTTAGATAAGTCTAAACTGTCATAAACTTATTTGTTACAAAATTTCAGCCACTCAAAATGTCTGACTTATTTTAAAATTGTGTATTTCATGAGGTTTAGAAGTCAGGTTGATTGATTTGGTGTGTTAAGTGAATTGTATTTTTTAAGGTGGACACTTTTTAATTTAATTTAGTTTTTTTCATTTCTTACATTGGAAAAGCCAAAAACTGATGTTACAAAAATTTCTTTCTAGTAGACAAATTACCGCAGGGAAGCACGAATATACAGCTAGTATAATTTATATAAAAGTGGAAGTCACTAATTGACTGATTACTGCATCCCAAAAATGTCAATGCCTATAAAGTTGAAACTTTGGATGGTGGCTGCATTTATAGTGTAGGTATGCCGTAAATCTGGTTAAAAAAAAGATTTTTTATGTGGTTTAGAAAAGCTTGTTTCTAGAACATGAAAATGTCGGGTTTTTTCACTATTTGTCTGGTTTTCACAGAAAACATCTATATAATATCATTTAAGATCACAATATCATCAAAACAAATATCATTTTATCATTCTTCATATGCTTTAAAATTATTATTTTACTTGTAATATAAAAAATGTTTGAATTAAGATTATTACTTAAAAATATTTGTTTTATATCAGAATTACTATGGAGCAGCAAAAGCAATATTTTCTGATAACCCACTTGGCCTTACATGTGGTATGGTTTGCCCTACAAGTGATTTATGTGTGGGAGGATGTAACCTTTATGCAACTGAGGAAGGACCTATTAACATCGGAGGACTTCAACAATTTGCCACGGAGGTACAGTATCAGTACTGTTCTTTATTTACATACACCATATATAAGGATGCTCACGTGCACGCGCGCGCACACACACACACACACACACACACACAGCTGGTCATTGCTATTGCCAAATTATAATGAATTCTGTAAAAGCATTACACAAACTTCCTTACATTCAATTAATTAGTTTTTGAAACAGTCAGGTACAAAAAAAATTGGGTCACATTTTTATCAGTATCTGAAAATTTTAAATGAAACAAATTTATAGTTCAGGAGTTATTCAGAAAAAACATAAGTTTTG
The DNA here is from genome assembly GCA_022606455.1 of Callitettix versicolor. NCBI lineage: Eukaryota > Metazoa > Arthropoda > Insecta > Hemiptera > Cercopidae > Callitettix > Callitettix versicolor. The sequence continues at coordinate 29,419,869 of CM040182.1, forward strand.
TTATTTGTTTTTGATTTTTTTTTAAGTATTACCTCAAAACCATTAAGTTGTTTACTTAAAATAGTGTAGTGAATTGAGTTATAAAGCTTAATATTTGATAAATTATTTTGGAAAATTATACTGATTTTCATTTTCTTCCAATATTTCCTGAACCAGATTTTTTAGATCTATAGTGACCCATCTATTTTGTTTGGATACTTATGAACTACATTTGAGCAAAATTAGTAGTTTTTGTAAAAGTAAAATATAAAGGCATAAAAAGTAGTTTGTTTAAAGGGAAAAGCACAGGTTTTTTGTATCTTCTGTTTACTGGATTGTATGTTAAATTTTAGAACTATTAACTAAGCCTACTAACTATCAGAGTCAAGGAAACTGAGAGATTTAACCAGGAGACCAGTAGAAATTTAAAATAATAGTAATTATGTTTCTTATGTTAAATACATTTTTTTTTAATAATAGTGAGATGATCCAAGAAAATACCCTGGTACACTGCTGCAAACACTAATTTTTCAACACACAACACATTAGCAGTTCACTCATTAAAAATGTCTGATGATTTGGACCATTTAAGGTGCTTGCATTATTTCCATTAGGCCTGCAAAATTCATTCCACTGTATTTCAGAATGCCTTTCATAATCGTTTACCTCTTGTGGCAAAGTGGATCATGTAATTTTGAGGGGAAAAAGCATTCTGAAATGCAGAAAAATGTTAGTTTAGGTTTAAAATGTAGTATTTTATTTTAATTTATAAAATAGTTACAAATTAGTTACCATGCTAACAATTTAGAATAAACCATAACCACTATGCATCATTGACTAGTTCATTTGTATGTATATTTAGTTTACAACATAATAGGACATTTTATTATTCTATTTGTGTGCAAGCAGTATCTTGAATGGTTTTCTTATTTTAGTGCCAGTCCTTACCTGTTCATATTTCAACGCTGAATTCAGTACTTGTAAGTTTCATTGGTTTACAGTTATCTAACCATACTATTGCTTTTAGTTCCTTTTCCGTACTCAATATACTAAGTTTTTACTCAATGTCTAAGTTATATTTCATATAAAATACTCAATGTCATGCTGAAATATCTAAATCATAAAACTTATAATACTCACAGCAATTTTCATGAAATTACAGGAAGAGAACAACTGATTAGGGATGAGCATCAATAGTCGATGCATTTTGTCAATTTCGCATCAATGATAGGCAGTTTTTTTTTATACGTTGGTGGTTGACAGTTGATGTTTTTTAGATTTTTTCACACAACATGTCTTGTATAGATTTTGAATGTTTTATAATGAAGATTTTTAGATTTTTGATATTACGACAATATTTTATCACTATTTTAAGTAAAAATACTTCAATTTTCAAAAAAATGGTTCTGTGTCTGTACTAAGCAATATGTTTGTTGCAGTTTTCCCTCTACCTCTTATGAATTATCAATGCTGATATGACTTTCACCCTCTGTTCTAATAACAAAACACTAATTTTTGCAAAAAATCTATGTTTCACATACCAAAACATCATTGTATTTTAATTGATGTCTTAGTGACATCGATGGATTTTAAACATGGCATGTCCAGAAAGTAAATACCATTTAAAAAAAAAATTATAAAACTTTTTTTAATTTATGCGAAACATTTGAAAAAGAGGGTACCTTAAACTACTTTTGTACATAATTTCCACCAATGTTCAGGCACTTGTCATAGCAGTCAACCAACTTATCCAGTCCTTCCTCAAGGAACAACAGCACTAATGATGACAGCCAGAGCTGTACAGAATGTTTCGCATCATCGTCAATTTCAAAGCGCTTATCACCAAGCTCACACTTCGTGTGCAAGAACAGATGGTGCAAGTCTGGGCTTTATGGTGGATGTTAAAACTGCTCCTAATAGAACTCTTGAATAAGAGCTTGAGTATCACCAGCAGCATGGGGCTGAACATTATCATACGAATCCTTGGCTGAGCAACTTTCTTTTGTTTTGAATTGTACACTGAAGATTTCTCAAGGCCCACTTTCTTACCATTCTACCACTTTGCATCTACCATTACATTACATTTTCACTGTCAAAATCTTTAATTTGTTGATGAATTTTGGCTGGCTTAATGTTGTTTGCGTTGAATCTCACAGTCACAGAATGAAAAATTGGGTTCATGAATTGTCCTAAACATTTTAAATGCAAACAGAAAACTGGAAACACTACCCAAATCAACCGTAATGGCGTCAATGAAGAGGCAATAAACCAGGAAGACTAGTGCGCTTGCACATAGCGTCGATAGTTGCGCTGTGGTGGCAATAGAACAAAACAGTACTTACTTCCTGGATGCGCCTCATACATAATCACATTTTGTTTCCTTCTCATGATTTGACAAATGAGGATGTACTGTAGGTCATTTCTGATAATGTGTGGTGGTTAACCAAATTAACATTTAAAGCATGGGAAATTAAGAGGTTATTCACTTTCTGCAAAAAATCTCAATAAAAAACATATGTAATATTAGAATCTGTAATATAATGTGTAGTCTTTATTGCTGATTTTTTTTTTTAGAATTTACAAGTGTTAATTTGAATTTCAACATTTGTACAAATTGACAGAAAACAATAATTTCATTGGGAGATAACAGTAAGTCTCATTTACTTTCAGTAATGTATGTAAATAGGTAGAGTTACACTTATTGAAAATGCAGACTCAGTATATTAGTTATGTATATCTTTTTAGGTTTTCAAGGAAATGCAAATTCCCCAAACCTTACCAGCAAATGTAAAAGTTGATTTTGCAGAAACAAAAATAGCTCTCCTAGGTTGTGGACCTGCTTCTTTATCATGTGCCACATTCCTTGGCCGCTTAGGCTACAAAAATATTCATATTTTTGAAAAACAGAAATATCTTGGAGGACTGAGGTATGAATTATGTAAAACTGTGTTTTTGTAAAAAATTAACTTTAGAATTATAGTTACTGAATCATAATCAAAGCGTACTGAATTATGCTTTGACATAATCATGTTATTTATATTCTGTATTATGTTAAAAAATAATTCTTTTTTTATTAATCAACCCATGGCAACAATATGTCTCAGAATAAAATTGTATGTGTTAGCATATTTTATAAGTAATTTGTGTAAACTGTTAATTAAAAAATATTATGCAGTAAACCATAAGTTGTTTAACATACCAGTTCTTCAATAATATGATAGCAAAAGCTTATGTGGTTTGGTAGTGTCGATCTGTGTGATGGTCAAAGATTCGTTCGGACTAAGACTACACCTGGCCAGTATAGTGTGTTAATCTCACATAGAACTAATGATTTTTTCCATACAAATTGGATAGAGTTCACTTGTCTGGTTGAATGGGTACAACTTAAATGAACAATACCTGTTTTGGGTGACTTCATTATAAGTTTCAAATATGTCAAACATTTTGGATAATTTTGTCTTAATGTGTATATCCATTATAAAATATTTTTTTAATTGCAATTCATATAAAATACATTTAACAACAAACAAAAATTATTAAATTTTTGTTCAGTTAAAAAATTCTGTTACAGAAAGGGTTAATTAGTACAACACTTAAAAAAAATCTATAAATCTTAAAGGGGTATTTTTTTCAACCTCCGAGTGTACTGTGAAAAGGCCTGTTGAGTGGTTGGAGACAGAGCTGTGCACTGGACAATAGCAATCTTCCACTAAAACCACTGCTACTTCCAACTTTATAATGCCATTTCGAGCTGATCTGTGGATTTGTAAACATGGCCATGTCTCCTGACAAGTGCAAAATGCAAAGTGTGCATTATATGTGAAAGGAATAATGCAGCAGAAATTTGTGAGTGATGCTTTTGTGTGAGAATTCAACAAACATGTTCAACAACAGTAAAGTCATGACTACCACTACAGAGAGCCATTCAGAACAAAAGAAGATGCATGCTGCCTTCTGGAATTGATTTCATTCATGACAACACAGGATTAGCAGCATGTGCTGCTGCTAGGGGGTTAGGACCCAACAGCTTCTTGTGCAATGCCGATGGGAAGTTTTCGATCACCTGTCATACTACCTGGATCTTACTCCGAGTGATGAAGACAAAATAATTTAATATTTTTTGTTTGTTAAATGTATTTTATATGAATTTTAATTTTAGAAATATTTTCTAATGGACATACACATTAAGACAAAATTATCCAAAATGTTTGGCATGTTTGAAATTTATAATGAAGTCACCCAAAACAGCATTTTATACTCAGCTCATTCTGTGATAAATTTTTGCAATGATATTCTCTTCTGCCTGAAAAAACATATGACACTTTACAGTTTGTACCTGGTGGAAGAGTCAGTAGGTGTGGCCATGTTTAACAACCTGTATCTCAGCTCAAAATGCCATTATAAAATAAGAATGGTAGTGGTTATAGTGGGATCGATGCGCTAACGTACAGTGCACAGTTCTACTTACTACCGCTCGACAGACCACTTCATGATAGATTCAGAAATTGAAAAAAAAAATAGCCCTCATGCTTTTTGACAGGGAACCATTGAAATACTCTTAGACTAGTGCATGGAAGTTGGAAATACATATTGTGTAATCAGTACATTGAAACAGAAGTAATTCTTTTATGGAATGAAAAAGACTTATAATTTTTGGTTCAATAAAGATCAACAGACATATTTAACTTAGCCAAACAAGTTCTAAGACATAAAAAGAAACATTAAAATAAACTGAATTGACTATGGTTTTGAAAGTGTACAAAAAATAGCTTTAGGCTGGTTTTCCAAATGGATAGTTCCCACTTTTATCATTATAAAAAACATAATTTAAATTATACCCACAGGCTATTGAATTTCATTAATATTATAAATTAAATATTAACATTATAATTATATATTTATATAATTATTTTGAAATTTTTAGGCTTTAACTGTGTGGAAGATGTACATGATTTGATCTATAAAAGTATTATACATTAGAGTTTTGTTACTAACTGCAAGTTTTATTCAAGTAAAATTCACTTGAATATATTCCTTGTAAATGATCTTTATGGTCAAAACCAGTAGTGATTAGTATAAGTCCGTTACAGGTTAAAACTGTGTAATATTTTTATGAACCACATTATTAACATTGTTTTATTATTACATAATACAGTCGTACCTTTTTCTTACATCCTCTCAACTTACATTTTTCCCATATATACATCATTACTACATTGCATCTACATATGTTATTTATTGCTACTTACATTTTTGTTAATAAAAGAGGAAGTTGGAATTAGTTTCCCACTGTTGGACAATATGGGCGGAGACCTAAAAAACAGTTTTCCGCAATACAAACAATAAGCAAATAAAGTAATGTTATATTTATATGGATTCAGTTTAATTGTTTTGAACTGCCTTCTAAATTTTAATAATATGCAAAGTTTATAGAATTTTTTACTCCTGACTTACATCTTATATCGACTATCTACCATGGAACAAATTTCAACGTAACTTTGGGTTGCTGCTGTATGTTTATATGTTTAAAATTTATATGTATTTGTTATTTTTCATTTGAATATTTATTAACAGTTCATCAGAAATTCCTCAATATCGATTGCCATTTGAAGTAGTGTCATTTGAGGTTAACCTTGTTAAAGATTTGGGAGTTGAAATTCATGCAGGAAAAGCTTTAGGATCAGATGTCACAATTAAGGTAAATATTTTCGCTCTTTTCATAATAAGTTTAATAAGCTTTTTTAGGATGTTTTTTGTGATATACTGTTAAACTTACTAGAATAAATCAAATGATATTGTGTGGAATTATGAATATAAATTATTGTGATTTTATTGAGTGAAATGGGAAATTAATATTTGTGGCAAGACTACAAATAATTCCTCAAGTGAAATTTTATTTAAAAATAACAAAAGTATTGCTTAAACAAAAGCAATTGAAGAGTAACCAAACAATTTTACATATTACATAATTTTTTAATAACATGCCTATTGGCAGGGATCAACAATTTATTTTAGTGTAATGTAAACATCACACTTAAACGCATAAATATAGTAATGTAAAGCGCTAACTATCAGGGATATAACCTGTCCATATAGTAAAAAATCTGGATAATTAGAAAAATGATAAAAAGAACAGTAAAATATCACAAAACACTTTTCATTTTACTTGTTGTATTATTATATGTTTACAATAGTAAAGTAAGAATAAGGTCTATTGTATTTAGAAAAGTGGGGTTTTGACATTTATCAAACTATAAAAACAATAGTGGCCTACAGGATGTCCAAATGAGTCAACTGTTTTTGCTGATGACAACTTTAATACCACAATCTAACCTGCTTAACACTTGCTATACATTATCCGCAGAAAGATCACTATATAATATTTACAGAATGAAAAACTTGATTTCACAATTTTTACTGCAACTTTCTATTTTTTGAAATGTCAAATCAGATGATTGTTAATCCATATAATCTACAATTACTGTTATAATAACAATATAATGGATCAATGCAACAATAATCTGTTATATTTCTTATATTAAATTTAATTAAATTAAATTTAAATATTAAATCTGTTATATTAATCATTAAAATTATTTTTTTTTTTAGTTTACTGGATATAACAGCATTTTTTTTTTTTAATATACTGGTATAACCAAGATTCACTGCACATTTTTAATTAATATTATTAATAGTATGGCTTCACAATATCAAGCTGAATATTTAAATGTTTTCAATGTTATATTTATAGGGCCTACAAAATGAAGGCTATAAAGTTATATTTGTGGGGATTGGACTACCTGATGCTAAAACAATACCGGTGTTTGAAAATTTAACAAAAGAAATGGGATTTTATACTTCAAAAAATTTTTTACCGGAAGTTGCTCAAGGCAGTAAACCAGGTAACACTTTTGATTAGTCATAAATTATGAAAACTTTATATTTGGTCAAACTGTTGGAAAAATTTAATATAATTTTTCAATTTTGTAAATAGTTTTAAAAAATACTGACAAGAAAATTTTGAAAATCAGAATTAGTTTAGTAAAATGTTAGAGGAAATTTCCTGCATTTGTTGTACAGCTATAGCCATACAACATTAATATTGACTTTAATGTTCTCATGCAGCATTTGTTGGGGAAAAAGATTAGATCGTGTTTTACAATACAGAAATGTAGTTGTTGCTTTATCATTGCAACCACTAGTAGTCTGCAAATATTGACACCAGAGCTGCTACAGCAATGCTTATTCTGTCATCTTATTCATGTTTTAGAAAAGATTGTCACTACCATTTCGATATTTGTAAATTATCAGTGGCCGGATATTGCAAACTGTACTGCGCACAAGCAAAAAATTTTAACCCATGATTTCTTTTTTTAATTGGAATATACTATATATGATTAACATTTTTAAAAAAATAACTGCAGTAACTGGCACTGCCTATTTGACGTTTTTCATCAATGTGTGATTATGTCAATTTAATTTAATTAATTATCTACTTAAATTACTATTCCATTAATTTCATTATGAATTTGGTAAGCAATTTGCATATATTTTGTAACTTTACTTTTGAAAAAGGCTCAGTAATAGAAATATAAAAAGACAGCTGCTTGATTCAAATTTTACACAAACTGTAATATTGTTCTAAGGAATCTTAAACAAAAACTGATATTTCAGATTAATATTTATTACACAAAAAACATGCTTCCTCGTTCACATTTTAAACACTCTAAAGTTTACCCTTTATGGGTCACAACTAATATAGCTGATCAGTTAATGCATTTTAAAAAAATATTTGGAACAGAAGATAATGAAAAGGTTTGGCGTAACTAGTTTATTCTAAACAAAAATGAATAACTTTATTAATAATGCAATATATAAATGCAATACCAGAATTCACAACCCGTTAACCACCACTGGTTTGTTTATTCTATTACTCTATTCTATTTATTATGCTCTCAGTGTTTATTAATACTCTTAAACAATCAATAATATTTTGTTTGCTCAAAATTTGTTTTGCTTAGCACCACAGGTTTTGTTTATTTGTTTATCAATTAATTAATATACAGTGATACCCCAGCTTACAGTCCACCTGGATAATGGTCAATTTGGACAACAGTCTAATTAAGGAATGAAAAATGATCCATATTATAAGTGTTTTCATTTTGTTAATTTATTTATAAGCACATGTGTAAAAATAGAAATAACATTGTACTGTGCTATAGAAATAAATATTGTGCTAAGTTAACATAAACAAGCCTTTGGTTGATGGGTGTTTGGTTTTTGTAGGGAAATAACTTCCAGGATATTTCTTAGTTATCCGTTCTCAGAATGCCCACTTCAATTCCCTTTTCTGTCATCTTACCTAATTTGATGTAGTGTTTCATCAACTCTTTTACTGTGTGTTTAAGTTGTTAGTCCCTTAAAAAATTTAAAGACAATATTATTATGTTACATACTTTTGATATTAAATTTAACAAAACATTAAATGTCTGTATACATGTTTCAGACTTTTTTTTTTTAAATCCTGTTTTCATTTTTTTATGAATATTAATTAAATGGGTTCTAAAAGAAGTGCTGGTGATAGTGGAAGTAAAAAACAAACTTTGACTATTGATCTACAAAAAGGTACAGTATGACGTAAAAAAATATATAAAATGATTTGTCCTGTGTATATATGTGAAATAATTACATTTGTGTGAATTTAGTTAAAATAAATTTACTTCTGTTCTGTGAATTTTCTTCATCTTTGACATATTAATAGTGAGTACTCAATTTTTTTCTGTGTAATAAATTGAAATGTTTTCCATAAGTCTCTATTATAAAGATGGACTCTTACAGCAGTCTGTGTACAATATAAAAGAAAAGTGGTGATGAAGAAAATCTAAGAGACATAATTGTCATTAATAATGTTTTTTACACAATACATTATTATCCAAATTGTTAAATAAACAAAAAATTATCTCCTAGAGTGCACAATTAGAAAAATTTGTTCTTAGTTTAACTTATTTTATGATTTTCCAGGTATATGTGCTTGTAAAGTCTCTCTTCCATCCTTGTATGGAAATGTAATTGTATTGGGCGCTGGAGACACAGCTTTTGATTGTGCTACTTCTGCTCTTAGATGTGGTGCTAAGAAAGTATTCGTAGTATTTAGAAGAGGTTCAAGTAATATTAGAGCAGTGCCAGAAGAAGTAAGTACATAATTAATTTATTGTTATATTGATTTTGTGAGTTCTTATTTCTCAAACATTCACTTTCCCTCCTGTACACACACACACACACATACACACACACATATATATATATCAAAAAACCGCAGGGGGTGCAGACTAGCTGCACCTATTGAGAGGATTTAGACGTCCCTCTTGGTACCTGAGTCTAATACACACTTACACTTACAACACTACACTTACGACTTTAACACTTTACACTCACACTTACATTTAGGGAGGCGATAATAGCCTCAATGTACTTTTTGCCTTAAAATCAAAACAAAACAAAAACCAATGGTCTAGTTGGAATTATTAATGTAATCTTTTTTCCACTAGGAATGTTTTTTTGTTAAGTACATATATCTAACAAACATTTTAAATTTGTTGTTGATGCGTTTTGGGAAACTTCTATTATTAAAAATTTTGGTGTACTCAAAAAAAAAAATTAAAGCAAACATTTTTATAATAGACATATTCCAGGAACTTGTCAACAAATATGAATGTTTGAAGTTAGGAAAGGTAGGTGTAATTAGACTTTGGCATTACATCTCAAGATCTTTCCTGTTTGTTGTATATATTTAGTGATTACATTATAAATAAAATGGTCAAGCATATGCTTTGAAAGCCCTAATATAAACTACAGTGGATTAAGAAGAATGGATTAGTTACACTGTCATGACATGGATTGTACCACTTTTAACATTTGATTTAAGTTTTTTTTAAATATATTTGATGCCCAAACATAAAAATTACTTTTGAATCATATTCTGCTTACTTTTACCCATACTTCAAAAGTTCAAACAGTCTAAAAAACCATTCTAAAGTTGTTAGTATATTTTTCAAAAAAGGCTTTTGTTGAAATCCATAATTTCAAAAATATATACAGTATTAAAAAATCCTGAAAAATACATTTTTTTGATCCAAACTAGGTTTATAAATTTGTCAGGATTTTTCTTATATGAGAATTAGACGAGGTGAACATGAAAACTTGAACTTCTGAAAAGGTCTGGTAGCTGTGTGTGTGTGCATGCATGCGTGCGTGCGTGTGTGCATGTGTGTGTGTGTGTGTGTGCATGTGTGCATGTGTGCATGCGTTTTATAGTTCAGAGAAATCACCGTTTTTAAAATATTAAAATCAAATGAAACATAAAACATACATAACAAATACAGCACACTTTAAATAAGTGATGGAAAAACTTTACGCAAACTGTCTCACATTCAATTATTTCCTCAAATATCCAGTTAAGAAAGTGCCAGAAAAATAACTGGAGAGTTAGGTTAATTTTCTTTTTGTTTGTTTTATAAATATTGTTAATTAATTCTAGGTTATAAATTTTAATTACAGGTAGAACTAGCCCGTGAGGAAAAGTGTGAGTTCTTACCATTTTTATCGCCGAAAAATGTAATCGTTAAATGTAATAAAATTGTTGGAATCGAGTTATATAGAAATGAACAGGATGAGAAAGGAAATTGGGTGGAAGATAGAGAACAAACCTTACACCTGAAAGCAAATTTTGTGATTTCAGCTTTTGGATCAGGACTTTGTGATGAAAATGGTATGTATTAACAGTCTTTGTCAGTATTACATAATGCTTGTTACCGTCAAAATTTTAGCATCAATTTAGATTACAACTTGAAATGTTAAATATAACAGTATATTAAATTGTAAATTGGTTTTAATGTTGAGCTGACTAATGTACAGGGTGTTTCAAAAAGAATGGCCCAAGTTCAAACAACTGTATGTATTTTTACAAATGGGTGCACACACACACACACACACACACACACACACACACACACACACACACACACACACACACACACACACACATACATACAAATTATACATCAAACTACTCACAGAACAATCAAGTTTTCGTTGTTGTATTACAAATCCTCAATGTGGCCTCCATTACGATAGCCTCCAATGGGACATCCTTACAATAGCCGAACTCATCCCAAAGTGTGTGCAAGATGTCATCTTGGACTGTAGCTATTCCTGGGTTTAAGTTCCTCAATATCATGAGCTAAGGGCGGAACATAAACACATTCTTTTATGCATGCCTTTAGGAAAAAGTGACACAGTGTTAGGTCAGGTGACCTTGGAGGCCAAGAATGTAAAGCCATGTCTCGCGGTCTGGTGTGCCCTATCCAATGTTGAGGCAGGTTGTTATTGAGAAAACCGCTTACATCCTTGTGCCAGTGTGGCGGTGCTCCATCTTGTTGATAGGTGAAGTTTTCTAAGTCAGCTACTGCTGACAGTTCTGGAAACAGCCAATTTTGTAGCATTGCTAAGTACAATGTGTTCACTGTGTTTTCTTCAAAAAAATAGGGTCCGTAAATCTTGATTTGTGAAACTGCACAAAACACACTCACTTCAGGCGAATCTCGTTCATGCTCAATTGTTTGATGAGGGTATCTCCATGTGCGTACATTATGTACACAGACTGACATTAGCCTCAAGGTCAGTGCTCGTGTGGACATCTAGCGGTGATTTTCTAAAAACTTTAAACCTCCGCTGTTGTCGGTAATGCAGTTCCATTAGCGGTAATGAACTAAGAGCAATAATATTACAAGTTAAAATCAGGACATTTTTTTAAACACTCTGTATTTCTTGCTAAAAGAAAAGTGCCTTTAATTTGCTTGGGAATATCTTAAAATCAAACTTGGTAAAGGGAAAAATATGACATCCACGTGATGTTATAACATAGGTGGTACTATTTAGTAAGGAATTAGAAGTAAAAACAATTATTATTGCATCACTACATTATTTTCATTACTATATTTAAATATTTAATTATGAAATATATAGTAATGCAGTATTTATACATAAAAAAACTAAAAAAACTTGAAGAAGAATAATGGTACATATTTGAACATTTTGTATAAAAGAAATAAGGGATAATAATATTATGTTATTACTTTTAGGAGAATGACAATTATTTACAACTGTTATTTCTTTATCAGCGAATTAGTAGGCTAATTCTGATGGCAATTATCTGTCATTTGTTTATTTTTACCTTACATTGCATCAAGGAAGTCATGGTCTGCAAAAATACCACATCACCGATGAATTAAAATCCGTGGCCTTGGAGGAAAGAAACTGTACTTCAGAGTAAAATATACATAAGGAATTGTTGATATTATAACGGTTTAGTACAATATTTAGTAGTGGTATTCTATGTTAAAGTAGATGTTTGGCTACATCTGAGTTGGGCTAATATCAGAGGCTGTTATAATCAAGTTTAACTGTATTTTCATATCATTAGAAATCAAAACATAGCATTAGTATCACACTCAAACCCACACTTTTTTTATAGACTACACTTAAACATTCATAAAAATTGTAAATATGATTTATATCCACTTTGAAAGCTTTTGTGTTTTTAGAGTTTTTAAAATATATTTCTGTATCCCTTCATTTAATTCCATAACTTTTAAAATTCACTGCGAAATCAAAGTCATAGAGCAAAAAACCACAAACTTTTTTATAGCATTTCATATACAGCAGAATCTCTCTAATCCCAAAACCTATGGGACTGGACACCTGTCGGATTACAGCGTGTGTCTGGACTACTAAGGGTCAATGGAAAAACATATTGTGTATCGTACTATGTTTGAACTTTAAATGAAAATTAAGGTGAAAGTACAAAATTTATTTTAATACAGTAATCTCTCTTCAAACAACCGTTTCTGTAATGTCAGTTGCACTAGGGATTCAACAGCAATGATCAACATTGTTCATTTTTGTTCATTTTTACAGTGAACTACAGAATGTACTGTAATGTACTCACAAAAAACTAATGTTAAACTACATGATTTCAGGCTTCAAAGACAGGCTCCGTAAACATATAAGAACATATTATTTGTATTAGCAGTCTGTAGCAGGCAAAAAAGCTCTTGTGCGTACAATAATCTGATCAGAGAAATTTGTATGTTGACATTTCCATTTACCCATAAATAGTAGTACCCTCTCATAAAACACTTACTTCTGTGTAAACACAACCACTCCTACCCTTTCATTTTAACTATAGGATTTTAGTGTACAAGACCATTATTGTTTTATGAGTTCACTGAATTTAGTGTATACATTACTTTTTGTTTAAAAAAATAGGAAAAATGGAAGCATAAAACAAAGATAAATTAAGCCATGTTTGGGGGGGGGAACTTACTGCCCTGTAATGTACTGCATTACATACGGGGATAATTAACTTCAAATGCATACAATACTTAGGAATATTCAAACCCTGATAAAATTATATTACAGTACATAATTCAAATTTTAAAATAATCAATGATTATAATTTTTTTAACCATCATTCATTGTTTTGTTTGAAATGTGTTTTAGCATTAGAACTGTACAGTAGGCCCTATAATGACTGATCATTTAGACACAGTCATTTGAAAATTGGTGCGTTGAACTACTGGAAGTGTGTCTAGTGTTTGAACTAGTGGCTAGTGTCTGGACTAACGAGGCTAGTGTGAATAAAACTCCCAACAAAATTGAAAAATTTGCATCAAAATTGATTCTATATTACATTTGTTTTACTTTAACATTTGTTACAGTTATAACTGCGTTAAATCCGTTAAAATTCAACCAACATGGTTACCCAGTGGTCAATGTGGACACAATGGAGTCTAGTGAACCAGGTGTTTTTATAGGTGGTGATTTAGCTGGAGTATCTGAAACAACAGTGGAGTCTGTTAACGATGGTAAAACTGCAGCTTGGTTTATGCACACTTATATTCAGGTAACTGAAATGTGCATGTATGAAAAGTTAAAGAAAGTGTGGTGATTATGGAGAAAATCGATCCTTAGGTTTGATGGATCTACCTGTTTTGAAATATCCTTCATCCAAAAAAGATTTTTCCTGATATCTCTAAGAAAACTAATTGACTGATTTGGTATATAGGTCTGGCTTTCTCATATCTCAAGATTATTTTTTAAATTTAAAAAAAAGAAGTGTTGATGCTCTTTTTATGTTTAAAAAATTGTTAAAAATAGGATTTTCTTCTAATGACGATTTGTGATAAACTTTTGCTCACAGTCCAAGTACTCAAACAAAACATATGGGTTAATATTTTCCCTTTAAAAATGATTTTCAAAATCTTTTAATTAGACTTTGCACTAAATTTTGTTCATACATAACTTGAGGTAGTGTAGCAAATTGTAAATAAAAGAATTTAACAGTTTAGGAATAAAGAAAAAAAACAAAAAAAAATAAACCCTGACCATCATTGGGTTTGTTTTGTACTTTTGATTTATTCACAAACTGTAAATTTTTTTCAATTTTTACATTTGTTACACTTATTCAAGTCATGATTCTTCATATGTGATCAAAATCTGATGTACCCATTTTTAGAAATGGCAATTTTTCTCTCAGGATATATGTGCATTTTCTTACACCATTTATTTAATTGAAACCAGCTTGATCTTGGATAATGTTGCAATTTCATAGTGAACATTATGGCTCCCTAAGTTTATATTAGGCCAATTAGGTTAGGTTATATTAGGTTTATATTAGAATAGATGTCTTTTCTTTGAAAATTATGAATACAGTATTATGACTTCAGTTTTTTGTGTATAATTTTCAGAAATTAAATTGCGTTCAAATCAGTGGGGCCCCAAAACTTCCAAAATTTCATACAGCAATCGATGATGTAGATATTAGTATAGATTTGTGTAACCTTCATTTTGAAAATCCCTTCGGCTTAGCCTCTGCAACTCCGTGTACATCGAGTGCAATGATCAGACGAGCATTTGAAGCAGGATGGGCCTTTGCAGTGACTAAAACATTTTCACTTGACAAAGTAGGTATAGATTAATTACAGAATAAAAAGAATAAAGAACATAATAAAATAGAAAAAAGTAACAAGACATATTATTTAATGGTTTAATATCACATTTTTGTATAAATAAAAATACAAGGTAGGGTTAAAAAGCTCCCGGAATTGGGCAATGAAAATTTATTGAAAGTATGTATAATATTTTAACCTTACTTTGCTGCAAAATACTCTCCTGCATCTGCATATATATATACTTTTCTTCCACTGTTCATACTATTGTTGGAAACTCTTGATAGCCATTTTTAGAAATTCTGTTTAGCTGCTTCATGCACTTTCCAACACCTCTTGCAAAACAGCAAAACGATTTCTTTTCAATGTCATTTTCAGTCATGAAAACAGGTGAAAATTTGGTGTTAAAAAACATGATACTTCCTTTACGACCCTTAGACAAAACATCAGTATGCTGAATGGAAATCAATAACATCACCAAGAAAGGAAAAATTTTGCTTTGACAGAAGCTTGGTAAAGTAATGTTGGAAGGGTTTTTTTATTACCAGGGCTTGATTCACTACAAAGTTATTCCTTAAAGGAGAACAGTTAACAAAGAAATGCACAAAAAGATCCTAAAACGGCTACAAGATGTAATTAGATGAAAACAACCTGAAAAGTGGGCAGGAAACAATTGATTTTTGTTTCATAACAGTGTCACATCGATTGCTGATGGTGAAACAATATCTTGCCAAGCACGAGGATACCACTGAATATCCTCCTTATTCTCTTATCCTTGCATCTCAGGATTTTTAGCTGTTTCTATGAATGAAAATGATATTGAAGGATGATTGTTTTGCAGATTCGCATAAGGTGATGGCAAATGTAACGAAGCAGCTAAATTAAATTTCCAAAAATGGCTTTCAGAAGTGTATTAAGAATGGAAAAAGTGTATACATGCAGGAGGAAAATAAAGTAAAAATATTATATGTACTTTCAATAAATTTTCATTGACCTATTCCTGAACTTTTAGACCATACTACGTAATTACAATAAACCCCTATGAAGAAATTAAATGGTCAAGATAAATAGTGTCTATGTCATGAAACAGCAATGAATTACATACACAACGTCTTAAAAGTGTGGTTCAAATATTATTCTTAAGTGTTTTAATTAAAAACATAAAACTTTTTTAGTGACATGGTTCTACCGATAATGTGTAAATTTTAGTTTTATTTTTGATGGCTCAGAGTAGCAACTAGAAACAGGGCTTTGAGTAACATCCTTGAAGTTTGACGGCTCAGAGAATAAATCTTGATTCCAAAAATTTTATTACATTTAACGATTACATTTTTCAGCGATAAAAATGGTAAGAACTGACACTTTTCCTCACAAGCTAGCTCTACCTCTATTTAAAATGTGTATCCATGAATTAATTAATACAAAGAAATATTTACAAAACATAAACGAAAGGAAATTTAATCTCCAGTTATTTTTATAGCACTTTCTTAACCGGATATTTGAAGAAATAATTGAGTGTGAGATAGTTTGTATTAAGTTTTTCCATCATTTATTTACATGTGTTCTGTATTTATTATGTGTGTTAACATTTCATTTCATTTTAATATTTTAAAAATGATGATCTCTCTGAACTTCAACTCCATCTAAGGATGAAACATAAGCTCTGAATTGTTGTTCCTTATTTTTACTCTTAGTACTTTAACTTAGTCCTTAAATGAGGCACTGATGCTCACTAGTTCTTATATACTAATTTATTTCTACAGGATTTAGTGACTAATGTTTCACCGCGTATTGTAAGAGGCTCTACATCAGGACATTCATATGGGCCAGGACAAGGTTCTTTCTTAAACATAGAACTTATTTCAGAAAAAACGGCAGAATATTGGTGTCGAAGCATAACTGAATTAAAAAAAGATTTTCCGGAAAAGGTTGTATGAATTATAAATTCATTAGTATTTAAAATTAAACTAGGCTTACTGCACAGTTCTAATACTAAAAGACATTTAAGGCAAGCAATAATTTTAAAAAAATATTTGCATATTTCAAAAATTTAAGTTTTTTCTATACATAATCTACGTTTTGAATGTTCCTAAATGTGTTTTAAGTTATTTTATTCCCATATGTAATCCGGTATGTAAACAAAGCAGTATTCTTTCACCAAACGCAGTTTAACTTATCTATGTTTTAAGTTAACATTTTTCCTATCTTTTTTTAAATATAAAAAAAATGTGTACAATAAATTCAGGGAACTCCTACTGCATTGATCTTGCACACTCAAGTCCTACCATTAGAAAGAAAGGGAAGGGAGTGACTGTTTATATAGTCTCCTATAAAAAGTATCAGGGAGGAGTATTGTTTAATATTTATGGATAGTGGGAACGGCAACATACAATTTTCTCTAATCAGTTAATTATGTCTGGCTTTCATATCACCTAGACAAATAAGTTTTTTTTCATGTAACCTGTATTATTCCTTCTGTGTCTAAAATCATGTGATTTTACATTAGTTTTGTATACATACAATTATATATTATATGTTATATATATTATAATTATATATTATACAGTACATATTATAATTCAGTGAATTAGTAAACAAAATTTTGATCACTACCTACTGCTGTTGAATCACTATGAAATAACGGAACTGGTTACGTTAGGTTGGCGCTCACAAACATACAGGAGTACAGTATACAGAACTGTAATGTAATCTTCATTTTCATTAAAGTTCAAACAAAGTACTGTACAATGTGTGTTTATCTACTGACTCTCTGTAATTTGGACATTTTCTGTAATCTTATGGGTGTCCAATCCTGTACATGTCAGATTAAAAAGGTTCTACTGTATATGTATAAACAAAACAGGCAGTTATTTTAATTAAAAAAACACAAATAAGTATAGTGAATTTCAATATTTACCTATAATGAGTCAAAATATAGTCTGGTATTATTTTAGAATAAAAATGATTAAAAAGCAAACATTTTTTAGGATATTTGGGGCAAACAAAGTTAGGTTATCACTTAAAAAAAGGATTTTTATTCTAAACTTTAGCAACTTTAATAGATCAGTGTAGTCTGTCTTTATCTCAAATATAATTATCTACTTTAAAAGTTGTAAATATCATTTAAAAAACATGCAACCATTTTATTTAGAAAAGTATAACAATGTAACAAACAATTCTAATTTAGAAACTCATGTATTTAATAAAAACAACATGAGAAGTGCCAATATAAAACATTGATTTCAATAGGTGACATGTAGAAGGTAAAATATGAACTAAATATAATGCATATTAATTAAAAAGAAATGCGGTTGTCATATAAGTACTATTGTCGACAAGAATCATTGTCATAATGGGATTCTGTGTCATAGTAGTTCATTTAATTATTGTCAATTTATCATATTTAAGGTACAGTCTGCTAAGAGTATATCAATACAGTCTACATAATATTTTATCAAAAGATTTTTTTAAAATTTATTTTCATATTTAATTTCTATTTGGATTTTTATTAAAGTCATTGAAGTTTAAGGTATTACACAAATTTCTGGGCAGTGTTGTATTGAGTATATTTCTGAACTTTTGTGTTTTTCTCCATTCAAAACTAAATTTAAGTTTCCCAAAGCATTGGAATTTATTTGAAGATATCAACCTATAAATTCTATTTGCTTACTTAACACATTTCAGGCAAATAATCCAATCTGAGGCACCTACTTCAGAAAATTAATATTTTAATTTTTCTATTTTTTCAGTTACTTCTGAGTTTTGTTTTAATTAATGATATACTTTTACACCCTTTATTTCAAATGGCTTATTTATTGTCAGATTTCCCCACAGGGGGTGCAGACTAGCTGCACCTATTGAGAGGATTTAAATGTCCCTTAAAGTACCACAGTTGAACACACACACCTACAACACTACACTTACAACTTTAACACTTTACACTCACACTTATATTTAGGGAGGTGAAAATAGCCTTAATGTGCTTTTCACCTTTAAAAAAATGTCAGATTTTTTATTTTCTTGTACCATATAGCTGAACGGTACACAGGCTCTTTATTAAGGTCAACTGTGTTTCTAGGTTTGGTTTCAATTTTTTCATTATTTTATTTTAAACTTTTGCACAGTTATTATGGGATATTTTGTCAGGTCAAAATGTGTACTGTGGGAATTCTCATTAAAAATATTTTAGACATTTTTTGGCTACCATAGTTTATAATAACTCTGGTAAAGTACACAGCTATGTTGTTTTGTCTACAGCTGTACCTCATTAATTGTGGCTTGTCGCTTGTTATCTATCAGCATTTTCTTATCAAAGCAACTAGGTGGCAATTATGTTGTCTGCAATAGCATATACAACAGGAATTCTTGGACCTTGGCAACTGTTTATAGCTGCACACTGTTTACATTTATGTTATACAATATTAACTGTATAATTAATTATTTACCAAAATTGTAAATGAGAAATTTTTCAGATATTAATAGCGAGTATCATGTGCGGATACAGTCATGCAGACTGGAAGGAACTCGCACAGAAAGCTGAAGAAGCTGGATCAGATGCTTTGGAACTCAATTTATCTTGCCCTCATGGAATGGGAGAGTCTGGTATGGGGCTTGCATGTGGACAGGTATGTTTTACAAAAATTTTGATTAAATTTGGTAAATACCTTAAAGCAGAGTAAATTGTTTAAATCCATAAGTAATAGTGTAATGATAATGAATAATTTTCTTTACAGGATCCAGTTTTAGTTAAAAATATTTCTAGTTGGGTGAAAGCAGCTGTGAACATACCAGTATTTGTGAAACTTACTCCAAACATCACAGATATTGTTGCTATTGCTAAAGCTGCTAAAGAAGGTATAATTATAATTAACATTAATTATAGTTAATCTGTAGAGTCTATAAAAATAATTCATATTTTTATAGACTGTAGAGTCTACGTAATAATTCAAGTTATGTAGTTTTTTAAGTTTCAGTGTATTTCAAGCTTGATTAAAGAAACTTAGACATTATTATGCTTTCCCTTTGCTATTAGGTACTTTGTAGGCATCACGGCAATAGTTCCTTATGTAGAGAGAGCATAAGAGGAAAAGTCTGAGTGAAAAGGAAGTCACTAGCCAGCAGATTAACCCTGTGAGGCTTATTATTGCTGATAAAGTTACAACTCAGCTGTCAACATTTGTCATTGTGAAAAAACATAATTGCTCAAAACTGCACTCTATACTGTATGTTTAGCCTTCCCCACTATATTTAGGTCCACTGTATAATGTTGCATGTTATCCCTTCTCTTTTACTGGATTACTACCTCCACTAATCCAAGAAATATGTAATGATTACTGAATTTATTTTTAAACTTAAATTATATTCATTAAATCATAACTTTTACACTTATTGCTTTTAAGCAAGGTTGAAACCAGCAAGGTGCAGTTGGTGAACCAACTGTGGCCTTTCTGTTAAATTTTTTTTAACTCATACAGTATTGTTTATTTTTCATTATGAATAGTTCAAATTTTTATATTTTGTTGTACAGTCAGCGGCCCATTTAACTTGAATTACCATGACTCTGCTATACTTACATTAAACTATTGCCTAACATTACTGATTCGGTTTCTATTCACCATAATCCAAAAGAATTTATCAGTTCATGTTTAATAAACCTTGTTGATTGTATTAGTATTATTTTTGTTTGATTTATATTCCTAAAAAGTTAATTTATTTAAAGTTGTTTTTATCATAAATTAAACTTTTTATAATTAATAAATGTTTATATTGTGTACACTTAAATTCCTTTCTAGTGGTTGGTATAAGAAAATATATAATTCAGTAAGTATAATCCATTTTTTCATATATTTTAATTTTATTTTACTTTTCATTTTTGTAACTTTATATTCCGTTACTATTATATAATTTCTATATAATAATATTAAGTTATGATTTTAATTTTGGCCTATAGGTTTGTATCCTTTTAGATATATTAGAGTAAAGAACACTATGCAATAATGAAGTAAATTAAACGCTTTGTTGTACTCAAAGAAGGAAGCAAGCAGATTCAGTGGAAATTCATAATGTGTAAAATATTTACATAATTTTATGTAGTATTTACCTATTTAATACTCTGTAAATATAAAGTGTTCAAATTACAAAAGAATTTTTCCTTTACTACATTATTGTATAGGTTAGATTTCATTTTGTATTAATTTAGTTCTTGTAATCCCTTGGACTTAAAAGTTTTAGTGAGTGCCGATTTAGAGATACACTTATCTAAAAATTTACAGACAAGCTATTTTATGAATATTTCAGCTAGTTTTATTGATGCACACCCCTCCTGACACATGCATGAGGATATAAAAATTAAATTAAATAATAAATGTAAAGCATTTTTTCATAAAGGAATTCTAAAATTCATTCAGTTAAAAAAAAATAGTTGATTTTGCCATTTGTGAATGCAAAAAGGGATGAATTTGAATGCATACTTGAATTTGAATATAATAGATATCATCGTCTCCAAATTAGTTTGTTGTGGCAAGACCCACTGTAATTTATAATGCATTCCCTATATAATACATATGATTTACAAAAATGATTATTATGTATTTATATATTAACTTTTGAACTGAAATTAGGAAACGCGGATGGTGTATCAGCTATCAACACAGTTCAAGGCCTAATGGGTGTAAAGATCGATGGAACGCCTTGGCCATCTGTAGGGAAAGAAAAAAATACAACTTTTGGTGGTATCTCAGGAAATGCTACTAGACCTATTGGACTTAAAGCTGTTTCATTAATTGCTAAAACCCTGCATGGATTCCCCATTCTTGGTATTGGAGGCATTGATTCTGCTGATGTGGCCCTACAGTATATACAGTGTGGTGCTTCTGTTGTTCAGGTTAGTTTGGTATTGTCTGAAAAAATGACATGACAGTTCAAAACAAACAATTTATTGTGTTGATGCCAAAGATTATAATGGTAAAAAATTACAAGAATACGGTGACAATAAGTTGACAAATAAGTTATCCAGAATCAAGATGTGTAATTAGGTGATACATAAAATGCATTAGGAGGAGAGGGCAGTGTTGTAAGATTCAACACAGTTCATGACAAATTAAATATGATCTATTTTGTTATTTTGTCCTATTTGGAGTGTTTGTTATGAGTCAATGCTTGCATAGCACACATGGCACGCGCACACACACACACACACACACACACACACACACACACACACACACACACACACACACACACACACACACACACACAAACACACAATTAACAAATGTTATAAACAATAACATAAAGAAATAAAAACATCTTTTTGTATAATACGTTTGTATACTTTATCCCAGTTTTTAAAATGTACGCGTTTCAAAAATCATTTTGGAAATTTTCACATCCTCAAATTTACTACCAGGTGAACCTGAGCCTTGAGAATCCCCTTGCTTACACATATGGTCACCCTTACAATGTTGTCCTGCATGTCTAGCCCTTGAGTTTAGGCTGTAGGTGCATCACAGTTTCTAACTCATTTTATTTTTTAAAGGTTTTTGCAATTGAAAATTGTTAACATTTTCTTTTATTTTAATGCTAAAAGCACTTACACAATCAGGACAGATATAATGAGTCATTGTTAATCAAAATTGGTTTAGTAGTTTAGCTTGCATATCTTCAGTTTAGCCTGTTAATGTTGAAAAAGAAAGAGAAAATGGAAAATTGTTAAAAGTGTTATTTTTAAATTGTTTTCTCTGCTTTGACCCTTCAGATTTTTTATAATGTTATTTTTTGCTCTTACGAATTCATCCTGCCCCTTAAGGCAATAGAAGTTTTTGGCAAAAGGAGTAATAGGAATCAACTCAATAGGAGTTTTTGTTTTTAAGTTATGAACACCTGAAAACAAGTACTCATCACCTTTCTTGTATATACACTGCAGAAGCTTCAAAGAGTGACAGCGAGGCAGAACACATTCCTTTATAGTTCTATTTAATGTACAGGTGCCATGTAATCAAGAACATTACCATTTAAAAACATTATATATGAAATTTTCTGTCTAATATAGTATATCTTATGATGTGCTGCTGTTATTTGGTTATTTAAAAAAAAATTAATCCCTTAATTGTTAAATCTTGTTTTACTTTCCTTTCTTTTTTCAAATTACAGCTGTTTGATTTTTTTCATGAATTGAACAGATGCCTTCTGAACAAAAGTAAAGACATTTATATATTTTCAGTATAAAGACAAAAACTGTATGAATCAAAACATAAATATTTCTTTAAAAAATTCAGCTACAGAATGTCCAATATTGACTCTACTGGAGACTCGTAGATCGGCTGTGATAATGTTATCTGTTGATAGCAGCAAAATGTGCTCCAGAAGGATCAGTGATAAGCCACACCAAATTACAACATTGGAACATCAATATTTTGGGAAATCATTGACTTTTTTTAGTAAACATTACTGTAATGTTTGTTTGCCATCCCTACACAAGTGTAAAGATAATTAAGGCGGCCATTTCGAACATTTCCTTTAACATTTAAATTTTAATTGTAATGTTGGAATTACATTTCACTAAACTGTATTTTATGGCTTGTGCCAAATCCTGTGTTCAGTGTTACACCTTTTCTTTGTGTAAATAGACAACAGACTAGTTGGTAGTTTTACTATTCAACTACATAAATCAATTTTAGTCAAACACACTAGAAAAACTTCTCTAGAAAAAAGTAGGCTATAGACCCAAATGATCAAATGATTATTTCTGCCTAAGTATGTGTTACAACTGTGTTGGAAGCCATTAACACTTTGGTGTGACAGATGTTGTTTATGATAATCCAGCAAATATTTAGTCAAAGTTATATCACCATTATAATATATTGATTCTGATACTTTATTGTGATTATATTTGTGGTAATATTTATGTAATCATTTTTTCAACATCAATTTCAGTTAACAAAGTGTTTTAGTTTCAGCTTATTATAATTTTAAAGCATATAGCTTATAACAATACTATAAGCGAATTATGGTATAAATATTTTATAATAAAATATAAGCACTAAAATAACTTCTTTGCATGTACATTTTATTTTCTTCTGCAATATTAGATAATTTAATTTACAATCATCTTCCACAATATTTGGTATTAGTGATACTCTTAAAAAAATGATTTTAATATAAATAAAAATCACCAAGTAGTAAAACTTCATAGCGAAGTCTAAAGATAAAAAATGTTGTGAAATTACCTTTGAATTCTAACAAGAACCTTTGAATTTGTAACAGGGAGTAACAGTTCCCTACATATACAGTTTATACTGAGCAATATCAATCTAAGAAGCAGCATATTTTCCATACCTCATTACTCGCTGTAATGACAATGGTATTCTTCCATATTGTTTTCTATGTTCTATATTGTCTCACAGTATAATGGTAACGGTATTAGTGCAAACATATTATTCTTGAACTACACACATAATTTGCTTCAAACTATGACATTCATTCCAAAACCAAAAGCACATGATTTAAGGAGGCCACTTACACTGTGAAGTGCTATCCATCCTTTAATAACTCACATAAAATAAATTCTGTATATACAGACATAAAATCTTTAATATTTTACATACCTATTTGTCAAATGTATCAGATAAAATTAAATAGCTATTTTAACATGAAAAGGCCCATCAGTGCCAAGTGTCATACTTGATATTCTTCAGTTTTAATTAAGTGATTAATTCTTGATGGAATCATTGGATTAAATAATTCAACGAGAGGGGAGGAGAGAGAAAGAGAGAGAGAGACATTTTTTGAAAACCATGATCACATGGCAATCCTATTTTTATATAGGGAGTCACTTTTTGATTCCCTATATTAATGTATTAATTATATTAATATTATGACTTGTGGAGTCACATAATGTTTCTATTATGTTGTAGATATGCAGTTCCATACAGAATCAAGATTTTACTGTTATTGATGACTATATCACTGGTCTAAAGACTTTGCTTTATTTAAAAAGTTTCGATGACTTACAAGGCTGGGAAGGTCAGTCTCCACCTACTCCAGTTCATCAGAAAGGAAAACCTGTTTTAAGCCTTATGAATGATTCTGGAAAGGTAACATAATATTGAATTATAAATTATAAAACTGTAATGTGTTTCAGTTATTTCAATTTATATTACCAAATTTTTACCAAAGAGTTATTTATGTATAAAAATAAATAGTAGGCTAATAGGTAAGAGTCTGTTTTCCAATTAGAAATCACAGAGAACAAGGGACATTGATATGTTTTATTAAGTTTTCAAATTTTGTAATAACAGTTAAACAAATGAATTCTGTACTTTTACATTACGTTTACTCATAAATGTGTCCAAATGTGTTCTTTAAATTGTACTGACAATAAATATAGCAAAAGTAACAGATTCATGTGTTTTTGTTCGACTCTTTTAGACGCTACCGTTTTTTGGACCTTATCAGAACACCAGAGAAGAGGTAATAGCCAAACAAAACAAAACAAATGTTTTTCCAAAAAACTTCAAACATACAGATCGACATAGAATTCCAAAAACTTCAATACCAACATTAAAGTCATTAGTCGGAATAGCGTTACCTCATATTGGAGAATATAAAAAATTAGATAAAAATCAGCAAGTAGTTGCAGTCATTAATGACGTAAGTATATTTCTGAATTATTTTCTTTTAGTTATTAAGTTTTTAAAGTTTTATTCCAGAATGTAATGGAAGAATGAAAAAAAACTTTACATTGGTTATATTTGTTTGATTTAAATGCTAGTTTTGAGGAGTTTTACTCCTCAGGATATTTACTCCTGAATAGTATAAAATATAAAACAAAATTTTATATGTAAAATTCAGACAGAAAATAACCTTACGTTTGAAGACAAACTTTTTAATAATTGGTTTTGATATTTTACTTTTACTATAAGCCTGTCAATTCATTTTTCATTAAATTTTAAATGTTTTAATTGTTGTAAAACCTAAAGTTTTAACAATAATTACAGTTTAATATACTGCAATTAATATATGTTTATGCTTCATATTTAATTATAAGATATTTTAAAGTTAAATTTGATTTATTTAAAAGGTAGTACGGAAAATTACTGGCAATATGTTTTTATTGTTTAAAAAATCTTAGGTATGGAATTCTTACATAGTTTGAACACTTGTGAGCTTTGTTTGCATTTTGATCCACAGAAAAATTTGTAAGCTCCATAAGCTGTAAAATGCTCTCACGGTTTTATTTACAAATTTTTAAGAAAATCTCAAGTAAATAACCAAATACAGGTCCAAATCATATCTTAAGAGAATAAAATCTATTATGGGAAATTGTATTATCAAAATTTAATACAAGATTATATACTAACAGAAGATATTTTGTCTGTCTCCAGTGAAAATTATCAACTTCTGTTTATAAAGTATATTTTTATTCCCTCATAATTGTTAGTCCACTAACATATTAGAGTAACAAGTATAATTTCAGGGAAGGGAAGTGACTTTGTCGAATCTCGAATCTCTTAAGGAAATGATGTTTTCCTAGAAAAACTTATAGGCTCATGGAATGTCAAATTGCTATTTGCAATAATTCCAAATTATTCATGAACACTTTTATTTCAGGATATGTGTATTAATTGTGGAAAATGTTACATGACTTGCAATGATTCTGGATACCAAGCCATAGAATTTGACTCGGAAACGCATATCCCACATGTTACAGATGATTGCACAGGTTGTACTCTATGCCTTTCTGTATGTCCAGTCATCGACTGTATCAGGTAATCATATTTTTTATTCAATGAATTGTATTACTGCTCTAACATACATACTGATAATGTATATATAAGACTGTCAGGCCTAGCAGTGACTTCCACTTTTACCAACTAACATACCACCCCATTTCTATGTGTTGATTTTAAAATTTGGAATTTAATGTATTTAATATATGCATATTTTTATTATATTTTGTCCAATGTTTTTTTAATTTAAAATATATCCAAATAATAACAAACTCTTTGATTTTACAATAGTGCAAAAACTTTTATTGTGTATTTTTCCTTTATTAAATAAATTAGGTAATTTCAATAATTAAGTTCATATCTGTATGACAATATTATTATTGGATTGGGTTTCCAAAATTTAAAATGAGCATGTAAAAAATATTGAAGAAAAGTTCGACCATATATGTTGTGAATTGATTTGCTTTTTCTTTGTGTCAAGTTATTTTGCAGTACAGTGAACTCATTTATGAGTTCAGTTACCTATTTAAGATTCCAAGATTCATTTCTAACTATTTATACTCATATTTAGTTGGATTTTAATTCAGGCTTAGATAATTAAATTGACTACATATTTTAGTTGCAGTAATTATTATTATTATTTATTTATTCAAGATACAAAAAATCAGTAGAAACATATAATTTGGCTTTTTATATTATTATAATGTTTAATGTGAAATTAAAATTAAAGTTTATTTTATTCAAACATAAATGTTCATAGTCCATTGTTCAGTTGTTAAAGTGTGGAAATTATTTTGTTCTGAGGTTATTCAGTTAAATTTGATTTTTGCGTTCAAAATTTATTTTAACTTTGTGTCTTGAGTATGTTTTTTACATATATGATTCCAATTTAATTTCACTACACTACTTGTGTTGTAATAGATTCTTCAGGTTTTTTATGATTGATGCTAGTACATTTTTATTATTTAGGCTATTTTGACACTAATATCAGTTACTCAAAAAAAAAAAACAGAACACAAACCAGTCCTATGCCCTTCTTTCCCAGCTGTCAATGACTAAATTACCCAAGCCTTATATGGTCATACCGTAAGTATTATTTGTTGAACCACAAGTCCATAGCACGAATTATATCAATAATATCCATGGCATGAACGATGGATATTCCTTTGAAAAAATTCCAAGTAAGTGTCTCCTCTTAACAAATTCAAATGCACTTCCTTTCCATTGCTGTAATCTGATGTGACAAACCACTAATTACAAGTTGAAATTGAAAGTAGAGTAATAATATATATTATTATTAACTTATAATACAGTAGAGTCTCGCTAATTCAACCTAAACTGGGCACAGCATGGTTAAATTAGCAGGAAAGTCAGATTACACAGAGAACCATTAAAAAAACGTTTAAAATATTGAATTGAATTTATTACATTAAAAAACTTTGAATTACATGTGTTATTACTATATGTATTGTACTAAAACATAAAACAGCACACAGAATCTCACTACAGTAATAAAGAGCAGTACGTCAAATCATTAAACTTGACGGAAAATGTTTGTAATTGGTTTTTGTTTACCAACTGTTTGACATTTTCTACATCTCGCGTGAAACAGTCACCTTTTTCCTTTTAGAAGGTATTACAACACCTTTTAGAAAACAGCAAATAAAAAAAATATGTGAAATACAGAGCAGGTATATAGGTGGACGAACCCCCTCTTTCTTTTGAAAGGAATTTAGGTCATCGGCTGGGTGCATAAGGGACATGTAGGCGTGATACACACACATCTTTTAAAATGTATGAAATATTGTTCTTTGAGGCTAGGTCAGATTAAATGGAAGGTTGGATTAATGAAGGTCGGTTAAGCAGGACTTTACTGAAAATAATAGTATAATTATTATATGTAATATAATTTTACAAATACTAAAACTACTTGTACATAAAATGATGCAAATTATACAAAAATATCATGCATAGAAGTACTATGAAACACAGTCACTGGGTCAGCTGAGATGTATATTCTTCTACTGGAAAGATTGTAAAAGTTCACCACTGTTGGATTCTATAAGTGCAACCCTCAGTTTTCTTTTTTTCCAAATTCTCTGCCCCAGGGGGACACTTTTACAAATCCCTAAGGGTTTCTTGTTTTCTGTAAATCCTGGTAGAAAATTATGATGTCCACACATACAGAGTCTTGCATGTATATGTGAAACTAAATAAAACTGAAAGTTTCGTGGTATCCAGAGTCGGCATACTAAGACTAAGCTTCCCCTTAGCAATGCAGTTGTCAGTTAATGCTATTCAATCTTGGCTTGGGATAAATTTACTTACAATGCTTCAGCTATATTGAATATCATGTTAATGAGGAGGCATCTAGGCTGCTCAATAATAAAGAATTATGTAAATGACTAAAAAGGATTAAACATTTTGAACTCACAATGTTCTCATCACATACAGAGAGCGCCAATGGGTTAACCTGACTATTTATTTACTCATCAAATGTAAACTGTTTGTTAGTTTTGAAAATAGTTCCAGTAAATATAGTAATATTGTTTTTTAATCTCACACAACACACAGGATGTTCAAAAATTGATGCAACCTTATGGGGAAGTAATGACGTTACTTTATTCTGTGAGTTGATTAAAAAAAAACTGTGAAAGTGGGCTATATTATGTGAATACAACTGAATACAATGTTGTGTTATCTTTAACACATGTTGTAACAAACATTTGTTGAGAAATTACTGCAACATATCATTTGATTTCCCCATGCAATTCAGGAATGGCATATGGAAGTTTTTGTAATCGGCATCCTTAAGTGAACCCAAAGGAAAAAGTCAGGTGATTCAAGGTGATCCTCTTTAAAATCGCTTGTCCTTTGAAACATTATTTCAAAAAAATCATGGTAGTGTTGGCTTTCCTGTGGTGTGCTGTAGTACTGTTCTGCTGAAACCATGTGTACTGTTAGCTAGTCTGCAGATCGCTGCTGTTCACAAGCTGTTGTACAATCAGAATTTAGCATTGAATGTTTATTGTGTCATGAAAAAATTTATGAAGGTTGAACTTAGTGATGTTACAAACCAAACAACTAATTTTTGTGAGTGAAGGGGCACTTTTGTAGCTGATGTGGATGTTTGTAGCCCAAATGTGATAATTCTGTAACTGATGTAATCCTACCAATGTATATGCCTAAAAATTTTAAAAATAAAGTTACTGTGAAACAGTAATAACAAATAAAAAGAAATATCAATTATGTGTGTAGAAATTCAGCCATTCATAAATAATTGTATGTGTGTGTGTATGTGTTTATAAAAAAATTGTGTATACTATAAGTATTTCTTAGCTGTAAAACACTTTTGTTTGAATTATTTTACTTATTTTAACAATTTGTTTTAGTATGGTTACAAAAAAGATACCTCATATTACACATAGAGGCGTTGAAGTAAAGAACCTTTCTCCAAACTGTTCAAGTTGACCACTTGAAATTGTCAATAAGAAGGTAAAGGAGACACCAGTCAAACCCATTTGCTGACTGATTTTCAAAAATATACAGATTAAGAAGTTGACATTATTTAGAATTCAGCATTGGATTAAATATGAATATCAATTGAACCATTCTAAGAATCATTTTTAATTAAGATAGATTATAGAGAAAACGTTAATAAAGATTAAAATAAAATTTAAAATGTTATAGCCTTTACCAATAATTTTGACTAGTCACTAATCTTTCCTCTACCTACTTAGCTAAATCCAAACATTTTTTATTTTCTATATGGGTTCTTACCTCAGAAAAATATCAAAAATTATATGATACTATTCTAAGAGTAAGGAGACTGCCAGGAGATAGTTTCATATAATTTTTGGTATTTTATTCAGTCCAAGCTGGTATAGGAGTGTCGAGAGAACCTCAACACTGTCCCTGGAAAACCGGGTTACTCTTCACTGGAGCTTATGGTGGTTGAGTGTAATGAGGAAGCAGACTGACTGCCTGGACTGGGATCTGCATCTGAGTTTATTGGACCCGAGCTGGCTTTAGGGAACCTATCATTGGCTGGGTCTGCTATCAAGAGGTTGATTAACAAGCAACACCATGCAAGATGGGACAACCTTCATGGGTGTTTCCATAGCAAGTGTTTCTTGAGAAAGGTTCCTCATGGAAGACCTGGAGGGGCAGCAGATATTTTTGGCAGAGCACAACTCAGGAAAACAATGCAGCTCATTACAGGGTACTGTGGTCTGAGAGTGCACTTGAACAGGGTAGGAAAGTACCACAGAGAAACCATGTGCAGTTTATGCAGGACACAATTTATGATTCTTGTAATATCGTGAATATAATCTTAAAATAAATGAAAACTCTTCAGGTTTACTATGAACTAGTAACTTTATTATACTAACTGTGAGAGCTACATGTTATCGTTGTGGCGGTCACCGTAGCACTGGCACGCCGTGCGGCGGGGTGCGACAACTAGCCACAAGTGGTGCCAACCGTAGGGCAATACAAATACCTATATACTACATTTCTCCACCCTTAATTCGGCGGTATTATATCATATAAAAATTCTCATTAATTTTTATTTATTTAAGAAATGTAAAAATGAATATATAAAAAAAAGTTACAATATTAAAGATTTAATTTGTTCGGTTTTGAAATGTTCCGTTTGGGTCTTTCGTTAACATTAAGAGTTATTGGAAAAGTCTTTTTCACTACTGCACTAGCTGGTCGTGGTTTATCAATCATATCATCACCCGCACTTATCGATACATGTTCAGTCACTGACGAGCTATCACTTTGCACAACTAACTTTTCATCGCGGCGCGATTCGTTATCTGAGCCACTTGTATCAATAACATTTGGAACACTTTCTTGTCGAACAGCTGACTCGGTTTCTTGGATAAATTTCGGTATGTGTAGATCATTGGGCACAGGTATTTCACTCTTCTTGGCAGGTCCCATCAGTTCTCTTGCAAATCCATCGAAGAAGGTGCCTACTTCAATGATCTGATCTAAATGTCGTTTCCAAACCAGTCGTGGATCATCCAAAACTTTGCAGAGGTAATTTCGTGGACCAAGGACTTCTACGATCTCGGCTTTTCTCCACCCTGGTTTATTTGGCACTCTATAGTCGCGAACATAAACTAATTGATTTGGTTTGAAAATTAGATCTCGATTGCCTTTATAATATTCTATTTGCTTTGCAGCTTTATCAGGTGACATGTTTTCTCTGAGCAGATCTAATCTCGTTCTTAGTTCTCTTCCCATCATGAGTTTTGCTGGAGTTTGGTTAGTCGTACAGTGTGGAGTTGTTCTATACATCATTAAATATCTTGAAATTAGAGTTTCTTTACTTATACCCTGGTTCACGGGATCTAGAAGCATTTTCTTCATGCCGCTCTTGAAGGATCTGATCATGCGTTTTCTGCGCGCCGTTCGTCGACGGATGCGCTGGTGCCGTTCTCGCATGTCGATACCATTTTTCTTCAAAAAAGTAAATTCTTCGGATGTAAACTGCGCTCCGTTGTCCGAAACTACGGTCTTTGGCAAGCCAAAACGCGAGCAGAAGTCTCGACATTTTTCAATCGCCGATGCCGCGTCACATCTTCCCATTGTATAGACTTCGGGCCATTTAGAGTAGGCATCTGTTAAAATTAGGTAGGTTTTTCCTTCGAATGGCCCCAAGAAGTCTATATGGACTCTTTCGAGTGGCTTACTACAATTTTCGTATTTGATCAGCTTGGCCTTTTTCGGGTTATCTGCAACCCGTCTGCAGATGTCGCAACTCTTTGCGAAATTTTCTATTTGGCTATCCATGCCCGCCACCAGAAAATTGCCGTGCAAGCGATTTCATCTTGCTGGAGCCCATATGAGTTGCATGGATTTCTTCCAACAGCTCCAGTTGGCATTTTTCGGGTATGATGACTCGGTAACCCCACAATATTAGGCTGCTTTCAATACTTAGTTCTTCTTTGCGGAGGTGGTAGGGCTTCAAGCTGTCTTCTACTTTGCCAGGCCACTCTGTCATCGTGTAAAGCATGACCGTGTTCAAGATTGCATCGCTCTTGATGCTTTGCCTGAGCTTTTCGGCACTTACTGGTGTTCTCTCTTCTATATGGAACACGGCAATCGCGTGACTCGTCAGTTTCTTTCTCATTATGCTCCATCGGCAACCTTGACAGTCCATCCGCTCCTCCGTTGTTTTGACCACCTTTGACGTACTTCAAATTGTACTGTAGGCCGCTGAGGTACCAGGCCCATCTTTGCAACCTGCCCGCAGCCATTAGGGGAATCCCCTTCTCCTCCCCAAAGAGAGCCAGTAAAGGTCGATGATCAGACTCGATCATAAATTTTCTGCCCAATAGGTACTGCTGGAATTTTTTGGCACCCCAATATATAGCGAGCGCTTCCAAGTGGATCGTGAGCGTAGTTTTTCTCTGCTCGTTAGCGCTCGAATGCAAACGATATCGGACGCTTCGGAGCCGCCAGGATACACATGTAGCAGCACTGCTCCGATCCTCCTTGGAAGCGCTACAGGCAAGCTTGACTGGCAGCTGCGCGTCGAAGTGAGCCAAACTTCTTCGGACATTAACTCGCTCTTCACGCTTTTAAAACTTTCTTTGCATTTTTTGTCCACTTAAATTCCGCACCTTTTTTAGCAGCTCATACATCGGCGCTAATTTATTTGCCAAATTATGTATAAAACGCGCATAATAATTAATCATGCCAATAAAGGCTTTCACTTGTGTCACGCCTTTGGGTTCGGGTAACTTGGCAATGGCCTCGACTTTCTGAGGATTTTTGTGGAGGCCTGTGCGGTCGATAACGTGCCCCTAAATACTCAATTTTCTCTTGGAAAAAGCACATTTTTTTCTATTCAACTTTAGACCTTTTTCCCGTAACCGTTGTAACACTTTTTTAAATTTTTACATGTTCCGCAGTCCCGCTTTCCGTCACGACTATATCGTCAACAAAGTTTTTCACACCATCTAAACCTTGCAACACTTTTTCAATTTCATGTTGAAAAGTTTCAACTGCCGGCTTGGTGCCAAACGGTAAACGGTTCATTGCGTACATGCCTCGTGTGTGCTCCACGCCAACAAATATCGCGCTTTCTTCCGACACTTCCAGCTGATTATACGCCCATAGCAAATCAAGCTTTGTAAACGTATCTCCCCTTGGAGAGCTGCGAAGAGCTCTTCGATATGCGAATCGGGTGTTTGAAATCTTCAAGATATTTATTTACGGTCATTTTATAATCTGCTCACACACGCACTTCACCATTTGATTTCAGCACCGGTACGCAGTGGCGTACCCCACTCTGCATTATCGATCTTTGAAATTACACCATCGCGTTCGAGACGATCGATCTCTTTATCGATATCACTTTTAAAAGCGAATGGCATAGGGCGAGGACTCAAAAACACTGGCTTGACACTTTCTTTCAATTTTAAATGCACTTTACGCCTTTGAGTTTGCCAAGTTTACCGTCGAACAGATCTGCGTACTCAGTCAAAATATTATCAACAAGTCTCTTATCAACCGCTATATGATTCACTTCAGTTACTCGAAAACCTAGCATGTACATTATATCGCTACCCCATCAGCGCTTTATTGTCCTGTCTCTTCACAATGACAATAGTACCTACACACTTCCTTTTTCGGTATTGGAGCTCAACAGTAATCTTCCCTATTGGCAAAATCGAGCTTCCGTCGAGAAACTGAGCACTCTGTTTGATGTTTCTAATTTACAATGACTCAGCTCTCTTCCTTATAGAGCTTCTGGGATAACCGACACAGTAGCACCACTGTCGATTTCCATCGCTCACTTCTTTCCCGGCAATTTTCACTCGAGCCCACACGGGTGGTGGTGAGGTGGCGCCGCCGTCCGGACATTGCATATAGCGCCTCGGACCCCTCTTCCTCTCCTTCCAAGAAATTGGTGTCTCTGCCTCTGCTTCTATTTTTCTGAGAATTGTTTGTCGCCTCAGCATTCTTGTTCTTTTGAAAACAGATTTTGCTGAGGTGCCCTATTTTATGGCACGATCGCACTCATACTTTTTATATTTACAGTCAGCCGACGTGTGATTATCATTACCATAGCGCCGGCAACTTTGACCCGTTGCAGACCTATTCTTGGAAGACTCCTGTTTCTTCTTATGACCTGCGAGAGTATTTTTGTTTTGGCTTTTAGCGGTCAAAATTCTGTTTACTTCTCTTTCCTCCGAAAAAGCGCTGGCGATCGTTGCTTCTTTTTTTTTAAAGCCGCCTCGAGGATAGTCTCTAGAGCTGTTGCAGGGTCTTCCTCGATGACGCGATCTAAGATTTTTCCTGGCCGTAGGCCGGTCACAAATTTATCTTTTATTTGAGAATTTAGATTTGCACCAAATTCGCAATTCACAGCACTCTTTTAACACACGCATACCACGCACTAACCGCTTCACCAGTGGATTGCTTCAATTCAGTAGAAATCTCGTCTCTCCTTGAATACCAAGATTCTGGGGAAAATTGCTTCTTGAGTACTTCGCACAATTCTTTGTATGTTTTATCTCTAGGAAGGACAGGATCACACAAATCTCTTAGCACTTTATAGACCTCCTCGTCCATGCTTGTAATGAGGATCGATGTCTTCCTATCGTTGGCGATGAAATTCGCTATACAATATTGCTCCAGCCTCTCAGCGAAAATTTCCCAATTATCTCCGATCTTAAATTCTTTCAGGTTTCCAACTGCTGCACAAATATTGACCTTCTGCATGACCGCTGTTGCTTTTTCACTTTGACCGGTCGCCATGTTGCTATTATTTTTCGATTCGCACTCGTTGCTATCAACTTGTACAGCACTAGTTGAGACTTTTCACACTAGTTCACACAACAAAAAATTACCTCGTCGTCAATATGTAATATCGTGAATATAATCTTAAAATAAATGAAAACTCTTCAGGTTTACTATGAACTAGTAACTTTATTATACTAACTGTGAGAGCTACATGTTATCGTTGTGGCGGTCACTGTAGCACTGGCACGCCGTGCGGCGGGGTGCGACAACTAGCCACAAGTGGTGCCAACCGTAGGGCAATACAAATACCTATATAGTACAATTCTGAAGCTCTTGCTAGCCAAGGGTTTTTGGTTTCCAGGACCCTAAGGACCTTTATCAGGATAAGCTATTCAATGGATTGTTGGAACTTAAGAGCACTAATCTGTTGAACTAGTACATAAGAGGATTAGGTGCACAATAAGTCCATTGATCACAGTGGGGTTTTTTAATAATTCCTTTCTCTAGCATTCTTATCTTATCCAACTTAAAAGACTGCTGTATTTGTTCAATTTTGTACTTCATCAAAAATCTCTGGATAAAACAAGAGGCAAGGGCTGAGCATGGTCACGATGGACAGTTCAGTAGACTTGGTATTGCTTTTTTCATATACTACTCATATGCTATTGTGCCACCTGCTTGTTGATACATAAAGTCTGATGAAAAGCTGCATTAGAATTAGTTTTAGCTGATGCAATTTTTTTTTTTTTTGCTAATATCAATATTAAATACAATGGCATAGAAAAAAGGGTTTCTGGACCCTCTCCTGAAAATTGATTCAAAATTTTTTTTAACTATGTAGAAATTTTTTTTAAAATAACATATTTTTTAGAAGTTGAAATATATTCTTAGTTTGAAACCCAGTTCAAAAGCTAGTTTCCTATATAGCTTAATAATTAAAGGGTCTATTAATGTTAAATGTATACACAAATAAAGCAGATTTGTATTTTGCATTAATTAATTAAGTTGAAGAAAAGCTTATTTCTACTTTTATAAATTGATCATAGTTTCAGGTGTATAATTTCATATATATATATATATGAAATGAAATGAAAATGAGGCCGCCTCAGTAGTCTAGTTGATAGCATACTGGGTTTTCACCTCGAGGATCCGGGTTCAATTCCCGGCCAGAGTTTGGCATTTTCATACGCTATAAATCATCCCATCCTTTGCATTAGCCCAAGTGTGCACAATAGTCCGACTTTTGGGCTACAACAAACATAAAAACAAACAATATATATATATATATATATATATATATATATATATATATATATGTGTGTGTGTGTGTGTGTGTGTGGCTAAAAGTGTGCCTGTCTGTGTTTCTACTGAATAGGATTTTTAATCTTTGAGATAGTCATACAAAATTTCACAAAAAGGTTGACAAATACAAATTCTGTACAAGTAGGGGACCCATCACATCCATTCCTACTCTAAAAATCGCTATTTTACCCAATTCAGTTATATCATTTAAAGTGAAAAGAGATTGTTTGAGATTTTAAGCAATGTTGTTGCTCTTTAGGAGACTTAAAATTACCCCGTAAAGACCCTTGACCTCCAAACCTACCCATAACCTTTAATAATACAACTTTATTGGAATTTGTTCAGGAAACAGTTTTTTTTTTTTGCAATTATCATACTAGTAATTTCATTTAAACCAAAGCAACACCGAGTATTATACTACTTTGCTGTAATACCTACGCCGTGCATAAAAAAAAAACAGTAAAGTATTATTTATGAAAATGGAAAATTAATTTAAAAATTGCTGACATAGGAATAGAAAAAGCGAACCAAACATAGTTAACATATAAATATTACTCTGAATACAAAATGACCTATAGCGTACACAAAATTCAAAATGAGTATAATGTAGTTAGAATTAGAATGCGAGTAAAGTAACATTTTGTTTCTGAAACCCTCTATTACCAGATTTTTTTTGTTACCGTAATGACTACTTCCAACCTTAAAATTACTCTCAAAGGGGTAATTACCTGCCAATTGCCAATACTACACATATTGATATTACTACCGGTAACAAAGGGAAAAGGGCACACAAGAGAAAAACAGTTTTAAGTGTTCTTACATCCTAATTTTAAAATTGGAGAGGTGCTCTTTTTATTATAGTATAGGCTCAAGGGAATCTATATGACAACTTGCTTATACAGTACACATAGAAAAACAGATAATTGTTTTTGAAATATTGTATGTTATTGTTCTTAGTATTAAAATTACTGGTTGGTAACGTAATATTATACTAACAGTATTTTATTATATTTTTTAGAACTTAATTAATTTGTATTAAAAAAAAAGATAATGCACTAAAATTTAGCATAGTTCTATAGTTTTCTTTGTTTTAATAAAGTTTCTGGCTCTTCTTATTATCCGACTATTTGTGTATTCAGACCTTTGTCCAGTGTCAAGGGTGACATAAACGGGTACTTGTACTTATACTGACTAAATATTTTGTTTTGAAATGTTGGTATTTTGGAAAGCTATTTTTCAGAGAAATATTAAATGCTTTAACGAACAAAATGTTTTGACCAATCAGAGACCTTCAAATCCGACAAATCAAATTTGAAGGAAATTGGCGTCCTAAGTATATGTCATGCGCGCTTTTTTATGCTGAGTGAGGCGAAGTTCTAAACACGCCATTGGCTAATTTACGGAAACTTTGGAAGTGTACATTTTGGCCACAAAAGGCCGTTTGTTTTATAATTGAAGTTGTGTAAACAGCTGCAAACATTTTCGCCAACATTGCAAATTATCAACCATCCATGGCGGAGCTGCAGGCAACGTCTGTTAATCAAGATGCGTTGTCCGTAGCCCAACTAGAGTTGGGAGGAAATCCAAATGCCTTGGCATTGAGGAGGCCGTTTGATCCTATGGCACATGATTTAGACGTGAGTTTTAGGTTATCTCGTTTTGCTGATCTTAAAGGATGAGGGTGTAAGGTCCCTCAGGAGGTTCTAACGAAACTCTTAGAGGGACTACAGCAAGACGAGAATCATGCACAAGATCATGAACATGCTCATTTTATGCACATGGCCATTCCTCGAATAGGTAAGAAGCATTTAGTTGTTTGTTAGTCTTTCTTTATAACCTAAACATTTAATTGTCTGCATATTTAATACGTATGTCTAGTCCTATACATACAGGGAAATGCGAGGTAGGTTAGGTATATTTTTTCGCTGATAAGTACACGTGCAGGCGATTTGTGTTATTTTTGCGCAAAAACTTAAATTACGTGCCTAATATTTGGTATTTCTTCACTTTCTGGCCTTATAGCAAAGTAGTGATTTTTATTTTTGTAAGGTAGTTTGTTTTTCAAACAGTGAATGACTATTTTTTCTTTTATTATATAACTATCCAAATAACACTATTCACCCTCTGAAAATACATTTTTTTTTTTTAAGAAGGTTGTATGATTTTATGCTGTTCTTATCAAAAGTGAATTGTGATGTCATTGCTCTTTACTTTGAATGAAACAATATTTTCTACACCTACTTTCTGTTAAAAGTGCAATCAAGTACTTTTACGGACTTGCACTTTATCACATTCTACTAGGCATTTCTAAATATGTATTACTTTGTTGTGTTGCGGAAATGAAGTAGGTTTTTCACCAATTGTGTCTAGTTCTTAACCCGTTAACCATGTCCGGATTTTTTTTTTGTAACGTCTGACTAGTGCACACTTGGGCTAATGCAGACAACTATTAGTGATGAAAAAATACCTACCTTTATGCTGTAACTGACCGTTATGAGGGTCAGCATTTATTTTTGAATTTTATTGCCCTTTCTGCAATTTTATATTTCGGATAACTGCTTTTAGGCATGGTTTTTAGCAAACAAGTTCCTGAAAAATCTAAAAGAACCTATATTGCATAGTTTTTCTATTATATGCATCTTTGAATTAGGAGAATCACCTATGTAAGATTAAGTTTATTAAGATGTTGTTTTTAAGTAAATAACTAACCATTAAGCTATGTATGCTAATGACCCGACATTACTAGATTAGTAACTTATAAGCAGTACTGTTGTATGCGTTAGGTTTTTAACGCACAACTGTCAGGTTTTTGTTTAACAACTGTTTGGTTCTGAAGTCTTTTTTAAATTATATTGTTGGAGAAAGAGGTAAAAATGCAGCGTAGCCTGTTCTGCCTTTTTTGATATTTTTTTTACTGAAACACTTCAGCACATGCCCAAAAGCAATAATACAAATTATATAAGCGCGGAAACCACGAAAAGTACGATAAAAATCAAAAATAAAAGTGATGAACATAACCTCAATTGCTACCGTGCAATAGTTGCTAACGTGTTGTAGATCCGTAAAATGATAAAAATATGTCTAAAACTGGTTTTGCGTATTTTTAGAAAATAACGCATGAATGTGAAGTTCTGTTTAGTAAATCGCATAGAAAGATGTCAGCATGTAGCCAGTTATAGCATATAACCAGCTTGAAATAAAAATACTTAAGCAAACATAAGGGCTGGTAAAGCCCACAGTCACCGAAGGAACCAAGAAAAATAGCGTGGAGGGGGTACCACGAAATACAAAGTGACTGGAGGGGAAATGTTCGTCTATCAAAAATAGTCCCTAGAGTGAGTGGCTTGCAATCTAGTTGACAGTTTGTCAGCAGATGTGATTGCACAACCTTAAACTAAACTTTAGGGAAATTTTTTACTGTTTGCTTCAAATTAATGCTCTTATATTAATGATCCAAAAAAAAGTTCAGAGGCAATGGGATTTTAACAAAAAAGTAAACTGAAAGTGTCAAACAACCTAAAGTATCAGCGAAAACGATAAATTTCATGTATTAAATAACCCTGTGTAATTAATAATGATATATATATATTATTATTATTATCTGTGCATAGACCCTGTTGGATCACGCAAAGCACTCCGACTCATGTCTTGTTCCTTCTAATCCTCCACACCTCCCTCATCCTATCCCCATGGATCCTCTTCCGCTCCTCCGTCCATTTTACCCCTGCTCTCTTTGGGATTTCATTCTCTGGGACCTTCCAACCGAGCATCTTTCTCCTGTATGCGTGCCTGTCTTCAACATCTGTTGAGTCTATTCCTGCATCATGTAGGTCTATTCTGACTTGTGCGATCCACGACTTTCTTGATTTGACACGTTGTATATACTTAAGGATTCTGTTGGCAAGTCTCGTTGTTGGGAGTCTACTGATGTGTCCATAGAACCGAAGCCTCCTTCTTCTGATATCTGCTGCCAGGTTCGATATCTTCTCTGTGGTCTTCCGGGAGTGCAACCTGTATCCATCTTCTGTTAATCTCGGGTCAAGGATCTTCCTCAAGATTTTGTGTTCTTTCTTCAAAATATCCTCCATGGTAGCTTTTGTGTGGAGTGCTTCGCTTGCATATAATACCTCCGGTTTTATGACTGTGTTGTAGTGTCTGATTTTTGTGTGCGTCGACATACATCTCTTATTGTAGATATCACGCGTTATACCAAGAGCCCTCTTCATTCTCACTAGCCGAACCTTTTGCGCAGCCTTCTCGCCACCTGTGGGTTCAAGAATTTCTCCCAGATATTTGAAGTGCTTGACTCTTGTTTATCTTACCATATTTTGTGTTTAGTACTTGAATATTTAATTTTGTACAGAATTCGGTTTTTTTTAAACGAGATCTGTAGACCAACCCTCTCTGCACATTCTTTTAGGACTTCTATCTGTTTAATCGTTGTTGTTCCATTATCTGTGAGTATGGCCAGATCCCCTCTCTGCACATTCTTTTAGGACTTCTATCTGTTTAATCGCTGTTGTTCCATTATCTGTGAGTATGGCCAGGTCATCTGCAAAAACTAGGCACACGATTTCTGTGTTGTCCTTAGGTCTTCCGAGTCGAACTGGTTTCCAGTGCCCTTCAATTTTTAATTCTTTTGCCTATTCCCTAATAACTTTATCCAACACCAGATTGAAAAGGAGAGGCGAGAGTTCATCTCCTTGGCGAACTCCAGTTGTGATCAGGAAGGGTTTGGAAATTTCCCCCATAAATTTCGCCTTAGCGATTGTGCCTGTCAGTGTTTGTTTGATCAGTCGCAGTGTTTTAGGATCAAGTCCATGTTCTTGCAGGATATTAAACAAAGATTTTCGATCAATGGAATCGTACACTTTTTTAAAATCTACGAACGTACAGATCACTGGGACATTCCTTTTAGCTTTTACTTGCAATATTGTTTTCAGGTTGAACATTTGTTCTGTGCATGAGCGACCCGGACAGAAGCCTGCATGGTACTCACCAGTTCTGTATTCTATCTGTTTTTGTATTCTTTGAAGAAGACATGTTGAGAGTATTTTGTAAGTACCTTGTAGTAAAGAAATTCCTCTGTAGTTGTTCATGTCTGTTCTGTCTCCTTTCTTGTGTAGGGGGTGAA
Organism: Callitettix versicolor; assembly: GCA_022606455.1. Taxonomy (NCBI): domain Eukaryota; kingdom Metazoa; phylum Arthropoda; class Insecta; order Hemiptera; family Cercopidae; genus Callitettix; species Callitettix versicolor. The sequence goes on from CM040182.1 coordinate 29,461,787, forward strand.
TAAGAGCACACTTCGTCATCCGGTAATTTTTCCGTTCGCCAGATATCCGTGATGATATTTGTTAATTCCTGTAATGAGTTCGGTCCGAGATTCTTCAGAAGTTCTGCAATGATTCCATCTTCTTCGGATGCCCTGTTGTTTTTCAGTCTATGTATGTGATCCTCGATTTCTTCTTGTGTTGGTGGTAACGATTCAGGGTAAGTGTCAGCACAGTTTTCTTTAGGGAACCGTGTGCTGGGTTCGGGGCAATAAGGAGGTCAGAAAAATATTTTGCTAACTCCTGACAGTTTTCGTAATTAGTTAATGTCAATGTGCCATCTTGTTTTCTAAAGCACAGATTTTGTGGTGTGTACCCACGAATTTTTTCTGCAAAGGTCCTATAAAAATCTCGTACGTTACGGAAGTTCTCCTCTATGGAGTCCAGTTGTTCCTTCATATACCTCCTCTTAATCTTCCTAATACGTTTAGCGACCTCTTTTCTAATTTCATTAAAACGTTGTTGGCTTTCTGGGGACTTTTTACTGTTGTAACTTTGGAAGGCCCGTTTGCGTCTTTCCAGCGCACTTTCACATTCTGAGTCCCACCACGGGTGTTTCGTGTTCTTTTTCAATGGGATTAATTCCTGTGCTTTTTGTGTAATTTTTGTGCAAAATTTCTCCCATGTTCCTTTTCTCACTCCTCCCTTATGCTGGAGTCTTTGATACCTTTTGCATCAAATTTCTGTATACATTTCTTATTTTGATGAAATTTCCCTGGAGTGAACTTGATTTTTATTCGTGTTAGATAAATGATGTGTGGTGTGTGTGTGTGTGTGTGTGCGTGCATGCTTGCGCAATCCCCTGTCCGATGTTGCTCTTTGAGGACAATTTTGCTATTTTTGTAAGCACCAGAAATATGGCAACAGCTTAGAGTTTGCTTCAGGTGGTAATAAGTAGATTGCAGTCATGGACTTCAAATTCTCTGCGGCTAAAACTGAGTATTGCCTTAAATCGCCGTCGACAGTTCTAAGCTGCACAAACATAGTGGTTCAATGTTGAAATAGCATACATTGTGTACATCTTGATGATGTACAGCTTCAGACTACACTATCTCTTAGATTTTTTATTTAATATTCCACAAAATACTCTATGAATCCTCGCGTGCATGATTTAAAAATGTTACAATATAACTAGATCTTCGACATGTTAAGGGTACTTTGTGGCTCTTTGGGCATTGATACAACCTGCATGCTGATATTATATATTCTGCATGAACATCCACTTTTAAGGGAACTAGGTCTAGTCCATCACCCTGCAATCTGTCATATGTTTGGTGTTTTTCGATCAAGTCCAGTTTTGAGTATTCTCACAGACGCTGGCGAACCTTCATTCTCTCGACGTAGGTAGTAGCTACAATTAATGTACTTGCCAAATCTATTATGTAATGGCATCCTACTTATGATGCCATTACGTTTATCAATAATCAGTTACTCCGGAAATATGATAATTGACCACATTCCATACCTCTATTTGGCAATAGAATTTCTCATGAGCTTTATGAATTGCATATTGTACTTTTTTCAGTGTTGGAGAGGTTTTGTTCATCCATGGGTTCATCACCTTGCCAGCCTTCGAATTTTCACTGTGCTTGTACTTGAATTACAATACTCCTAACTTATATCATCATGACTTCTGCTGTCTGATAAAACTCTTATGCATCTAGTGAAGAGATTTTATTAGATGCATCTAGAGAGAACTATTATTTTCACTGATAGTTGAAAAATTGATAACAAAAGAGGTTGTGCATGTTACTCAAACCAGTAGTACAAGTATTGATTACCTTCAGCTTGTAATGTATTCATTTTATTTTTATGTTTTTGTGCACCGTTGAATCCTATTCTCTATATTATCTGGTTGTTCCAATTCAAAACTTGTGAACTCCAGGCTATCCAGGAAATGTATTACATAAGCCTTTGAGTTCAAGATATTTTGTGCTCTGTCAACAGACTTAAATTACAAGGTGTTAGAATATCATTTTGCTGGATACCTGGTTACTGTGATATAGTTAGAAATACTAGAGGAGATATTGCAGCAAAGGAAGCAAATTTTCTGTAGCCAATCGTAACTTACACATTTTTTTTTTATTTCCTTTGTCAAGTTAAAACCTATTATTCGTTTACAAATTAAAATTAATGGGCTGCTATGAATAATAAATTGAGAGTAATTAAAAAGAGGTTAATTAAATTGAGAGTTTGGTCGTGGTTACCCGTCATACGCATTGGTATGACCCATGTGAATATCTGATGGAACAAAGGCACCCTCAGTGGTGCGAGTTTTGTAAAGAAACCATCACGGTAAGACATGTATTTAATAGTTAATTAATAGTAAGACATGTAATTAATGCAATAAATATACAATCAGGTATTTATATATGGTTTGGGAACTAGTTTACAGACATGTTACGAGAGAATGTTTCAACCATTGACCAGACATTGAAATTCTATCGGTTTAATTTTTTAAATAAAATTTAATAAATATAAATGCTCTAGGGCCACTTTATACAGCCCTACAACTATTTCTTTAAACAAAGTGTATATTTGTTTTTAGCTTGTATTATTTATTAACTAGTTTTAGAAAAATATTTATAGTTGTTTATTTTTTATTTCTATACCAACTATTTAATTTTTATTTTTGTTCCTTTACAAATTTCAGTATCGTATAGTGGCTTATTGGTTTTTTGCTGTCAAAAAGGCATGAACTAGTGTTTTGGTTAAAAAGATAAAAATTGGTTGTGTCCAACAATAACATATTTAGCAGAAAATTTTTACAAACATAACCCAGATGATTGTGGAGAGATAATATTGTACATTAAAAGGTCTTGCAATTAATTATATATTGTGTGTACAGATGGCATTTATGAAAAATTGAAAAGGCTAGTTAAAACTGTTTGATATGATGTTTCATCATATAGGATCAAATTTTTTGTTTCATCATATAGGATCAAATTTTTTGAACAAGTGTTTTTATTATTTTTATTCATTCAGGTATTGGTATGGACTCGTCTGTGACACCACTTCGCCATGGTGGACTTTCATTAGTTCAAACAACTGATTTTTTCTATCCGTTAGTTGATGATCCGTATATGATGGGTGAGTTTAATATTTTATAGTTTTAACTTAACACTTAAATTACTCCTGAATTATGTTTTTGTTGTTTTCCAATGGCTTCCGCTGGCTCACGCCATCTTTGATCTTGCTTCCCAGTAGAGGCCAGGTAGGTCTCCTCTTCTCTACTCCTGAATTATTATTAATTAAGTTTTGAGACTTGTAAAAAGCACCCCTTAAATCTCATAACCACCTTTCAGATTAATCTGATATCAGAAATAATAAAGTTATCATAAAATGTCTACATTTTAATTGAAAAGGGAATTTTTTTGAGTTTTCTATAATTGCAGAACACAATTATAAACACGTTTTTGGTTTGTTAGAAATTGTATGTTATTCTAATCTTAATGAAATAGACAAGCAGCTGAAAAATATTAATAGGTTACTTATTCATATTGCATTAAAAATAATTAAATAATGAATTTCATATTTATTTATACATTTTGTATTCCATTTACTTCTAGCCTACTCCGCTAGAGTATCTAAAACTGGAGTCGCATACCCTTATGGGGGTGGGTGTTAAAGAATTTAAGGGAAAGTCCAATAATAATTTCCAAGTGTATATATTTTAATATAATGAAATTAAAAATTGTATTTACTATGGAAAAATTATTTATTGATAAAGGAAGTCCAGAAATTGTGAAGGACTAATGAAGACATTATGTACAAAATGATTATAGTTTTCTGTGTACAGTGCTGAGACATTGAGATGAGCTTTAAAAAAAAATGGTAGCTAACCGAAACATGTAGATCTCAATATTTTGCTAAAAATGGTGGTATAAATTGGCTGTTACAATGGCAGCTGAGCTGGGAGTGGTTACTAGCTCCCCATAGCAGTGCAAACTATGTAGGACAAAGGAAGCAAAAAATAGTTGCTTGGGAGTAGGGTAGGACACTAACAACGGCTTTTTGAGAGTAAAGGGCTCAAAACTGATTCTTTGGATTTCAGTACACTGGAATCTATATTACCTGTCACAAATTGTAGATACAATAAGTTTTGATGAAGATACAATCAAGTTGTTAACTAAAGTGTAGAAAGTGGTAACAGAGATGGTTTCTTATACTGAAAGTAGCTAATATTGAAAAACACTTTAGGAAGTTTGATGCATTGATGTGAAACTGTTATCAGTTGTACACTAATATAAAATATTGTTCAAATAAAGCATGCATTTAAGCAAAGGTTGTTAATTAATTCTAATAATGTATTGCATAACAAAATTATCTGAAAACCAAATGCACGATGCAAAAATAAACGAAAGATTTCAAAAAGTTAAGTACATTTTTGTAACAAGGATACCATTATGACAAGTGAATTTATTCAGTTCATAGGTATACCTTAATAGAACCTTAATAATATGAATGTTCAATTATCTGAACCCAGTTGAGGCAAAAATAAGTTGCAGGAATGGAAAAGTTGCAAGGAGCGTTTTATGTTTCATTGAGAGTATAGCAGGTTTTTTTAAATTATCAAATTCAGATTATATAGTCTCACTTTACATTTATTTACAACACAAAAGTACTAAAACCTTTTTTTGCTTTTTTGGTCTTATATGTATGTATGCATAAAAAAATATATTTCTTGTAATTTTCTTTTCATTACATTTATATTACCTGAATTGGTTGCATGTCATTTAGAAAGTGGTATTCTGATGCAAATATTAAAAGCAAGATGTACTGCAAATATTGCTGTTGTGATTTATTCTGTTTAATCTTCAAACCACGCCTACTTCTCATGTACCCTTTTAGAATTGAGTTTGTTGCTCATCATATATTTCTGCCACAACATTCCCAACATTTGGGATTAATGTTTTAATATATGAAATGAAAAGATTTGGTGTCATCTTTATTTTGTAGGCTATTATTATTATTGCTAAACCCAGTTTAAGTTCAGTACTGTATAGTTAACCTGTTATTAGCTATATATTTATTCCTTAATCTAAACTTTTTAAAAATATGAACCACTTCCACCTGTTATTAGCTATATATTTATTCCTTAATCTAAACTGTTTAATAATGTGAACCACTTCCACTTCCACTGTGGATTATCAAGGTACCACTGTAAGTGTTGCTCTATATAATACTGAAAATGTAGAGAAAACTAAGAAGAAAAATCGTAAAATTTAAAGAAGAAATATTTATTTCCTATGCAAGGTATAAAATCAAATCATGCTTGCTCGCTCAGTAGGATAGTGATATATTTATTATAACTCTTGACACTTGCGCAGGTTTGATTCTAGTTACTGTTACCATTATCAGCTTTTTCGGTATGTTGCATCATTCTTTTTTTAATTAATAATTTAAATGGCACTGGCATAAAGTAAAGATTTTTAATTAAAAAAATGTACAAAAGCAAATAAGAATATGTATTAATCTAGTGATGTTTATTTCTAGAGTACCTCAGAGCATTTAGGTTTACTGAACTGTGTTGAATTTGAGTGTATAATGATTATCCTAATCATTTTTTTTTGCTCTTAAGAGGAATTAATAAAAAAAAATCAAACAAAGCCTTATTTTATTGTTCACTTTCTTTTTATAAAGTGTATAAACAAATTTACAATTTTACGATTTCTATTGGAAAAATAAAAACAGTGTACATTAAATAAGCACATTTTAAAAAATAATTTAAAAAAATATTTTGTTCTTTCAAGCAGAACAAAATTTCTTTTAAATTCTTTATTTAAACAAAATGCTAGTTAGTCTGTGGTGACTTAAAAAAAGATTATTGATTTGATGTTGTCGTCAGACTTCTATTTGTTCTCAATAATGAGACCTCTATTATAAAAACATTTGCCGTTCCGGACTTTTACTGCCCACGAGAGATGTTCATCTATTAGAGGTATTAAGAAAATTTGTTAGATTGAAGAAAAAACTTATCACAAAATGGTAATTAATAAAATTATAAATAATATAAGTGTGCGACTTTTGATAAAAGTAAAATGTATCTTACAATATTGTGTAAATTACTGTACAATAACATTATATACAAATTCACTGCAAAAGAATCCTGGAATTTTAATTGCTGTTTCAAAAGTGTACAGTAGAAATCCATTTGTCTGTTTGACCCTTGGGACTGGGGCAAATGTCGGATAAAATGTGGAGTCAAAAAAAAACTTTGTATTAAAAAAAAAGAATTAAAATATTGTACTGTCCTGTTTTTAACTCAGTGATAATTATTTTAAATTAACACAACTTTATTAAATGGGCAAAAAATACAATACAGTAATCTCTTGCCAACTTCTTAATTCTCTGTAAGAAGCAACATTTTGTGGAAATATTAAGTGAACTGCATATCTATATTTACTGTTAGGCTGATAGGAAATAAACTTTTGATAGATATTGAAGTATCAGTACAGTGTTAACCCTCGTTAATGGTTTTAATTTGTTCTAGAACTTAGACTGTTATCTAAGCAGACTGCTGTGTGAGTCAGTGTTTACAGTAGGAACTTGACGGAAAACATTTTAATTTCTTCATAAATTTAAACAATTTGAAACTCGCAAAGACGTTTTCTTAAATTTAAAAATCAAAAGTATGTCACATGATAATATAACTATTTTTTATAACTCCGTAACAAACACACAGTAAATAGTGGACACACTAGTAAAATTATATAGGATGACAGAAAAGGGAATGGAGTGGGCATTCTAAATAAGATAAGTAAGAAATATCATGGACTTTATTGTCCTATAAAAACCAAACACCTATCAATCAAAGGGTTATTTGTGTTAGCTCAGCACAATGTTTATTTCTGTTGCTGAGCACAGTGGGTATTTATGCAGTGTAGGTTAATAGTGATTTTTGAATATTACCTTATCATCTAACAGGTATTTTACCCACGGAAGCCACCTCGGTGGCCTATTTGATAGTGTACTATGCTTTCACCCCGAGGACCTGGGTTTGATTCCCGGCCAGGGCTTGGAATTTTTATACGCTATCAACTATACCATCGTCTGCATTAGCCCAAGTGTGCACAATAGTTGGACATTAAACAGTAATAAAAAAAAATTACCCATGGAAAATAATTTTTTTTAATACTATTTACAGTTTTAGCCTGTTTCTACAGAACTGTTGTGGCGTCATTGCTGTTTACATAGCTTTAAACATAATAAATTTCATACACGGATTAATTACATGTACATATTGCTTATGTGCATTATACATTCTGACAGCCATTTCTAAATGGCATCAGTAGGATCCAATACAAGCAGTAGTGTGTGTGTTACAATGTGATAAAAATATCTCACACACACACACACACACACACACACACACACACACACACACACACTTTTCTGAAAGCAAAATGTCAAGGAACCCAATTAGTCAGTCTTGAGGAAAGCGTGGTGGAAGTGCCTAGTACATCAATCTGGTAAATGTTTTTCTACATCCATTTTCATGTTTATCCTTGCATGTCAGTTGCCAGGTCAGATCCAACCGGACCTTATTTTGTTAATCTTTTGTCAAGCATTCTTTTAACGTTTTATTGAAATACTAAGTTTTAAACTTCATTTTAAAATTGCATAGGTTACATCGCTGCTTAAATAGTGAATGTTAATTTTTTTTTTTTTTTTGAGAATGGCATTCAGTCCAAATTATTTTTAACCCCAATTCGGTTATAGCAGAACTTGGATGATAAAGTGAATCAGAGACTGAAGATGACATTTTACCAAATGATTTGGCAGACGTGTTTGATTGTGAGACTGATGATCACCTTGCTGATGACCATGGTGATGACGATCAAGATGACAGATGTTTTGAGCAACGGAAGATATGAAAAGTATATAGATTAACAAACCATTTCATTCCAGATTTTCAAGAATATTTGTGTTACTCATTTGCCTGAGCCAAAAAGAAGTGCCCATGGCCTAATGAAACGCCGTTATTTTCTTTGTTTATAATTGATAATATGTTTGAAAAAGTAGTTGACGAACTTCAAATCATTAAAGTTACAAATGTACAAGTTAAGTTACAAATCTATACAGCCCAAAGATTTGATAAATATAAAGGCATTAGTGGTATTCTTAATCATGAGTGGCATATTAAAAGAACAAATACACTACACATTGTAAGTCTTCTGATAGGCTTTGTCCAGTGTGTTGGTGTTCATAAAAATCACTGATGCTGATAAAGCATACATAGGTATTTTTTTTCCATCACTACACTTTCAGGGTATACTATTCATTAATTTACTATATACTAGTAAATCATTGACAACTATATATGGATTGTCATAACACAAAAATCACAAAACCTTTCATTTTCCTTCGAATGGTATCTGTATGTTTTCATGTTCAGTACTCATAGGTAAGAAGTTCAGTGTTTTTACAGTGATGTTGCTTTTAGTATTTGTTTCATGTTTATTGGACAGTACAGGCATTCTAGGTGGGTGCTACACTGCATTGATTAAAAATGTTGGTGTTTTCAATTTTTTTGCACTCTTTAACTGCTGTATGCCGTTTAGTAAAGACATTCAGTTTATTAATATAGTCATTTTGAATAATTCAATGAAGCTAACTAGACATTTCCTATCGGAATGGCCTTGGTTGTAGTGTATTGTTGTGTGTCAGGCGAATAAACACTTTAACGTGTTTACAAGTGTGCACAGCATATACTGTGCATAGATGCACGCGACAAAGAATACATCAAAATTTAAAAAACCGAAAGGAGCAGCAAATTCATTTTACTAAAAGTTGTACATACTAGTTTCAACTAGTCACATGTTGAACATGGTTTTCTTCCTCTTTTTTTTCTGATTGAACTCATTTGTGTACATAGCATTTGTATCTTAGAATTAGAAGCTTTCTTTTATATGAGTATTTTGATAGTAGGGGGCTTCATAAAATGACGTCATTGAAGGCATAGCGTGTATTACCAATAACATGCACAACGTTTGTCTAAGTAGAGAAATGACTAATATTTCTCTTAAGTTTTAGTCTGAATTCATTTTGTGCAATTTGGCTTGTGGTTCGTTTTTTATTAATTTTATTTGTACTTGTAGAATGCATTCAATATAATATCCCTCCAAATGAAACAGTTTTATTTAGCTGCTTATAGTTTATTATAAATATAATTATAGTTTATTATAAATATACAACAAACATGCAATGAACTACATGTTGTCACCAACAAAATACTCGAACTTACCACCGCTAACTAGTAATAAAACAAGTACATATAGGTTATGGCCGGGTTCGATTCCCGGCAAGGGCTTGGCATTTTCATACGCTACACATCATCCCATCGTCTGCATTAGCCCAAGTGTGCACAACAGTCAGACGTTTAACAAAAAAAAAAAAAAAAAAAAAAAAAAAAAAAAAAAAAATGCAGGAAAGTTTCATATTTGTTTTACTCTACAGATATAACTGCTATCACTATAAAAGGTACATTTGTTAATCTGTTATTATTACTGTTGTTACACTGCTACAATATGCTAACTACGATCTTCGTTAAATTATGGATTAGTGGAAGTTTTCTTGTGGGTGGGGTAATGTCAAGGAAAAGTACTTTATGGGAGTGCTGGAAACCAATATAACCACAGTGGCCAATAAATAGATTTTATATTCCTAGTTGATAATGTGATAAATGGAATTCTTATACTTGTCAACTGAACTTGAAACAAACTTAAAGAATAAAGATTACTGCACCATCATGAAATTGGTCAATAGTGCTCAGCTCCTCTTATTATTCATCCTTTTACCTGGTCCCAAGAAAGAAAGGTGAGCAGAATTCTACAGTCCTTAAAATCATAAAAAATATTTAACACCCATAGAAACTTTCCATTAGAGTAATTAGTCTGTAGGAATTAGCTTGAATCATAACTTATAAAATTATGTGCAATTATTAAGTGCTTTTTGGACCGAATAAAACACTTATTTCTGGGATAAACTATTTGGGCTCAGAAATTATTTGTGAAATTTAATTGGACTGTTTAATTTCCATAATAAGACAAATTGTAATATGTTTTTTCAGTTCTCAAATGTTTTTTTAATTATAAGCCTATTATTCCAACTAATCCTGAAGAAATTATAATGCTATTGTAGCAAAATGTTTTCCTGAACACAATTTGTTTTAAATCTAAATTGGTGAGTATATTTGGTCGTATTATTTTGTTTTAAAAAGAAAGTAATTAACTAACTTTCTTTGTAAAATTATTATTTACACAAATTTTACTTTTCCAGGTAAAATTGCATGTGCAAATGTTATTAGTGACCTTTATGCAATGGGGGTAACAGAATGTGACAATATGCTCATGTTATTGGGAGTTTCCACAAAAATGACTGAAAAGGAAAGAGATGTTGTCATACCACTTATAATGCGAGGGTTTAAGGTTTGTTTTTCGTTATCTATACCTTTGTTCTATAATTCTTTTAAATATTTTTTTTATTTTTTGAAATAGACTTATTTCTGTTTTATATTGTAGAAGTATGTGACAAAAGAAAAAACTTTGCTTAGTGACTTTACACAGAGATCTCTGGTTATAACATTCATTTTCAAAGATAAAGTAGATCCATGTTATTTAGTAAAATGTGTCATATTACCATATCACCACAACCACTTAAATTATACAAATTTGACACAGATCTTCAAAGCAATATAAATTACCTGCACTTATTTTTGTGGCAGGCATTTATACAACTGCACATTTGTTATGTGATGTATTTATAGTCTCCAGTCTGAATGGTATTATTTATTCTCATTCTTAATTTTGTTGATACTATTTCAAATGTTTTTGTCATTCCATAAACGATACCATCCTTTACTTGCCTGTATAAATATGTTGTCCAGTTAAGTTTTGTTTTATCTTTGTTACTTTTTTTATTTATTAGAAATTATTTACAATGGAAGATTGTTCAAAAATGTCATAACAGAATTAACCCGATAGTTAAAATGGTTAAGGTTTTATCAAGAAAACTTAATACATCTTTATATATAAACTGTTCATTAAGAACCTAAAAATAGGATAACATCAGAATAATTGCTATTTATTTGTGTAGCCTTATAGTAAATCCATAGGTGACAAAAGCCTCAATGTAATTTTCGACTTAAAATAAATAATTAAAAAAACCAAACAGACAAACAAGAAACTGTTATCTGAATAGAACATGATCAGCTGACACATTGTCTATTATTTAGATTGATTCTATTAAACAGCATTTGCTGATGCCTAATTTGTAGAATTGTGTTCTAAATAATTATTTGTGGTTAGTCAGTTGTACCAATTTTGTTCTTGAAATACTTTGATTTTTGTATACGTATTACCATAATAATCCGTTGTTGCCAATAAATGATTTTTCCCCTTTGTGTTCCAGAGATGATATACTTGCGCCTAGTGTTTAAAGGATTAATGTCGCTGCATTTTGATACTGATTGTTATTGAATTAAGAGGTGGTATCTGTATTTGCGAATTTAATGTTTAATTAATGTTACCTATTATTCGCATTGGCTTTTCAAAAGGAGAAAAGTATGAGGTTTTACATGCATTTTTTCATAAAATTTACAATATATTCTTCAGTATTCAAGATTTTGCTGTTTGTGAATATTTATAGCGAAGTAGATATGTGTTATACAACATTAACATCCACAAAATAATATTTGTGAAAAGTAGATACTAAAAGTACAAAGTCATATGTAATTAAAATGATTCATAGTTCACAATTTAAAGGTTATGCCTGTTACACTGTTTAGCGATTCTGATCTTAACTAAAATTTCTACCATATAATCTAAGATGATGTTACTGTACTATTGAGTTGGATACTGGATTGATATTAACACTGGTTTCTATCATTCATCTCATGTGTTACCATAAACTTAACGGACTCAATTATATATAGGTGCAGTGGAAGCAAATTTAAGGCAGTTAAAATGGCATGAAGAGGTCTCAAAAATTCCTCATGTAATAAAATGTCCAAAAATTATTTTGGATTTCTCAAATTTTATTTTTATAATAGTGAAATTTACACTATAAAATCAAGAATTCACAATGTGTATAATTTATTTTTCTCCAAAAATTTTAAGGGCTTATTATAGATGATGTATATGAATGTTAGCTGGGAGTCAGTTGTCAAAGTTGACTCAGATTGCAGTTGCAGCTCCAGTTGATGAATCACACACTCATCAAGAGTTGTAGCCAATACACAGCTACAATGTACCTTTTGTTATTTTGGCAATATATTAAACCCTCGATTATTCCGATTGGGGTAATACTGGTTCTTCAATTATTTGTATTTATTTAAATATCATAAATAAAGCATAAAGTTCAGAAAACATTGACATCACAAATAGATAGCTCATCAGGCGTTTACACTCACAAACATTTCAAACTTATTTAATCGGCAGTGCGCTTGCAGTAGTTATGAACTCTATTTTTCAACTACACACTCGACGACTAGGCTGTACACGCTGGAAGCGATCGGCTGATCAGTTCAACACCTTATATAGTCTGATACAAGCTTAATTGCAATGTGAAAATTCATAAAGCTCATCTGATAGTTCAGCACCCTATATAGTCTGATACAAGCTGAATTGCAATGTGAAAATTCATAAATTAAAAAAGAACTACTTTGTTCAGTCACAATATTTTAATAGGAAAAAGCTTAATTTTAAATGTAACAAATACTTATGCTGTTTAAAATTTCCTATTCTAAATGTGTTTTTAAACTAATATAAAGTAGATAATGTTGTACTAAAATTAACAAAACAAATCTTGAAAACTTAAAACAGTCAAGACAATACATGAGGAGGGTAGGCTTGTGGATTAAATATCATTCTCAAGTCTATATACAGTATCTTAAAATCTAAACATGTAACAAAAACATAAGCTTAACTGTCTATGCCTATATGGAAAAAAATGTTGAATATAGGCTTACATAGTTAGGCTTTTGCATGTTTAGGTTTTAAGTTATGCTGTGCTTCATAACAAATGCACAGTTAAGAGCAGTTGACAAATTGTGTTGACAAAGCTGACAGGATGTTTCCTTTATCAATAGACATGCAGGTGTCATAAATAACTTGAGTATTGCTATAAACAATGATTATGCTAAATATAAATAAGTTAGATAAAAAAGTACTGTACCTTACATAGGTCAATTTTTTATTGTAATATAGTACAGTTTATTAAAAAGTTGCATTCCATTTTGTAATATTATCCTATGTATTGAAAAAAAATTGTTTTTGCAAATTAGATTACACTTCAATGTTTTTTAAATAATCCGGTTTCCCATGTTCTCTTAAGAGAACATAGCTATTATACTCATTTTCAGTTTGTTTGCATTTCCTTCTGTATCGTTTTGTGCCCTACACTTTGTTGTGTTGTAGATGGGTCCTAAATGGGAATGTACTAAAACAAAAATAAAAAGCTTTAGAGCATAAAAATTGAGGTAAATTGCAAAGTACATCTAATGGGACTTAACAAGTTAATAAAATTAGTAAAAACACCATTGTTTTCAGCTAGTTGTAAATTATTAGTAGGTGTAGTTTATTTTGTGTTCAGTAAAAAACTTCTTTTATGCAGCTTTCTTGTATCAAGTTAACTATCCGTTTATATTGATAATTCGTTTTATTGACATTTTTTGATAATTGTATTCTAGTGTCTTAGTCTTGAGATTACCACACTATTGTATGTTTTTTTTTCTTTCCTCGAATATAAGAATGTAAAATACCGTCAGACTCAAATGCATATTCACCGTACAGTAGACTTTTGATTAACAGACACAATGGCAGTAGTTCAGAAGACGAAATTTTCGTAACTCAAGAAGCATGGTCAAACAATGCTTTGGCAAGGAAAATGTTGAATTAAGGTTCTTTTGAAAAACTATATAAAGAAACAAATTTATTTATTTAGAGTTGCTAGGGGCTATGCTTTAAAAAACTACATATAGTAATTAATTTCCAATCTTGGATTTTGCTTATTTGTGATAATTTTTTAATATGCTGTACTATAAAATTAATCTGATAAACGCTATTACAGTTGTATTAATGCCAATTCATATCTACTTCAGATTTTGATAAAAACTACACAATTGATTTTGTTACTATCCTGATTAACACCTGCAAAAAATTACATCATAAAAATTAACATCATAATTTAGTGCTTCTGGAATTTTCCTTTTCACAGTGTTCTAAACTTTTCTTTCATCTTAACAAATCACCTTACTAAGTGACGACAAGATGTGTAGCTTTATTATTATTAAACCTACATCATCTAGAGCAGTGTCATCTGTTTTCATATACATTCAGTCGGCTGTTTCATTTTTACTGACTTAATTTTTTTTTGTCACATCACTGAATTCGGAAACATATTGTAACTTTTTAAGTATTAAGTTCATGCAACACTTTTAGAACACACACACACACATACACCACACACACACATACACCACACACACACATACACCACAACCGCACGTGTACGTACCCAACACATCACACCACACACCACCCACCCACACACACACACACCACCCACCCACATACACACACACCACCCACCCACATACACACACACACACACACACACACCTACACACACACACACCACCCACACACACACACCACCCACACACACACACACCACCCACACTCACACACCACCCACACTCACACACCACCCACACCACCCACACATGCACACACACCACCCACACACGCACACACACCACCCACACACGCACACACACGCACACACACCACCCACACACGCACACACACCACCCACACACGCACGCACACCACCCACACACGCACACCACACACGCACGCGCACACACACACACACACACCACACATATTATTGTTAGCAACAAATATAGAAATTTTGTTTATTGGCTAAGCAATTGCCAAGATATTTAATCAACTTGAAACCCTACAGACCATGGTATGACATTTTTTTCAACTTCCCTTCTTTTTAATGTTATTTCTCCTTTTCCAAAAGGTTACTGAATGCAGTTCAGCAATAGGAATGTACAGGCCAGTGATGGCAAACATTTTTGAGAAGTGGTTTAAAATTGTATTTTAAGAACTACTACTAGCCCATGAATTATTAAACTACCCATTTTTTGGATCTCACTTTTGAAACCTAATGCATTTTTTTTTTTTTACTTTATTTTGTTTTATGGGGTCTGATTTATATATAGCTGTACTGTTTTTTTTTATTTCTTGACCACTGGCAATAGGAATAATACAATTATAGAAGAACATTCCGTAGTTAAGTTAAATTATTTACCACTTTTTAATAGGAATTATTAAATAAGGATTTTGCCAAGGTTTACCAATTAGTTAAAAACTGGTACATTCCTTTTCCAAGATGCAGCAAATGTATGCACATCAAGTTTTATGACCCATTGTCATGAGCACACAGTTGCTGTAGTTGATAGAAATTAGTTCACCATCGTCTCCCTAGATTTTCCTGTTCTTTCTTTTACAGTACAAAAATAAGTATAAAACAAAAAAAGCATAAACAAATGTTTTGCATTATTTAAAGCCTTCACATGTTAGTATCTGGTATGTAGACTATAGTGGCCACTGATGTTTGCAAATAAATGTAACTGATATTATTTTAAATTTATATAAGAGCTTATACACCATCCTAGTATATTTTTTTTTTCATATTATGTAAGAAATTTAGAGGAGGGAGTTATTTTCCTTGAATTGCGTTATAACCAGGATCACTGAATTTAAAATTAAAAGGCTTTTTTGCTTATGGTTTCCAATAACATTTTATTCTATATTTTTGTATTAATGTGTTAGCTTTTACTATAAAATGCTAGTACACAATTTTTAAATTAAAACCATTATATTTAATGATATTTAAATATCATTAATAACTATTTAATTTGCTGTTAGTACCAAAATATGAATTAAGTATTATATTTAAATGTTTTCACAATTATGTTTTAATCCTACCAAAATATATTTGTTAGTAAATTAATGGTTTTCATTGTTAAATTTCCATAATTAAGTGTACTTTTTCAAAACATGACACTTTCAAATGTTTTAATATTAAAAAAGTTGACTTTTCACTATTAACTTACTAATTTTAGTCCTCTGAACTAAATTGTTTGCATGGAGTTTATTGTACATGCACTTCACATAAATTTCTTGAGGGGAGGTTTATTGGCTGCTCTTTTGGTCATACTCTGCATTCAGTCAGCTTAGCGGTTTTGGCTCAGTTGGGCAGTCCGAAATGGATGTTAATTCTGCTTTGACTATCAAGACTATTGTCTTATTGACAATGATTTTTTTGTTAGTTGCTATTTAGCACTTCACATAAAAGTTCTAGTGAGAATTTGATTGTGTCTATTGCTATTTCACATGATTTTGAAGAGTTATTTAGCTTTTGTTGATTTGCATAAGGAATCTGAAGATGGGGGGGGAAACAAAAGTAATAGCAGAGAAGAAAGGCAACAAAGTACCTAATTCACTTGTGAATGAAGGTATGATGAAATGCCGTCTGCCTAGTTTTTATCATTTGGATTCTGTAATAAACATCAGAGTCAGAGATCTATAACCGAAGTTAGACTGGGATGAAAAAACTTGTTAGTTGTGCCCTATTTATGTATTTATTGTTTGAATAGATAAATGATGCTGCATTTGAGATATAACATATATGTTGGTGTTGGTTCTCTTAATTTCAACAATCACCATGTCCAAGAAGCACATGCCCGTCATAGGAGGCACAAGGACAAGGATTGATTCAGTGGCATATATCACAATTCCTATAGTCTGGCATCGCAATAACATTTTGATAGACTTTGAATTTAATGCAGTTGTACTCCCCCTTTAAATACTGAATGTATGATGAACAACTTAATATCTATTTCATCATATAAAGTCTGGTTTCAGTGTAAAACAAGTGCATATATATCTCCATTTCAACTGGTTTTATTAGATGACTCCTCAGGCAATAGTTCATTTGTCGCGAAATACAGTTCAGTTCCTAATCACAGTTAACATTCGACTTGCATGTGGTTGGTTTATTACGTCATATACAATAAACTAATTATTTTAATTACAGCTGTATGTCATGAGAACTGGACCTTAAAATGTTATCATCAAAGTTAGTTGTGATAAACCTTTAAGAAGTGGGCAAAGGAGTTCTGGTAAATCTTTAAGAAATGGGCTGATGATTATAGTGTTAAATTTATGCAAGAAATATCTGGCCCTAGCTATCAGTAAAAGATGTTGAAAAACGTGTCTCAATTTTTAATGTTCTTTTAAAAGTTCCGACATGTTTTTCAACATCTTTTACTGCTAGCTAGGGTCCGGTATTTCTTGCATAAATTTAACACTATAATCATCAGCCCACTTCTTAAAGGTTTACCACAACTAACTTTGATGATAACATTTAAAGGTCCAGTTCACGGAACAGTTGTAATTAAAATAATTAGTTTATTGTATTTGATGTAATAAACCAACCACACGCAAGTCTGGTTTACTTTATTATAAACCAACCAAATAAAGTAATTTAAATTTCTACTTTAAATTACGTATTATCTACTGTAAATGAAGATCGTGCCCTTCCTATAATATTAAACATACTTACACAACTATTGTTATCATTAATGGTCTTTAGTCATTAGAATTAGGGAAAGTGTAATTTACAAATGGAGTTATTACAGTGTGGAAGTAAAATTATTATTGAAACAATAGGGGCTTTCAAAACATGAAATGATAAATTTTCTGATAGGGTGAAACGTGGATGATCATGTGAAACCTTGTCATCAAAAGCTTGGTGTAATACGACTGGTCTGCTAAAGAAGCTTTATTTATTTTAGCTAATAAAAAAGAAAGTGCATAACTATGGGTTAATGTGGCAACAAATTTATTGGTGGGGGAATTGCATAATAATTGGAAAATAAGTTACAATTTTTTAAACTAGTACTCTCGTTCTACAAGATTTATTATTAATACATTGTTTTTTAGGATTCGGCCATGGAAGCAGGAACAACAGTTACTGGTGGGCAGACCGTTGTAAACCCTTGGTGTACAATAGGTGGTGTTGCTTCCACGGTTTGTCAACCAAATGAATATATTGTGTAAGTATTTTTTTTCCGCAAATGATATAAGGTGGATTCTTTCACTATAGAACTCGAAATTGTATAACTTGTTGAGGAAAGTCATTTGAATACATAATTGATAAAATAACACAAAATTGTGTTACTTGCAAGTAATGTTAGAAAAAAAGATGAATTCATTTATTATACAAGGGAATTAAGAAAAACTTCCTCAACATTTACTTGTGAATAAGGTTTTTAAGACCTTTTTATATTTAAAATATAAATTAGGATATCAGTTGTTTTACCCTGATGATGAAGTTATTTTGAAGCACTTCATTTTGTACACAGCCCATATTTTTTTTAACTAGTTTACCTTAAGTAAGTAGTGTTCTATGAAAAATTTTAGGTTAAGCTTTTGTTGTGTATATGTTCGGTCATGAAAATTATAAATGTACATACAGTGCTAGATTTTTAAAATAGAAATGCATGAACTGTAACCATCCAGGGAGTGTGTAGATATCCCAAGTGAAGGAACTCTCAGAATTTTGTTAGTTGTTGCATTTCATTGGGTTTAAAGTTGGAGGCTAACTTTCCTCATTACATTTTTTCCAAACATTGGAACATTTTGTGGCTAGTTTTTTCTCCATTACTTTCATGGTATCAGCAGTCTCGTTCTTTCACTGAGCAATCATGTTTCAATAGACATATTAAGTCAGGAAGGAGATGTACCGGTAGTAGTAGAATTGAGGAGTTAGGTACATTGATCTTTTCAAAGACTAAATTCTGTTGCAGTATTCAATGATTATCTCGGTGGTGTGATAATCAGGTTCATGTATGAGAAACCTCTTTCACACACACTTTCACTGAGCAATCTTGTTTCAATAGACATTTTAAGTCAGTAAGGAGATGTACCAGTGGTAGTAGAATTGAGGAGTTAGGGTACCTCTATGAGAAACCTCTTTCACATTCACTCAACGATACGGATATGAAATATTGACTTTCGTTAGAGTGTGGCTTCCTCGGAACACATCAAAGTGAAGTTACTCTCAGTATTTTGTAAGTTGTTGCATTTCATTGAATTTGAAGTTAGAGACTTAACTTTCTCATTTTATTTTCTTCAAACGTTATTGGAACATTTTGTGGCTAGTTTTTTCTCCATTACTTTGATAGTATCAGAAATCTGTCTTTCACTGAGCAGTCATGTTTCAATACACATTTTAAGCAAGGAAGGGGATATACCAGTAGTAGTAGAATTAAGAAGTTAGACTACCACCCTATCAACCAGCAAAGGTCAAGCCACACTACCAACTGCTGCAGTGAAGCAGTCACACTTTGCAATACTCATAATAATGCAGAAGAAACTACTGTAGCCTCACATCAAAATCGATTGTTACAACTTGTGTATAGTTCTTTTACGTTAATTATAACAAGTATTAGGCTAGGCTACTCACTAACAACAGAGTAATGTGTTTAAATAAATGTTCTTAATTACAGGAAATTTTTCTCCAAAGCAAGGTATTAAAACACTGTTAAATTGAGCCATACATAAATAAATCCATATTGTATTTTATTTACTTTAATTCTGGATTGGAATTATATAATATACATGTAAGTAAATCAGGAAGTGTATAAAGTTAGTAGCATATTGAAATATACTAAGGATTTTAATTGAATGTTAATAAATGCTATTGAGAAGCTGCTGCCATTATAAGGTAAGGTATTTAATGCCATTTAATTTAGAGCTGGGATCGAGACTACTTTTCTCTTTTAACTTTTTTAATTAATATTGTTTACAAGAAATATATGCATGCATAAAACAATATATACACACACGTGTTCAGAATCAGAAAATAACGAGAAAATTACTTGGAGTGATAGTGCAGAATCAGAAAATTACTTGGAGTGATAGTGAATATGGGGGATTCTAAATCTGTAATTTTGACAACCAAGGTAAATTTAGTAACTAAACCTTCGCTTGCGTCAGCAGCTTTTATATATATATGTGTGTGTGTATATGGTGAATAGATCAGTGTATTTTGTGGCTTCATATTAAGAAAGAAAAACAAAATAAAACTGAAATGCTGAGGAAACGCCAAAACGAACTTACAAATGATTATAAGGAAAATGAAGAGATGCAAAGACCTTGAAATGTCTAATGACGACGAAACTGCTTCAGCATATCAAGCATATGTGACAAAACTCCCCCTAATGACGACGAAACTGCTTCAGCATATCAAGCATATGTGACAAAACTACACAACCTTAGAGTAGACAAAACTTCTTTACCCTTGTGTGCATTTCGGTGAACCATCTTCGAAAGAAAACTGTTTTCATAATATAGAAGTAACATAACTATATATGATGTGTGTTCAGAAAGTAACGAGAATTTTAATTTTTTGAACAAAATATTTATTTTTCTACATTGATGTTGTTGCCTTCAAAATGTCCCCATTGGAGATTATGCACTTGTGCCAGTGCTTCTTCCAATCTTCGAAACACTTCTCAAACTCTTTCAGTAATGCACCTTTTTAGTAACTCTTTATAGCCTTCAGTTCTTTCAGTAATGTGCTTTTAATGTCATCTACTGCTGTAAAGGAGCCCCCTTGGTGGCCTAGTGGATAGCATACTAGGCTTTTACCCCGAGGACCCGGGTTCGATTTCCGGCGAGGGCTTGGCATTTTCATACGCTATAAATCATCCCATCGTCTGCATTAGCCTGTGTGCACAATAGTCGGACGTTAACAAAAAAAAAAAAAATGCTATAAAACAACAGCCCTTTTAAGGTTCTCTTTACTTTTGGAAATAGGAAAAAACCACATGGAGCCATATCTGGCGAATATGTAGGCTGCGGCATCATTACAGTACTATCTTTGGCTAAAAATTCACGAACAAGCAATGAAGTGTGAGCTATTGCATTATCGTGGTGCAAACATGAATTGTTTTTCCACTGTTCTGGGTGTTTTTTTCGGATTGCTTTATATGCAAACGGCGTTGAACTTGCAGGTAGTACTCCTTAATGACCTTCACATATTGCTTTATAAATCAGTTTCCCTATTTATTTTGTCATTTTTTTTCAAAAATATAGTTATTTGTGCTGGTTGTTTGACAATATTTCTAAAGGATGGTTAAAAAAAAATTATAAATGGTAAAGAGGGTAGATAAAGAGAGGAAGTGTGTAATATCATATGCTGCTGTAGTTTTTGTTTCACATGACCTGAAATTTTGTTGGCCTTAATTGGGAAAGTTTTTAAGATATAGATCCACTCTGGGAGTATAAAAAGTGGTGGTCACAAATTACAAAAGTTTTCAATGAAGCATGAACAGATCAACAGAAATTTACAGATTAACATAATCAATGAAATAATCAAAATAACACAATTTTAATACTTTATCTGCGTAAATACACTACTGTAATGATAATGTTCTATTAGATAGAGGCATCTCTGTAGCCTAGTTTATAGCGTACTGGGTTTTTGCCCCGAGGACCCGGGTTCGATTCCCAGCCAGGGCTTGGCATTTTCATACGCTATAATCATCCCATCATCTGCATTGGCCCAAGTGTGCACAATAGGACGTTAAATGCACAACAAAAAAATCTATTGAATATGGCCTTTTGACATTGTAATATGTATATACTCAAAGTAATGGATTTATGTGTGTGTGAGAGAGAGAGAGAGAGAGATCGTACTAAATAATTTGTGTAATGAAAAACCTGGTTTTTCTTAAAATTTATCTTATCCTTTTTTCATTGTATGTATATGAAATGTAAACAAAGAAAAATCAATGTGACCATCCATATGGATATAAATTTGACACGTTTGCCTATATTTGAGGGGGAAAATTCTAGAAGTTTTTTGTAAAGGAACTTCAAATTTTATTTTCTCAAAATTGTTTCTGTTTATACCTCAAGTTGGCATTAAAAAACTTGGGATATATTGATTATAAAATAAATTCTGTGTATTCTGTAGCAAATACATTTTAACTTCTAGGCCTGATAATGCAGTGGTTGGAGATGTTTTAGTCCTCACTAAACCTCTTGGTACACAAGTTGCTGTAAATGCCCATCAGTGGCTAGATCAATCTGATCGGTGGAATCGCATTAAACTAGTTGTTTCTGAGGATGATGTGAGAAAAGCTTATCAACGTGCTATGGATTCAATGGCTAGGCTAAATAGAATAGGTATGCTATGTTATATGTAGCTTGAGTTGTAGCATAATCTTAGTTAAAAGGTCTATTTGCAAAGTAAATTTCTTTTTTAAATTTAAACATTTTGTCAAAGTGTGATAGTAGAAAACCAAGTTTTGGAGAGTTGAGTACGAGTATATATGTTCTGCAGGACTTGTTGAGTCTAAATGAATATTGCAGTAATAGCTTCGTATTAACATTTGTATTTAATTAAACACAGTGAAACATTTATTATTATACAGTAGAGATGGCTAAGAAAACTCCAAACTGTTGAACAGTTTTTCTATATACGAAAAACAAACTGCTTTGCCAAACGGAAAAAAGCAGTTCGAATTGGACTGGATCGTGATTTCTTCTTTTCGTTTCACCCTCTTTGGGGTACGCTGAATCAATCATTTCTTGCGCGCTGTACTTTTCTTTGTTCCCAGTAGCTCTTCATTCTTTCCGATCTTCTCTTCCTCTCCTCTTCCGAAATGACAGGTTTAGGTCTTATTTTGGTTTTATCTTGGAATCTTATTCTTTCGTCCTTGGTACTTATCTTAGCAGTTTGGTCAAGCAGTGAATTTTCTGTAATTTTTAAGTCTATTAGGTCTTTTTCAATTTCTTTAAACCAGTTCGGTTTTGTTTTACGATTATGGAAAAAATCAAACACCTGTTTCATCAATCTATTGAAGTTCATTCTAAGAAGATGGCCGTAAAAATTTATTCTCCTTTTCTCTCATAGTATCTGACAGTTTTTCAATTTTCTTATAGAGAGCTTCATTTCTTATATATACAACCTTATTATCCTGAAATTTTGTTCCTATAATTTTTCTTAAGATTTTCCTTTCCGTTATTTCAAGTTTTTCTATCTGGCCTATGCGATTCATGGTTAATGTTTCTGCTGGCGTACAGTGCTTCGGCTTGATCACTGTTTTATAATGTTTAATTTTGGACCCCATGAAAGGGATTTTTATTGTATGTTTCTTTCACAATTGGAAGGCCAATTCAAGTTTGTTTCTCCTGGATTCCATTGCCTTGCCCTCATCTGCATTCCAACTAATCCATTCACCAAGATATTTGAACTCTTTTACAATTTCTATTTTCTGTTCTTGGATTTTAAGGTATTTATTTGGGTATTTGTTGTTTGTCATGATTTTGGTCTTTTCAAACGATATGTTTAGACCTATTTTAGCTGCTTGTTTCTTCAATTCAAGAATCTGCTCCCTTGCTTCCTCCATTGTTTCAGCAAACAAGGCCATATCTTCTGCAAATGCAATACAGCTAATTCTGAGATTCTTCTTTTTGTAACCCAATCCTATTCCACTTTTTATATTTTTCTTCCATTCCCTGACTATTTTCTCAAGTGTACAATTAAACAATAAAGGGGAGAGCCCATCCCCCTGCCTGACTCCCGTTTTTACTTCAAATGAATTCGATAGTTCACCCATAAATTTAACTTTCGAAACTGTATTTGTTATAGTTGCTTTTATGATATTAGTTGTTTTCTTATCCAAATTTAGTTCTTCTAGTACGGATATAAGAGATTCTCTATCAATGGGATCGTGATTTATTAAACAAGGAACAAACAGTTAAGACTTCCCCACCACCTACGTTCTATTCGAACGTTGCCGCAAGGGTAAAAACTTTTTCCTGCTAAACTGTTTTTCTGCAAACAGTGCAAACACCTTTTCTTTAACCTGTTATACTTTTCCCTCTATTTCAAAGTTTCTTGTTGGAACGTAGTGAGGTAAGAACTGTTTGGGCGTTGTCAAAGTTTATCTCTATTTTGTTGCGAGTTGTTTGAAAGTTTTAAATGTAAAATTTGTTGTTCAACATTTTTTAAACCGTAACAACAACCATAATTGTGTTATATATTAGTTTTTCTCCGTGGTTTACTTTGTGTTTAGAAATTTAAAATTATTTAGTGGAAAATTTTGAAAGTTTTCTTTTACTTTTTTTATGTTTTTAGAATTAAGTGCATAGTTTTTAATTATTTATTGGATGTGTGGACTTCTTAGTGTTTTTTTCAGTGTTTAAAAATGAAAACCTGTTTTTTGTGATGGAAAATATTACAAACGTCTTACATTTTATTTTTATCCGGAGCCTAATTTTTTTAAAACATTTGTTTTATTAAATATGTTATTACAATAAACTTTATATTTTTTCTGTGTTGTAAAATGGAAAATTTTTTTTTTTGCTAATGCTAATGTTAATAACCTATCATTAACTTATTAATAAACCTATTTGGCCTATGTTCTTATTACTGTATTTTACTTATTAAGGTTACTTTTTTCAGTGTTGAAAAATGAAAACCTACTTTCTCCCAAATAAAAATATGACAGTAACATCTCACATTTTGTAAATACAATACCTAATTTTATTTAAACGTATTTTTTATTTTTATATTATCAATCATCAATATTTTTTAATCAACTAAAAATATTCTAAATTGTTTGCATTTCAGTAAATATGCAAAGGCTATTTAATTTTTAAGTAAAAAAAAAAGAATGCTTCTATTAGAAATTCATTGCATTTTGTAAATATAAAATGGCATACATATATATTACGTTTTGAGAATGTAATTTAATTATTACTACACTTATAAAGATTATTTTTTTGTAAATGTTTTACACCCAAAAACAGTTAAGGACATGGTGATAATGGAATGAAAAATTAATCTTAGAAAACTATTTATTTTATAACTGATTTATAGTTTACATTAGGAACCTTATCACCTTCAATATACATCTCTCCTTGATTACCACTCCATACAAAATTTTCCATTGTTGGAAAGCATGCTACATATTGTTTCCTGATATGGTCATCATCATGTTAGTCACTATTTACTGCATTTACAGTCTCAAAACGTGTTCGTTTCAATGTGCTCTTGACTTCAGGAAAAAAGTCACCTGGTGCAAGGTCAGGTGAGTAGGGTAGATGCTACAATACAAGAATTCTACGCTTTGCCAAAAATATCTTGATCAACCAGTGCTTTGTACCCTGGTCAGTGTCTTGATAAGGGATCCATGAATGATTTTCCACATCAGGTCTTTTTCTTCACACGTGTCTACAAAAGAGTGGTCAAAACCCCTTTTTTGTAGTAAATTTATTTAACAATTTGACCTTCAGGCACCCATTCATTGTAAACGATTCCTTAGATGTCAAAAGACAACCATATGACTTAAAATTTTGACTTGCTCGTTTTTTTCCTTAGCAAGTTAAGGCTTTCTTAACTTGGCATGGATTTGCGCTTGGTTACATGGTCATGATACATTGTTATTATCTTCTCTAAAAAGGTAGGGTCAGTTTTACTACTTTCAAATGTCAGCACAGATGCTCATTGGAGATTCCTTTTGATCAGCATGTTTTTAGATATAAACTTTGAGCACACTTTGTTCATGTTGCAATTGTCATGTAAAATTTTCCAAACAATTTCTTTGTCAACGTTCATTTACTAACTGCTCTTATACTAAAATGAATAATCTAATTGACTTTTTCAATGTTTTCATCAGTTCTTGCTGTTTGTGACAGAACAAACACGGATCATCTGTAATGTCCTCTCGCATCTCTTTAAATGTTATAATAACCCACTCAAAAACTGAAAAGTTAGGTTAGGCTTCTTCGTCGTCATCTTCTGAAATGTTCATTTCAGTTGCCATGTTTGTAATACACACCTCCACAATTTCATCTACACCTAACAATATTTGATGTTACTGTTCATCAATTCTGATGTCGTTATTTGTCTTGTCCTTGGTTTCCTGTGAAATGTTCGGCCCAATTTTTCCTATCTTTTTTGAAAAGTTAACAGTTTATGTTTTGTTTTCATGCTTCTGCATTCAAGTAAATGACAATCTTCTTAATGGTCACTTCTTTAAGAAGATACATTGTTAGCTTACGAGTCTGCTTCTTGTTGTGCCAAGAGACATGATCCAATTTTCCCATATATTGCCATTTTATTTCTTTAGTCTTGCCTTGATCCACTGGTTATTTCAAAGCAGTCGCATGTAATGACAGGAAGTTCACAGAAATTTTGTTACAGTAATTCTTGTTCACTCTTGTGATACTGTGCTAAAGCATCACCACAAAACTATTTATTATTGGTAAACAACACAGCTTTTTCTGGGTCGTTTTTTTTTGTCAAAAACTTTCCTGTATAGGAACAATTTTTTTAAAAATCCAAGCTTTAAAAATTTTCTGTTAATCCATGATGATTTTTGTTAACTATACTTGGCTGGAAGAGCATTTTTGAGATTTTTAAGGGCCCTAGGCTTAATCAAAAGTGGAATTTCAAATCACTAGAAAATGTTATTTAACAAGGAAGCAAAGCCTTTTTACCTTGATGTCCTTTGGCTGCAGGATCCAACTTTGAGGCTGTTTTTTTCTTTGAAGCATTTTGTAATTTGAACATGTTCTGTCAGTATTAAACATTTGACAACATCTTTAACAAACTTTTCAAGTTTTGCTTTTAAAGTCTTCATTTACATTCTTATCAGCTGACAGAATATCAACCAATTTATACAAAGCTCACAAACAACACATCAGTCTTTCCATTGAGGCAACCATTATGAAAATTACATAAACACCAAATATATATATATATATATACACATATATATAATATACGAACTGTATTAGTATGACACGTGATCAGGAAGTGCATTTATTTCCAATATCTACATAATTTTTATCGTAATGAAATAATTTTTTTGTTTGCACAGCGTAGCATAATTATCCCTTTTGTTTTCTAGTTTTTAAGTGTTTATAAGTTTTAGCTCCCGATCGCAGAGAGGTATGCTTCCGTCTTTCGCGATACATTGCATCTCCTAGCAATGATGTATTTATAGCTAAATAAATCAAACTGAATATTAACTTTGCCTGTTCTCAGTAAATTGTGTGCGTTTTTAGTCTTAGTTGCTTGAAGTTGCACAATACAAGAAAAATCATTGCTCAGATTTAAATTATGATGATCCATGGATCAAGGAAAGGAATTTCTATTCTCCAGAATTTTAGTGTTACGGATAATCTAGGTAAACCAAATTTGCTTGGTGTAGACAGTCGCAGATAAATCTTTAATACTGTGATATAAAAATGAAATTTCAGTAACTGTATCGCAGTTTATATTGTAATGCTTCTTACATATTTATAGCTGCACGATTAATGCACAAGTACAATGCTCACGGAGCTACAGATGTTACTGGATTTGGTCTTCTGGGACATGCACAAAACCTTGCAAAACATCAAAAGAATGAAGTGTCCTTTGTTATTCATAATCTTCCAGTCATTGCTAAGATGGCAGCTGTAGCAAAAGCTTGCGGCAACATGTTTCAACTTCTCCAGGGGCATTCTGCAGAAACTTCAGGTGAAATTCAGAAAAGTATTTTATTGATGAGATGACTTTGGATTAAGAAACTCAAAGTAGTGTTAACTTAATTTTTAAAAACTGGTTTTAGCCACAGTGTTTAAAATAACTCTTCATTATTTTAACTGTTCATTTCTTGTGTGCACATTGCTTTTAATTTTACAGTTCTAGATCCTTTTTTTAAAGTTAAAATGGACTTTAGGCATTCAATTCATCTAAAAATGCTATAGATTTTGTAGAATGTTGGTAATTTTCGTTATTTCTGATCTAGTAATTCCCCCATGACTATTTCAGGTAAGTAATTTATGCAAAACAGAAAAAAATAGAAGGCACGTAAACTACTTAACTCAGCTGTGAAAGGTTCTATTTTCTAAAATCACTTTAGTTCAGTACAAAAATATTACCTGAATGTTTTAGTTAGTCTCACAACCAGGTCCAGTGATAATTGTGTAATATTATTTCTTTTTATATACACTATTTTTTATTGTGTATTTGATTTTTTTATACCCAAATACTGAATCACCATGTACACGCGCACGCACACACACACACACACACATATTTAACAAAAATAACGTATGAATGCAGTAACAGTTGTGCTTACTATTCCTTACAAATCTTTAATAATTAATTTTTTATAGTATCTTTTTTCTTAGCATCTCCAATGTCATAAACAAGTTACACTGTATTACATTATATTTTGTGTGTGTGTGTTTGTGTGCATATCTTTTCATTGTCATACAATATGGCAGCTACTTGAAACAATCGTGTATATTATCTTATAATGTATATTTTTCTTTTAAAGAATTTATAACTCCTTAGCGGAATCAAATTTCGATAAAACTTTGAAATAAAAAAGTAACTATCAGTGTCATTATTGCAGCTTTTCACTTGCTTAACAATATGAGAGCAGATATATATTATTTTATTATAATAACATTATGGCAGCAATATTGCCTTGTTACTATTAAAATAGCACTGTGGCAGCTGGCAGTGTTGCCACTTTATCAGTGTTTAGTTCTTAGTTTTTTCTTATTTAGTCTACTATGAATGTACCTGAGATCAACATAGACCAAATCCTGCTTTTAAACCATTATACTACTAACCCAGTCCAACTTTTTTATATAGTATTTTGTTTTGTAATATGTGTTAACTATACAACATTGACATTTTATACGTCTATATAATATGACAAATCGGAAAGTTTGTGTATTAGTTTCTTTGTTATTCAATCACTTTCAACTGGACCGATTGAAATAAAATTTGGAATGAACATTATTTAGGTACCTGAGGTGGATATAGACGTATTCCAGTTTTAAAAATCCTAATCCCTGTTATTATTTATTATAAAATTATTATCGGCTGAAAACCATGAAATCATAATTATTGTATATAAAAATATATTAAATTGAAAAACCCTATTCTGATTTTGAAAATTGATTATAAATTTAGTTAACCTACATATTATAATTGTGGACGAATCTGTGACGGGTAACAGCTAGTTTTTAAATATTTGTAAATAATTATTTTAATGTATAATTCATATTGTTGTATGAATCCGAATTAATTCACTAGATTTTTTTAGATTGTAATTTGAGATACCATTGTACATTTAAATTATATAACCAGTGCATATTACTGCCGGTTATATAGATTTATAATTTTATTAAGTTAGTTGTGTAAAACAAGTTATACAAGCACAATATGTTTAGTAATTTAATAAAACAGAAATAAATTTCTTAAATTTCGTGTCATTTTTTCTGTATATATTAAGTAGAATATGATATTTTTATATATCTATATCTATAAACTTTTATGAAAGTGTTTCAAAACTCTGGAATAAACAAAGAATCTTAACAGGTTTCAGGACAAAATTATTATCTTTTGAATAAGTTTAAATTTAATTGGAAATTATGTGAAACTTTTTCAGAGAAAGAGCAATTTTATTATCTTTAATTGCAAAAAAAGATTCTTTAATATGTTCATACAGATCACGTTATCTTAAAAGATCTCGTAGAGATAAACATCTAATTAATGTTACTTCTAGAAAAATGAGAGTTTGCTAAGCTTTTGTTGAAAGAGAAAAAGATGTACAAAAAAGATTTGATTTACAACCAAAGATATGAAATCTACTTACTGCAGATTTAAAAGTCAGAAAATTTCGATATACTCGTTGACCTGGCAAAAATGTGTGCTAGTTACGATGCTGATACAGACGGATGTAATGCTCCATCCTACACTCTGAATATAAGCACTTCTTTAAAAGAATGCTGTCAAATAGGATTTTTTACACTAAAAAAGACGTTGCTTCGAAGGAAAATGTGCAAGGGAGACTAAAGCCAAGCTTCGTACAAGTATGGTTCATTGAAGTTAAGCTGGAAATTTGAAATATCACATCAAGCTTTGAACAATTTTCATAGCAATAAGATGAATAAAATTACAATTGTTCCATAAGCAAGTGATATAAAATTATTTAGACAATATCTTATAAAGCAAGGTATTGAGGCAGCATTAATACTGAACAATGAGTAACGTTAGTTTTTGGTAATGTACATGCTTACCGAAAATTGTTGAAATTACATACTGTAGAGTATTTTCATGGGCACATACTTCTGTGCAGTAAAGGAGAACTTTAAAGACTTTCTCAATATCTATTTGGGACAATTGCACTAAATCACTTCAGGAAAAAAATTTGTTCTAACTTCTTATTTTTCTTTTGCTAATGGTACATATTAATAATCCAATAATGAGCTGCAAGGTGTTGAAAAAAACATGCCAAAATGGCAAATCTAAAAAGTCCAGAATCAATCTTTGAAAAATACTAAGGGAACATTTAGCAACAATATCTCAATTATTTCGTTTGAATGACCAGGATATCTAATAACTATCTTCTTTTATGAGGTTCATCGAGGTGAATATAGATTACCGTTTTCAAAACAGTTAAAATTGCAATATTATTTATAGCTGTGGAAAGTGGTGAAGGAGCAAATAATAAGGGTAAATCATTAGAAGACGGAAGTAAATATTGACAAAGATGTACTACAAATTATTGGTGATAACGAGGATGATAAAAACAGTCAATCATCAAACTAAGGTACAACTTATTCAAGCTAAAAAATTTACTTGCATAAAATAAACCTTCCATAAGTTCATACCTTCAGATACAAAATAATGTAGCCTAAAAGGGAAAAAAGAATACTTACAAAATGGTCTGAAGGTGCAAAAAAAATTGTGTTTATTTCTTCAAAATGCAAACTGAAAAATTCAAAATTCCTAAAATACACGAATGTGATCAGTTGATGTTCTAAAAAATAAGATGGTTAAAAATAAAAGTTTTGTCCAAAACTTTTACACAAAACGTCCTGAAAAATGTTAATAACTTGAAATAATTATATCTGCGAACATGAACTGGCCTACAAGAAATCATGGCTTTTCCAAATGCTCCCCTACTACATGCAATGTTTAAAATAATTTTAATATTTATTACTCACCCTTACAAAAACATTTATTATCCATACCTACCAATATATAATAAAAGTATAAAACATCAGTATTAAACAGTTAACGCGTTATAAAACTAAATACTAAATAATTGTTGGAATGGGTAAGTAGTGTGATGGCGTTTAAATTAATTTAAATGTTTATTATTCACACTTATCAGTATATAATAAACGTATGAACCTTTACTGTTATACATTAACACTTGTCCTAAAACTAAATGTTAAAGTTAGACTGGGTAAGTAGTATGTTTTTTTAAAACAGGAATAAGTCTATGTTTATCTCTGGTATTAAACAATGTCCTTACCAAATTTCATCTCAATCTGTTCAGTAGTTAACACATGATTGAATGACTACACAAACAAATAAATACACAAATTTTCAGATCAATAATAAGATTTTTCAATAGTATCCAAAATGCTATAATTGTGACAGTTGACAATGTTGCCAGGTCTATTGCTGTCACAATGATAACCCATTGAAAAATTTATACAGTAAATATACACGGATTGACTAGGGTCTGTCAACGGAAAACGTTGAAAATACTGGAATATAAAGTTTTTAATGTCATTTTGTGTTGTTATATGATGAATGTTGAAAATAAGTACTGACCTGATAATATTAGGTAGGGTCTGTTATATAGTTTTATCTGTTATAAAAACTTCTGGTTTTGAGATAACCATGGTTAGGATTATGACCTATTCTTCCTGTCTGTGATCTATAAACTCATCTCGTAAAGGCTACCTCGGTTTCGAAACCTACAGTTTCATCTTCAGGCCATACAAATTGTTAAATACCTCTGTCGAGGTTGTCACAAAGTCAAACAAAACATTAAAACATAAACACTAAGCACAATTACACATTTAAAATATTCATCATGAAATTCGGCTAGGCCAAGCTACACTTGCGACTTGTACGTCGTTATATTCTGGACTGCGGAGTCTCCATCATTAGTAGGGCGCCCCTCGTTATCAGTTACGGTGCATCTGGTTTTTGTTACTCAAATCACTTTGACTTAAAGCTATGTCATATATTAAATTTGATTTAAATGAAAGTTTTCATTAAGGATGTTTTGGGTCTGATTTTTTGCTCTTGTAAATCTCAAACTCTTTAATCGCATCCATATAACTTACTTTTATGACACAAATGTAATATTTCCATGTTGGTATGGATGTCTTCAAATTTATGGTTTTTGTCCATAAGATGTTCTGCGAAAGCCGAGTTTGTCGATAGTGCACTTCTGGATATGTGCTCTTTAAATCTTTTCTTAAAAGAGCGAGATGTCTGACCGATGTAGAAGCTTAGGCAATCATTACATTTCATTTTGTATATGCCAGTTTTTTTTCAAAGTTATCTCCACTTTTATTTGCAACTGGCTTCTTTAATAATGTTGACAAATTATTACATGTTCTGAAAGACACATTTATATTTTCTTTGGCTAATTCTTTTTTTAGGGTGTAGCTTAAAGTTGAACCATATTCCGTGATGTTTTATTATCTCCTGATATAACGATTAATCCTAATATAATTAATATTATCCTATATTAATATAACTAATAGAATCCTAATATAACGATTTTTTTTATTTTTTTGTGTTTGGCAATAAGCCTATTAACAATTGAGCTTTTATGTCCATTAGAAACAGCTATGTACTTCATGATGTTCACTTCATTTCCATAGGGAGTGAAATTGACCTGTGTACCAAACTATTGTAAGCTGCCATTTTTTATATTGTATGGATGGTGGGGTGAAGAATGTATTTTGTTCGGCTGGTTGTGGTAGGTTTCTTATAAACACTGTATTTGAAACTATTGTTTACTTTTGAAATGGATAGGTCAAGAAAATTTAATGTATTGTCGGTCTCTTCTTCCAGTGTGAAATGAAGGTTTGAATGTAGTGTGTTCAGAAATTTATTGAAATTTGTCAATTGTCTACTATTGCCTTCGAAAAGTACAATTATATCATCCACATACCTGTAATAAAAAACTACTTTTTCTCTATTGTAGTTCCTATCCGACCATAAAATTTCATTTTTGATTGGTTTAAAAACAATTCTGCCAAAATGCCGGAAAGGGGGGAGCCCATGGCTAAACCTTCATTTTGAATATAAAATTTATCAATAGTCATTTAAATCAAATTTAATATGACGGGTCTAAGGATAAGTGATTTGAGTAACAAAAACCAACATACACACCGTAACTGATAACAACGAGGGGTGCGCTACTAATGATGAAGACTCCGCAGTCTGGAATGTAATGACGTACGAGTCACGTGTGTAGCTTGGCCAAGCCGAATTTCATGATGAATATTTTAAGTGTGTAATTGTGCTTAGTGTTTGTGATGCATGTTTTAATGTTTTGTTTGACTTTGTGACAACCTCGACGGAGGGATTTTGTATGGCCTAAGGATGAAACTATAGAGTTTCGAAACCACGGTAGCCTTTATGAGGTGAGTTGATAGACCACTGATGGGAAGAATAGGTCATAATCCTAATCATTTGAACATGTGGTCCATTGGCTATATTACAATAATAACCATTGATTGTTGTCAAAGTGGCAGCCGTATACTGCTGCCATTTTAAATGTAAAAGTGACAATGTATGGTTCTCATAATGATAGCAAGGTGTGTGTGTATAATATATATATTGGTAATTAATTAACATGACCTACAATTTTTACTGTAGAATAAAATATGTTTTGGGTTCAAATGGTAATTCTAAGTATTCTGTGGCTAGCAATTGGAAATTGTAAGGTCATTATGTTAATTGCTTACAGGAGGGCTTCTAATATGTCTGCCCAGGGAGCAAGCAGCTGCATACTGTAAAGATATTGAAAAACAAGAAGGTTATCAAGCCTGGATTATTGGCATTGTAGAAAAAGGAAACCGAACCGCTCGTATAATTGATAAACCAAGAGTTATTGAAGTGCCTACTAAGGAGAAAGATGGCGAATTGTGGTAGAATTGCTTTATTTCCTTTAAATGTGTAGTAGGCATACTCTAATTTGATCACCTTTGGGCTGGATAGTAAAGTGGCTAGGAAAATCAAAAAATTAGAAACGACTATTATTTATGTACAAAATCTCATAAAATGTCATCACCTGAAAATACTGCAGAATGCTAAACAAATTCTTATCAATATAGTTGTGGTAGTTTGAAGGTCAGGAGGTAAGTCTGTCAATCCATCCTGCCATTTATCCACCCAAGGCTCTGCTAGAAAGTGCCTACTGTACATAAATAAGAAGGGACATTTAACTACATCTAGTGCAACAGTTGTTTCAACAGTTGTAATTAGTTAAATACAATTTTTTTATTCAAGTAAATCACGAATGCATTTTGTGAATGAGTAAAGGTGCAGGTTTTTTGGAGGGTTGAATCCCAAGAAAGGACAGTCATTCTGCTCCATCTTAAATAATCCTGGGGCCTGCTGTATATCAATAACAACGAACATTTACTACATTTAGTGCAACAGTTGTAATTAGTTAAATGAAATTTTTTTATTTAACAAATAACAATAAGTAAATCACGAAAGCATTTTGTGAACGAGTAAAGGTGCAGGTTTTTTGGAGGGTTGAATCCCAAGAAAGGACAGTCATTCTGCTCCATCTTAAATAATCCTGGGGCCTGCTGTACATCAATAACAACGAACATTTAATTACATTTAGTGCAACAGTTGTAATTAGTTAAATGAAATTTTTTTATTTAACAAATAATAAGTAAATCACGAAAGCATTTTGTGAACAAGTAGAGGTGCAGGTTTTTTTGGAGGGTTGAATCCCAAGAAAGGACAGCCATTCTGCTCCGTCTTAAATCCTGGGTTCTTTCCGGCAATTTAGTAAACACTACATCTTGCTTGTGTTGCTTAACATTTACAATGAGACATGAAAAAATGTTAATTTATAATAAAGAAGATGGATGTGCTTGTAATATAACACAATTAGCGCTCATCAGTAATGCAGTTATGTCTAGAGTATAAAAGAGCAACTTCAGAGCATAAATTATACAGAGCATAAATTATATTTTAAGTAAAATGATATATAATATTATAATGAACAGATTAATAAACTTGTTGATATAATAAACAGATTAATATATGGCTGTTGAGAAAAAGTCATAATTATTGTTTATTAATTGGCATGAAACCTTAATTACTCTTTTTTTGCATGAAATTCCAAGTATAAAGAAAGTGATAGTTATGCATAAACAAATATATTTTATATGAAATACTGTAACCTTGAGAAAAAGGCATAATTATTGTTTATTAATTGGCATAAAAACTTAGATAGCAAGATTTAAAATTACTCTCTGCAAGAAATTCCTCTTTATAAAGAAAGTGATAGTTATGCATAAACAAATATATTTTATATGAAATACTGTAACCTTGAGAAAAAGGCATAATTATTGTTTATTAATTGGCATAAAAACTTAGATATCAAGATTTAAAATTACTCTCTGCAAGAAATTCCTCTTTATAAAGAAAGTGATAGTTATGCATAAACAAATATATTATATGGAATACAGCCGCCTCGGTGGCCTAGTGGATAGCGTACTAGGCTTTCACCCCGAAGACCCGGGTTTGATTCCTGGCAAGGGCTTGGCATTTTCATAAGCTATAAATCATCCCATCATCTGCATTAGCCCAAGTGTGCACAATAGTCCGACGTTAAACAAAAAAAATGGAATACAGTAACTTAAAGAAAAAGGCGTAAATGTTTATTACTTGGCATAAAAACTTAGATATTTAAAATTACTCTTTTTTGCAAGAAATTCCTAGTTATAAAGAAAGTGATAGTTATGCATAAACATATATATATATATATATATATATATATATATATATATATATATATATTATATGAAATACTGTAAACCTTGAGGAAAAAGGCATAATAATTGTTGTTTATTAATTGGCATAAAAAACTTGGATATCAACATTTAAAATTACTTTTTTTCAAAAAAATCCTAGTTATATAGAAAGTGATACTTATGCATAAACAAATATATATATATTATATGGAATACTGTAACTTTAGGAAAAAAGCATAATTGTTGTATATTAATTGGCATAACAACTTAGATATTAACGTTTAAAGTTAACCTTTTTTTGCATGGAATTCATAGTTATTAGGAAATGCATAAATATATAAACAAGTTTATTAATCTGCTTATATGAAGTATTGGGTGCTATGGTTGCTGAGTGATAAAAGTATGTCAAGTTGTAGTATTTTAAGGAACAATATTTCTTAAGTAATAAAATTACTTGAATAAAATACTGTAACTTTGAGAAAAAGGCATGGTTGTTTAACTTGTTCATTAATTGGCATAAAAACTTAGATAACAATATTTAAAATTACTCTTTCATGAAATTCCTAGTTATAAAGAAAATGTGTATGTACTATATTATGTTCACTTATGCCCAGCAAACACACAAAAAAAATCGCTTGTTCATATAAAAAAAACACTTGAAATAGTGTAAAAACCTTTAAACCCTTTTTTGGCCTATGATTTGTTTACTTAACAAACATAATGTTATTAAAAATATGTTGTAAAAGGTTCAGTACTGATATATATATATATATATATATATATATATATATATATATATATATATATATATATGTGTGTGTGTGTGTGTATGTATGTAGGTTATGTATATGTCATGTGGACTTAAAAGACCATTTAGGCGTTAACTGAGGGTTTAACGCCCCTTTTTTCAATAAGTGAAGCAACTGTACAAGTTATCAAAGTATACTTCGATAAAGGCGCAGTAGTATGGTTAATTACGGTTTAAAACAACTTTGCTGAACAAAATTCATCGATTCAGTCTCTGTACTTTTCCATGTTTGCCTTTGTCTCAAAATGTGAGGTGTACCCAAGTTGGTCACCTAGACACCATATTTTGAAGCCTGACGTTATGGGCTTCATAGGATTGGATTGTTTCCCTTGTATAAAATTGTTCTTATAAATGACTATATATCTGTTTACATTGCAAATATGAATAAAGTTGTAATTGAGTTTATTGTTCAAAATAAAAAAATTGTATATGTGTGTGCGCTCGCGCGTGCAGGATTTTGAATTTCTCATTTCTTGAAGTAATAAACACTGTTATATACTGAAGTAAAGAAGGCAAGAACATTAGATGGAAATTCATAGTATGTAGATATTTATCTTCTAAAAAAAAAACTAGCATATTGTTTTAACTTCTAGAAACTGATGAGATATGACCCTCTTATTTTGTTGTTGATGGCAAAAGCAAACTTTCAGCTAATTTCTTACCAACATTAAAACAAGGTATTTATAAATTAAAAGAGGGGTATAAGTAAATCAAGGTAACATGGAGAATGACAGTTTTTATACAGTTCTGAAGAGGGGCGGTTAAGTCTAAATGGCACAACAAATTGGAGGATGTTTTTGCTCCATTCACAATATTTTTTTATTGTTACAATAAAAAATAATAAAATAATATAAAAAAAATAATAAATAAAAAAATTAATTAAAAAAATAAAAGAATAATATGTAAAATAGTCATAATCAATTCTACAAATATCAAAAGGAAGATATAATAATTAATTTTAATTGTACTTGGCATATGTTTAGGTAAATTAGGCATTAGCCTAAAGCAGGTGTTCTGATATGAAAATGTCTTTCAAAATTGATACCAAGTATATGTATAGGCATAGGCAATCTCTTAAACAAGTTATTTTATTGGAAAAAAGTAGGCCTGAAGGAACTTGGGTTAAAAATAAATTACAAAACTAGATTTAGAAAGACATTGTGGTCCACTGTAAGGGAGGTTATTGTACTTCAAACTATATATGTATATATATACTTAATGTTTTTTTTTTACACAATAGTAAGACACAAATCATGAAATTAATTTTACAGATTTTATTGTATCAATTAATATTGTTTTCATTGAGCCAAGCAATATACTATATTTGCAAGTTGATATTTATAATTGGTAACAAATAATGTATTTTTTATTTATGTTCAAGCATTAAAATTATTATCATTTTGTATGACTTAATACAAGGAAATTTTGTTAAATCACAAAACTTGTTTTAAATGATGAGATATTTGATAATAAACTTAAGTGCTTTAGATATTTTATTTCAACTTCAGTGCTTTAGATATTTTATTTATATTTTAAATACTAGCTATATATAGTTGTTTAGCTATATATATATATATATATATATATATATATATATATATATATATATATATATATATATAAATGATGAGATATTTGATAATAAACTTGTGCTTTAGATATTTTATTTATATTTTAAATACTAGCTATATATATATACTGTTAACATTGTTTATGTATTAACAATGTTAAATCTTAATCATTAATGGTTTTTTTATGTAACTTGATTGTAAAAATATTTTTATAAATATAGTAGTTTCAATTTAATTTGCGTTTTCAATTTCAGTAAAGTCATTACCAGACTAACAATTGAGAAACTTTTCATGTTCATAATTAATCACAAATGAGCTGTTACCTTTTTTAATTAAAATAAATTGGTTTTTAAATCTTCATAGTATGTAGATAAATATCTTCTAAAAAAACTAGCATATGGAAGTTAAAACAATTTAACTTCTAGAAACTGATGAGGTGTGACCCTCTTATTTTGTTGTTGATGGCAAAAGCAAACTTTCAGCTAATTTCTTACCAACATTAAAACAAGGTATTTATAAATTAAAAGAGGGGTATAAATAAATCAAGGTAACATGGAGAATGACAGGTTTATACAGTGCTGAAGAGGGGTGGTTAAGTCTAAATGGCACAACAAATTGGAGGATGTTTTTGCTCCATTCACAATATTTCTTTTATTGTTGCAATAATAAATAAAAAAATTGAAGATAATAATATGTAAAATAGTCGTAATTAATTTTAATTATACTTGGCATATGTTTAGGTAAATTAGGCATTAGCCTAAAGCAGGTGTTCTGATATGAAAATGTCTTTCAAAATTGATACCAAGAATATGTATAGGCATAGGCAATCTCTTAAACAAGTTATTTTATTGGGAAAAAGTAGGCCTGAAGGAACTTGGGTTAAAAATAAATTACAAAACTAGATTTAGAAAGACATTGTGGTCCACTGTAAGGGAGGTATTGTACTTCTAACTATATATGTATATATATATTAATGTTTTTTTTTACACAATAGTAAGACACAAATCATGAAATTAATTTTACAGATTTTATTGTATCAATTAATATTGTTTTCATTGAGCCAAGCAATATACTATATTTGCAAGTTGATATTTATAATTGGTAACAAATAATGTATTTTTTATTTATGTTCAAGCATTAAAATTATTATCATTTTGTATGACTTAATACAAGGAAATTTTGTTAATCACAAAACTTGTTTTAAATGATGAGATATTTG
Source organism: Callitettix versicolor (assembly GCA_022606455.1). Classification (NCBI taxonomy): domain Eukaryota; kingdom Metazoa; phylum Arthropoda; class Insecta; order Hemiptera; family Cercopidae; genus Callitettix; species Callitettix versicolor. The sequence goes on from CM040182.1 coordinate 29,501,346, forward strand.
ATAATAAACTTCAGTGCTTTAGATAGATATTTTATTTATATTTTAAATACTAGCTATATAGTTGTAGCTTTATATATATATATACATATACACACATACTGTTAACATTGATTATGTATTAACAATGTTAAATCTTAATCATTAATGTTTTTTTATGTAACTTGATTGTAAAAATATTTTTATAAATATAGTAGTTTCAATTTAATTGGATTTTTCATTTCAGTAAATTCATTACCAGACTAACAATTGAGAAACTTTTCATGTTCATACACAAATGAACTGTTACCTTTTTTAATTAAAATAAATTGTTTTTTAAATCTTGCTACAGTAGTCTTGCTAAACTGTGCCAGGTCAAATTAGCGGGAAAGTCGGATTACACGTAAAATCATTTAAAAGTATTTAATTGAATTTATTACATTAAAAAACTTTGAATTGCGTGTTACTAAATGTATTGCACTAAAATATAAAACAGCACATAGAATTTCACTACAGTAATAAAGAGCAGTAAGTCAAATCATCAAACTTGACAGAAAAAGATCGTACAGTAATTGTTTTTTATTTACCAACTTTTTGACATTTTCTCGCCGCTACATCTCGCAATCTGATGAAAAGTAGATATGGTACTTCTCCAAAAATAAAATAGTTCACCTTTTAGAAAACTGCAAATAAAAAGAAAATACGTGAAACGTACACAAGCTGAATGCACTCTAAAAGTCAACTCTTCCACGAATCTGAATTGATATTAAAAGACAGAAATGAACGAACAAAATCGGTATGAGGGTGGTCGACCTAACTTTTTCTTTTGAAGAGAATATAGATCATCAGCTGGGCATATAAGTGACATGTAGGTCTGGAAATACAAAAGTGGTGCACTGGCATTGTACATTTGGTTTTGCTACAAATCTTCAATTGCTTGAAATATTGTTCTTTGCGGCTAGGTTGGATTAAATGGAAGGTCAGATAAGCGAGACTGTACTGTAGTTATATACTGCATTACTAACAAATTTGAAGCTCAAAGGGGTTTAAAACATGTATATCCAGGCAGTTATGCAACATATGCTAATATATGAAGGGATAACAATTTCGTAATTAATTGCATCTTCAGATTTGTGGAACACATGTTGGTACTCGGACATGTATTTTGACAGAAGTTGCATTTTGACAAGTGAAGATTTTGGAGAGTGCAGAAATTTAGAGACTGAAATTGACCTTTAATCAAATTAGACATATGATATAAATGTATTAAAATTAGTGTTAATTTCTAAATATATAATGTGTTGGAAGACATGATTTTATATACGAGGGCGGTTTGATAAGTCATTGACTATTTGAATTTCCCGCGCAGTTACTCCAAATGCAACAGTGCTGCCGTCAACTGTAATCTATCAGTAGGCAACTTTCTAATTTTGAGCCAGCTACGTTGTGCAGTTGGTGTTTGATAGCCGTTCAAAGCAGACAACCTCGTGAATTTTTACGAAAATGGAAAAGAGTTAATTTCGTGTGCTGATTAAGCATTACTTTTTACGTAAAAATCCATCACTGAAACTATGGAAAGACTTGATAAATACTACGGAAACTCGGCACCATCAATTTCAGTGGTCAGAAATGGTTTACAGAGTTTTGTTGTGGTCGTACCAGCACTAGTGACACCGAACGTTCAGGTCGCCTAAAAGAAGTGATCACGCCGGAAATCGTCGATAAAATCCATAAAATGACATTGGATGATCGGAGAATAAAAGTGCGTGAGTTGGCTCATACTGTAGGTATTTCAACTGAACGGGTACATGATATTTTATATGAATATTTGGACATGAAAAAACTCTGCGAGATGGGTGCTGCGATTGCTCACACTCGACCATAAGCACAATTGTGTGACCACTTCAAAAGAGTGTTTAGCGATGTTCAGCTGTAATCCGAATGAATTTTTGCGCCGTTTTACTGTGGACAAAACATGGATCCATCACAACACGCCAGAGACCAAGGGACAATCGAAACAGTGGGTTGCTAGGGGTGAACATGGACCAAAGAAGGCCAGAGTCAGTCAGCCAACAAGGTCATGGTCACAGTTTTTTGGAATGCACGCGGTGTCATTCACATCGATTACCTCGAGAAAGGTAAAACGATCACCGGCGAATATTATTCAAAGCTTTTGAACAGATTCGATATTGATTTGAAGCAAAAACGGCCACATTTGGCGAAGAAGAAAGTGCTGTTCCATCGAGGTAATGCACGTGTGCACACTTGTCTAGTCACCATGGCCAAAATCCATGAACTGCTACCCCATCCATCATATTCTCCAGATTTAGCCCTCTGCGACTATTTTCTGTTTCCAAACCTAAAGAAATGGCTGGGCGGTAAGAGATTTGAGTCGAATGAAGAAGTCATTACTGAAACAAACGCGTATTTTGAGAGCTTTGAGGAAACCTATTATTTGGAGGGAATAAAAAAATTAGAAAAACACTGGACTAAATGTATCTAGCTAAAAGGTGATTATGTAGAAAAATAAAATGTTTATTTGCGGAAAAAATTTGTTTTATTCAAAAAGTTACTGACTTATGAAACCACTCTCGTGTGTGTGTGTGTGTATGTATATATACGACATACAATGTTAAACAACCAAATACAGTGTACTTTTGATGCAAGATCTGACGGTTCCTTCCAGCAGCATTAAATAACACTGGCATTTCAACTTAACTAAATAGTGAAATGAGTCAACATGTCCTGGCTTTGTACCTTCTTTTACTAAAAATATAACCATTTTGTTTGAGGATTGATTGATTTGTCTTCTTTTTTTAATAATTCCACAGGCTTCTAATATTGTTTCTGTACCTAATTATATAATGTTTAAATAATTGGCAGGATGGATAAAGGATTGCAATAGACTTTAAGTAGAATATTTGTGACAACTTGTACTATTTATTTTTTAAAATTGCTGCTTGATAGAATAGTTATTTCATAAATGTATGTATATTCAGGTATGTATGGAAACAATACAACCTTTGAAATGCTTACAATAATCTTTTTTTCTGCTAGGAAATGGTAGTATTACAAAATGCACCAACAAATATGTGTTTTAGGCTAGCATATGGGCACACAGTTATGTACTGTACAAAAATACAGTACTCTTTTCTCAGCTTCTTTGTGAAAATATATAGTGGTACCTCGACATTCGAGTTTAATTCGTTCTGTAACCGCCTCGGTGGCCTAGTGGATAGCGTACTAGGCTTTCACCCCAAGGACCCGGGTTTGATTTCCGGCAAGGGCTTGGCATTTTCGTACGCTATAAATCATCCCATAGTCTGCATTAGCCCAAGTGTGCACAATAGTCTGACGTTAAACACCAAAAAAAAATGTATATCAAAGCAATTTTCCCTATTGAAATGCCATTAATCCGTTCCAGCTCTCAAAAAACACTCATTGGTTGCTACAAAGGGCAAAGTGCTAGAGTTAATCTATCCTTCATGGGTTTGTGACCTGGCAACGTCTTCTCTGCTGGTATGTAAATCCTATTCGGCATCCTTTTCCAGAAAAGCCCTGTCTCGTCACAGTTGAAAACTTGCTGGGGGATGTATCTTTTGGCTTCTATCAGCTCGGAAAACGTTTTGATGTAAACCTCAACTGCCTTCACATCTGAACTTGCTGCTTCACCATGCCTGTCGATGAATGCCGGTCCTTTTCCTAAAGTTGTCAAACCAGCCCCGACTGGCTTTAAATAAGTTCTGATTCCTCGTTTGTGAAAGTGTGTGGGATCTGCTTCAGCAAATCACTGTAAATCGCTCGTGCCTTCTCACATATGTTGCTTTGTATTAAGGTTCCTCCTTGAAGCTGCTTCTCAATCTTTAGTAGTTTCTCAGTAGTTTCTCAATCTTTTGATGGAGAGAGGTCCGGAGCTTAGATATTATTGTAAAGCCCTTAGCTGGCGTTATACCCCTTATAAATAAACTCCTTCTGTTTAAGCACAGTACATATCATTGATGTGCTATACCCGTACATCCTCGCTAACTCATTTACTCGCACACCTTGCTCATGTTTTTCTATGATTTCACGCTTTAATTCAATAGACATCATTTTCGTCGGACCCATGGTTATAAAAATTAATGTGATTATGTTTTGTAAATGTACAAAAAAAGCGAACCCAACTTACCAAAAATGCTTGGAAAACGTGGGATACAAGCACACAGACTGAGGTGGGAAAAACTGTTAGACGCTACAAACAACACCAACATGACCCCCCCCCCCTGCATATTGGGGTAGTGGGCGATTACTTGTATCTCAAATCTTGCTCTCATCTCAAAGCAAAATATCGCTCGTATCTCAAAACACTCGTGTATCGATGTACCACTATAGTTACTAATTTGTGTTAGGTTTAACACATCCTTCGTAAGGATGAGAACAGGAATTCTCTATGATATGAGGAATACTAAATATCTGAATTGTTGAGCACTATGAACAGAAAAGTTTATGTGGCTTAACATTGAATGTATTTTTTGAATGCTTTTGTGTGCATGGAAAACTTTACCAATGTTTTCACCCCATCATTAGTTGCACTTTTTTTCTATTCTGTGCCCATTTTTTAAAACTGACAAGTAGAACTGCTTAGTTAAAGAAAGATACAAAGTTGATTTGGATAACTTTTGTTCTGAACAGCTTATGTGCAATGCTGTAAATGTATACTAATTTACATATGTAGTAGAAATATTAATAATAATATGAAAATATTGTTTGAAGGCTGCTTTATTCAAACCATATCCGAATTGAATTAAGAAAACAATCCTAAATTATTGAATTAAGTACGCTCGTATTAATTAATTAATTCATATAAACTTGCGTTGTTTTTTCGATAAAACACCAATATTTCTATTTTTCTGTACAGATAATTGTCATAAATAAATATTTAGATTTATTTGTTTTCCATCAAGTGCAACTATTTCTTTACTAATTACCATGAACTTGGTTTTATTAATGTTTAATCCATACAAATGATTATTATTTTAAGGATTTTTCTCGTTAAATCCTTTTTACCAAAAAAAAAGTCATACTATCCTTCAGAATGGCAAAATAAAATAATAATAAAATTTAAAAACATAATTTCTGAAGTATTTTATTATAGAAAATAATACTAAATCATGAAAAAGATATGAAATTAAGAAATTTTAGAGTTATTTTTAAAGGTCTAAACCGGATTTGTTGAAAAATGTAATTAAAAGCAAGAAATTTTGTGTTATTTTTCTGAACTGTTTGTTTTATTTTGTAAAACAGACTCTTAGCAACTTTTAAATAATATGAGAAAAATTCGCAGCACGCAGCTGTCTCGCTTACATGATAGAGTGAATTTCTAAAACAATTTTTCTTTATCTCACCCTTTTTGCCATCGTAATCAGCATTAAAAGCTGCACATACAAGCAGTTAAACTTTCAAATTACGTTGAAAACACAACAAATTATGTAGTGTGATGGCGTGTTTTATTATTTAGATATTTAATATTGAAACTAGATATAATAATAAAAGAACTGTTTTTTTTCTTGTGTATATGTAATAATAAAAGAACTTTTTTTTTAATGAGTTCTACTTGTTAAATAAAAGATACTGAAGCGCCTGTCCTGCAAGCAGCGGTGTCGGCAACATATACACAGGGTACAACAAACTACGGAACCTCTATCTTATTACACAGGTCGATCTCTAACTTATAACATGGTACTGTCGAAGGAAAAACGATTCTCCAAGTTAATAAATCTCTAAGCTATTACACATCCCCAAATATTTCACTGGTATTGCATGTTCTGCTCTAGGCTATTGCCTAGTTTCTCTAGTAGTAAATATGGACATGGTCCTCACTGAAGTAAACTTCCAATAAAAGTTGAAGTAACAAAGGTAAACATTTTTATTATGAAGTACAGTAGTTCAAATGTTACATGTCATATGTTAATGAGTTTTAATGTACAGCAAAGTATTTCATATTGTTATACCATCTTGTGCTGGGCAAAAGCTGCCTTTCAATCAAATGTTTTTTCTTGAGTTTTTGTGCAGTTACATCTTACTTTTATAGTAGATTGCAAAATCACATTCCAATAGGCTGTCTAATTTATAATAGATGAAGTTAGTCTAGTTATATTTTTCTAAATATTGTGGAAAAGTTTTAAGCTGTTGTGGAGATGTAACCAGGTAATTTTAAACCTACTGTGATGTCCATTTTTCTAGAACTACTAGGTAATTATGAAATTCGTTTCCACCTTGTAAAAAAAAACATGGAACTGAACACAAGTACTGTGATAGCATGACGCTAACAGTGTCACTGGTTGGAGCAGTCAGCCGACGTTTGTAAACAACAATAGTAGCTACAGGTGCATGGTTATATCCTTTCAAGATTAAAACCTTAACCACTTTCATACCTTCGGACACCTTAGCCCCACTTTACAGCCATTTGGGAAGGTCTGAATGTAATATTTTCTCTTGTCAGGTAACTGGGTTCGTCGTAGGAAGTGCTGCTCTATCTGAGACAGTGGCTCCTGCTTGGTGCTGCTTTGTGTTGATAAAACTTAAGATAAACAGCATTTAACTGAATAAAACGCCAACCTGCAGTTTTCGCGCAATAATGCGATCGAAATTATTACATGTGAAGACAACAGTTATCCACTTGATATGCTAAGAATTTCTATTTTAAGTATACATAATTTGGTTGCCAAATAAAAATCATGTACAGTAATATGATTTTTTTCTTTTTTATTTTAATTATGATAATTTGTTCGAAAACGACAAATTATCATGGTTTTTAACAACATAACCTGAAACATTGAAATAGCCAATCAGCTAATCATTCCGAATTAACATAAACGACAAATTAACATAGATTTTTTTAACAACATAACCGAAAACTTATTGTAGTCTATCAGCTGATCTTTACGAATTAATATAAAACAAATGTTTTTTTAATATTATCGAAATTAAATTTTAAGTTGCCTCGGTGGTCTAGTGGATAGCGTACTAGGGCGTTCACCTCCGAGGACCCGGGTTCGATTCTCGGCGAGGGCTTGGCATTTTCATACGCTATAAATCATCCCATCGTCTGCATTAGCCCAAGTGTGCAAAATAGTCGGACGTTAAACACAAAAAAAAAAAAAACACTTAAAATTAGTCAAACTTCGAAGTGTAGTGGTTATTATATACGCAAGATCCATGGTTCTATTCCGGGCGGAAAAAGTAATTTTGAATTATAATTAATTTAATGTGAAACTTGCGACGCGCTAAATATAGGGTGTTTAAAAAGAACCCCCTAGTTTTATATGTAAATTTAATGGTGAAATTAATGAAAAACTACATCACCAAGTACATACAATGAAAGAGAATATCTTCAAATTTTTTTAAAAATGTTAGTAACCTTCAGCATGGGATACATTTGCTGCCCTCCACACGTCGAGACGATATTCCACTTCTCGTCAGGTATTCACAGATGTAGCAGGTGAAGCTTGTCTCAACCGCCGTAAATGGATGCTGTCACGGATCATTTCAAAGTATGCAAAAGAAGAAAAAGTCAAGTGGGTTTAAGTCCGGGCTTTGTGGTTGCCCATGAGGTTGGGCCAGCCCAGCCCACCTTCCCGGAAAGTGAGTGTCGAACCGCACGCACATGGTTACTGTAATGAGGTGGAGCACCATCTTGTTGCAAACACAAGCCCTTTTTCCACTACAATAGACATTCTTTTCCCACTTGGGAAAAGAAATGCTCTGCGAACAAGGTTGTAATTTGTGTGATATATATATATTTGTTGTGATATATATATATATATATATATATATATATATATATATATATATATATATATCAGTATCCTTGCAACGCGTCCCACAGAATGCAATATCACAACTAAAACATGATACAAGTTAAATAATTAACAGATTCGAGGCCTGATGTGTTATATCAATTTCACTGCCCAAATGACGGCGCTGGTTAAGGAGACAGTTATTGAACACTGAAATACCATTTAAATCGTCTGTTTTTGTATTCTCATATTACATCATTGAGGATGTATTTTAAACCTTATTCTATTGAATCTACTATTGCAAAAGAATTACATATATTTTAAGACATCGATGCCTGAGGCCTCGAGCTTACTTGATTCATACATGTAGATAGTACATACACTATTTTGATTAAAACATGTTTATTGGAATTTCGGAACTTCATTATTTCACAGTTCATAATATTCACTGCTACAAATGATTCAAGAAGGCCAAGAACTGAGGTGTTGTTATCGCGAAGAAGTAGAACTAATTTTAAGATGGATTACTGTCATAGTAGTGTAACATTTACATAGATTGTCTCAAAATCACAAGAGTTACCAAGGTCAGAGTCACATTTATTGTCATATAAAAAACATATTTTGAGATATCTGTGCCTACTATCTCAGGCGAGTCATACATGAAGTTGGTTCATATGAAACTAAAATTTGTTCACTGTAATTTCTGAACGTAACTATTTCACAGTTCATAATGATCACAGCAGCAAATGATTCAAGAAGGCCAAGAACAGAGATGGTATTATGGCAAAGATTAGAACTAACTTCAAGTAGGGTTATTCTCATAGTAGTTAAACTTATTTAATACTGTCACAAGATCACAAGTTGCCAGGGTCAGAGTCACAGTTATTGTCATTGTAGAATTTCTCCTTTGAGTTTTCTGTTATGTTTTTGTCTCTATGTTTACTGTGGTTAAACAAACGAACTTAACTAAGCAAGTTTAAAAAATTAGTATCGTTGTGTACGCTAATATATTTATGTATTAAAACTGGTTGTATTCATAACAAAGATGTATTGTGACACACTTTTCGGAATTCTAATGATAGGCTAGATAGATTGTACTCGCATTAAATTCAGTTTAATAATGTTTTTCTGTTTCAAGATAAATGGTTTTGATCGAAATTTTTAATTCACAGCTAGAGTTCGAAGTGAAATGTGGCTATGCAGAACCTAAATTTTCCTAGCGTGGCTAGGTTATTTTTTATATGGACGTTGGTAGGTGTAGGCCCAGTAGGGCCAGGTCACGATTGTATTCACTGTCTTCTTCAAAACCAGGATTAACTTTAACAATGGAAGAAAATAAGTGGATCATATCAGTTGATGAATCGGGTCAAAGGCGATATTCTGATTCTGAGGATAGACAAACTAAAAGCAATCAAAAACCAGGTAAATTGATTTTATTGTATTAATAAGGCATTTATGATATTTCAGATCAATGACTGGTAAATATGCATTTTAACTTGTTTTGGCTTTTTCCATAATTTTTGCACCAAAACTAATACATGCCTGAAAGTAATAACAAAATATAAAAGTGCAGAAATTACAAGAAGTTTGAAAATGTGGAAAATAGAAGCTACTCACATAACCTCAAAATTGCTACTGTGTGAAAGTAGGTAACTTGGTTTTTTATTGTAAACAAAGAATTCAGTGTGTTTTTATCATTAATGAAAGGAATATAAACTCTTCTTAGGTAAATATAAAGTGCAGGTATTTTTTCGATTTTTCAGTATTTTTTTTCGCTAAAAAGTTTTACATGCCCAAAAGTGTACATTTATTACAATCCAGAATATAAAAGCATGGGCTTACAATAAAAGTGACCCATATGACTTCAAAAATGCTATCTCGTTAAAGTAGGTAACATGTTTTTCATCGCTAAAACAATAAAAAGACCATTAAAAAAATACTCAGTGACCTGACATATTTATTGGGTAATAAAAAAACCTTTATTTAAAAAAATGCTCAATGATCTAACTGACATGGTTGTTGGGTGACAAACCTATTTAATTAAACAAGTTACAGTTAACATATTTTTAATCACTAAAACGATAAAAATACATTTACTAAAAAAAATTACCAGTTTTTGGGTGGTGAACTAACAAAAATCTTAACCCAAAGACACACAACTTCAACTCATAAGTACTCTTTTTAAAAGAAATATTTTCTGCTGGTGAATTTAATGTGTTAATTAGATAATAAAGTATAATATAAAACAAAAATATTATAATAAACAAAAAATATAATAGGCTAAACAAAAAACAAATATTAAAAAATTAATATTTTTATATAGGAAAAAAACAACCTACACTGCATAAATACCATTTTAAAAAAAGACTTAAGAACCTGACGATTCGGTTGTTGATTGTTAACCTAAATCTGCTCGGTTGTTGTGTTTACCTAACTTGACTTGGTTGTTCATGAAAGTTTTGAAACTTGTTTTTCATCACAAAACTGATTAATTAAATGCATGTTATTAATAATGAAGAGAACATAAATTAAAAAAAAAAAATGCATCAACAAATTGGTTGATGGGTATGAAACTAGTATACCCCGCAGGGAGGTGCAGACTAGGTGTACCTATTAAGAGGATTTAGATGTCCCTCGCAGTACCTGAGTCTAACACATACTTACACTTGCAACACTACACTTATGATTTCAACACTTTACTCTCACACTTTCATTTAGGGAGGTGATAATAGCCTCAATGTGCTTTTGGCCATAAAAAAAAAAAATGAAACTAGTATTCCATGAGAGCTATTATCCTTTGAGCATGGAGTTTTCACCAAAGATTATATAGAACAAAGGTTTAAATAGTAAAGAATAAATTAGAATGGAATTAAATTAAATAGAATAATAATTAAAAAGAATTATCAAGACAATAGCTGATTTGTTATAATATGAAAATGAGTATGAGCAGTATGACCAATTGGTCATTTTGGCATAGTAATCTTGTGTAGGAAATCTACGATAATGTATGTAAGGTAAACATCAATGTCACAGTATAGTTCTGTTATAACTGGCTTATAGTCTTAACTTGTTATACAAAATTTAATTTTCTGCAGATGATTATCTTTTAATTCGATAATAAATAACATATTTAGAAAAAAATATAAAACTGAATTTTTTGGACTTATGTCTATTTTAGTACTAAAACACTTTATTATATGCCCATTATTAATAATCCAAAATATAAAAGCAGGGAAACAACAGAAAGTTACAAAAAAGTGAAAATAAAAGTGATAAACATAACCTCAAAATGACTACCATGCGAAAGTAAGAAACATATTTTTAATCTTGAAATATGATAAATTGTATGTGTGTTATTAATAGTGGAAAGTATATAATTTTTTTTTTAACAATTTTATAACCTAATTTGATTCAGCTGCTGGTTTTTTAAAATAACTGGACTTGGCTGTTTAACATAACTCGACTCGACTGTTAGGTGTTTAATCTAACTCAACTTGGCTGTTGTGTGTTCAACATAACTCGACTCAGCTGTTGGGTGTTTAACGTAGCTCACCTGTTGGGTATTTAACCTAACTTGACTAGGCTGTTAGTGTTTTAATCTGATTCGACTTGGTTTTTGGCTGTTGAACTTTGTTGATGGTTATATAACTAGTATTACGTAAAACATGATATGATTCTTTAAAGATGCCTCTTTAAAGATAATTCTTTAATGACTTTGAAGAAAATTCACAACACTGATTCCAATCTAAACTGATAAAACGAGGTGTATTGCTAAAAACTGCACAATAACAGATTTGCCAACCGAGCTGCAGTTGGGATCAAAACAAGGAATAATCCTGATGTATTCTGTATGCTGAAAATTCTGCATACAATAATTGGACAGATAAGCTGAGTGCTGAGTCAGTTTGCATCTGAAGAAATATGGAACCATAGCCAATGAAGCAGAAAAGGGCAGGATTGAAAATAGTGGAATTAGGAAACAGTGTGCGCCAGGATGCATTGAGATATTTTGTAAGGTGATTTCCAAATTCTTAAGAAATTACAGAATCTTACTGATAATCCTTCAAGATTTTCAAATGGCTTTATGATTTTTTTCTAGGTAAAAGTCAAATCTTGGAGATGAAATACAAATCTGGAGTCATTTTTACTTTTATGACTTTTAACGAGTTTGCAAAAATCAGGAAACAGTTTTATAAGTTAAAATATGTGGATTTCGAAAACAAAAAATGTCACTTTCATCACCATAATTTTATAAGATTAATTGCAAGTATATTTTCATGTGCCCAACCGTTACATAGTTCAACTCACCCTAATAAGTCAAAAAAACACTTTTGAAGGCCATATTTTGCAAACTATTAATTGAAAAAAAGTTTTCCAATTTTTGTTACATACGTAGGTAACAGTTTTCAACATCAAAATTTTGAAAAAATTAGTTCCAAAATCTATTGCAAAACCTTGACTGCCTGCTTTAAATTTTCCCTAACACGTTGATTTATGACCACTACCTCTTCCTGGAATATTATTCTCCTAGAGCAACAATGTGTTCCATCCCCTGGTCTCAGACTACATACTCCAGCACCAGTGCCCTCATTTAGTGTTATATAATAGCTGAAAATAAAGCTCTAAAATAACTTTTTATTTACAGACGTTTCCAACTTGGTTCTCATGAGAAATTCTACCTTAGGACAATCTGCACCATCTTTGTCAAACAGTATGGTAAGCCAAATACTGAATGTATAGTAACTGGTCACCTTTTTTATTTTTTGTTCAAAAAAAGAAAACTAATTTTAAAGGAAACTGAATTATCAGGATGTTTTTCAAAATTGGCTCATCAGTTCTTGGTCGTATATGAAGATAAATAATGTAAAAATGATAATAATGTAATGATAATAACGTATAATAAATTTTAAATTTAAGGCATGTAAGGTTTGGGAGTAAGTAAATAAAAAAAATCTTTACTGACTTCAGGTTTGTTTTGTTTTTATAACCTTATAAGTTAGCTTTATAACCTTAAATTTCTAATTTGGTAGATTACTTCTTAAATTATCATTCTTCATATATGACCAAAATTTGAGCAAGCTGATGAAATGATTTTTGAGATATTGCACAAAGTTTTTCGATATATGGATTTTCTGAGGAAATAATTGTATGTGGGAAAGTTTGTGTATTGCTTTTGCACCATTAATTACTTACTATATTTATTTCAATTTTAATTTAAAATATTTTTATATTTTTGAATCTAGTTTTTTATACTTTGTACATGATTTATTATGTTATTTTTGGTGAGGAGCTACCATTGTCTTCAGTTTATTGGTTGTTTTTGTAAAAAGTTGTTTTGATAAAGAGTTAGTGGATTTTGGCTTTTAAATTACAAAATAGCTAATAACAGTTATGTTCACATTTGCTTTTTAAATACAGCATACATTAAACATTAAATTCCAATTTTGCTTTCATTAATATTAATTAATTTATGTGTTTGTACTCTATTTACCCATGTTGAATAAATAAGAAAATAGTAGACTTGTCTATTTGCTCAGGAAGTGGGGGATTATCAATTAGTGATTACTAATTTAATGAGTCAGAGCTTTATTTTTTTATATAAGAGATGATTAAGCGTAATTTTCTTTTGTTGAATATCTGAACAAAGCTGAATTTTCAAATTTTATTTTTGACCAGATGTTGTTTCTTAGGTAGTTTCCTATGAGGTATATCAAATGCACCAAACAATGTCCATCGTAATTTCTTTCTCTTTTCTAGCTTTCCAAAAGAAAATGTATGAAGAAGTAAATAAAAATATGGCTTTATTTGGCTCTTATTTTTATGGTATTGATAAAAAATTTAACCACATGAAAATAATAAAATACATGTACCACATTTTTATAGTTTGTGATATTAAAGATCCAAAGTTTAGTTATTGTACAATTACCATGTATAATCATATTAAGAAGTTTTCATCATTACGTTTTATTTTTTGTTAGCATTTTTCACATTTGAAACAAATATATTAAATCACTGAACTGGTGCTGCTACAAAGGTGCCACAGCAGGTTTGGACATGTCTGTGCTTGTTAATACCTCCCCTGTCCTGAGCTCGATGGACATGGTTGTACGTTGTTCAGTCTTGATGTAATAACTGCCAGTTGAAGTCTTTGCACTAGCGTCTCATTAAAAAAAAAAAAATGCATAGTGTTCATATGGAGTAATGAGCTAACCTCAAGTTTCTTGCAAAATGAGGGAAAACTGCTACAGAAGCTCATGCCATGTTAAAAGAAGTGTATGGAGGTGAATGTTTATCACGCACACTAGTTTCTGAGTGGTTTAAAAAGATGGGACATGAAACGACCAAGGTGACCCTCAACATCAAAAATGTATAACATCCAGAAAATTGCTAAATTTATCTGCGGAAATCTCAGGAATCACAAAGAAAGTGTCCATCAAATTTTGCGTGAATCATTGAACATACAGAAATTCTGTGTTAAAATGGTGCCAAAACTTCTCACGCCAGAGCAGAAGGAATGAAGAATAAACATTTGTGATGATTTGTTGTGACAGAATGATTACTTATGATGAATCATGGTTTTTTACCAATGATCCTGAAACAAAGCATGAGTCATTGCATTGGAAGAGCCCTACCTTACCAAGGAAAAAAAAGTGAAAATTAGCAAATCAAAGTTCATGGTCATGATGATCGTTTTTTTTTTTTACAAGTGTGGAATTGTCTACGTTCACTGTACGGGTTATTGAAGGTCAGAAGGTCAATCAACATTATTGCGTTAAGGTTCTGCTCTTTGTGAGCATAAGAAGGCGAAGATCCAATTTGTGGAAGAGCAATTCAAGGATGCTTTCACCAAGTCAGTGCGCGCCTGCTCATTACACCTTATCTGTGAACGCATTTTGTGAGAAATAAGGCATCACCAGGTTGGAGCTATCCACTGTACTCACCCTACTTGGTCCCCTGTAATTTTTTATTTCCTAAGGTCAAATCAGAGCTTAAGGAAACAAATGAATTCACAGTATGGAAGTGATGAAAGCAAAAGTGATGGAAATTCTCAGCAAGTTGACAGAAGCAGATTTCCAGCATTGCTTTGAACAATGGAAAATTTGTATGGGGCACTGTAAGGTTTGGCAAGGAGAGTACAATGAAGGGAATAAACTTTGTAATTTAATTGATGATCAATAACATGTTTTGTAGTACCAGTCTAATTATTTTCTAAGTTTGTGTCATAAATTTAGCTTTTCTTCGGGAAATACGTTTTTCAATTTTTGTTATTTTTTCAGAAAAGCAGATTGAGTTTTGATATTTTTATAATTGTTTTGTTGTCACTAGAAGTTACTTTAATTTACAAATTTTTTAGTTTAAAGGATGAAAATTATGTAGACAACTAAACAACATTTACAGTGTAACAGGCTGGTAAAACATGTTCTAGTGTCAACAAAGTATATGTGTGTTTTGTCCTTTGCACCACTCCTAGCAAATGTGAAACTAACATACGGGTTATCATTAAACCTTTGTCTAAAATATTTTCGGATAAGTCACCATAAAACTTTCATGTAATCAGACTTTTCTCCAAATTTAGAAATTGGAACTGTGATTTGTATTCTGTATTACATTTTTTTTAATTGTAATTTTTTACTTAGTAGTGAATGTTTTTTCAGTTGGTTCAAAATAGCAAAAACCAAAATGACAATTTTTTGTTGTTGAAATACCTTAATTGTTAAAAAAGCAACATGTGATAATTTTTTAAGCAGTAAGTGTAATTAATGTTATATTCATATACCTGTTAGCAACTTTCATCAAAGTTTATAGATTTAGGACCAAATGAAGTTGCCATGTACTCTGTTTTCCTGTGTTTTGTGATGTTTAAAAACATGTTTCCCCATCTGGGATTTGAGTCAGTAAAGAAAAGTGACAAGACATTGTTTTGGATACATGATTATCTTATTTTGAACACTGAGTTCATTGGCTTAAATCTTTTTTTTCTGTCTTATATCTCCAATAATTTGCATAAAATTTGATAAATTGCATTTTTAAAGTATAGTATTGTCAGAGCTTATTAAATTTCAGGGTGGCCACAGACAGGCAATACTGGGAAGAATCAGGAAAATTTGTTTAACAGGGGAAAACTAGGGAATTAGTGTGCTGAACAGGGAAAAATTGCAGTATGTGTGAAAGGAAAGGAAATTCATTTGAAATATCAACAAAACTTTATTAGTCAGCCGTGCTATAATGGAATTTGGTATAATGAGACTTTGAATGTAACAAACTACATTCAATGAAGAAATGTACATTTAAAATTGTGTGACTGCTTAAGTACTAACAATAAGACAAAGAGACAGCTTCAGTGTTGATATCTCTTTTCCATCATAAGCATCAAAGTTTTACAAGGTAAATACAGTACATTGTTTATAAATACTTTTAAGTATAAATCGGAAAGAAATCGTTAGCTCTGTTGGCTAAATGAGCATGTTGTACTTTCCTCATAAATATAAACATGACAATACCAAGTGGAGAGTGAACCGGATAAGATATAAATTAACGTATCAAGAAACGGGAACAATACAAAATATATGGGAATGACTCAGGGTGCTAAACTTCATTGAAAAGAGCATGTTAAAAAGAAGAAGAATTGAATATAGATTATGGGAAAGTATACTGGCTACTTGGAAGGCATTCAGAGTTGTCATTATACAATAAACTCCTCTTAGCAAATCCTGAATCCTGTTCTGGACCTATGGCATTCAGCTTTGGAGCTGTGCCAAGAAGAGTAACATTAGGATGATCCAGGTCTCTCAGAATAAAGTACTTGGGAATGTTGTGAGGGCTTGTTGGTACATCAGAAATGACAACTTACATCACAACTTAAAAGATGAGACAGTTGCTAATGAAATTAAATAATTTCAGAACAGAAAAAACGCTTACACTAGTATGTGAACTTACAATTTATTCAGTTACTTAATACCAGTGATCTGGTCTGTCAAGAACAGTCCAGCCATGTGATCTGGTTTTATAAGAAAAGAAAAAGTGTTAGTTGTAACCATGAGAGCTAGTGGATAGTCTGTTCTGTAGTCATCAGTGGATGTTTACTGACAAAAGTGAATTTAATAGGGAAAGTTGCTTGATAACTGTAATCCCGCAGGGAGGTGTAGACAAGCTGCACCTATTGAGAGGATTTAGAAGTCCCTCATGGTACCCGAGTCTAACACACACACACTTACAACACTACACACGACTTTAACACTTACACATACACTTACATTTAGGGAGGCAATAATAGTCTTAATGTGTTTTTCGCCTTAAAATAAAAAAAAAGTTAGTTGTAACTTGTCTATAATAAAAAAGTAGGATCTTCTATCTTTATTTCATTAAAAATATAATAAGTAGCATTTCTGTGTTACTTTGTAAATCCTTAGTTTAAAATTTTCATAATGATTTTAGTAATTTACTTATTTGCTATAGTCAAGTAAATATTTTATTTAATAATTGAAATGCTTATAGCTTAAGAAATGTTATTTATGTATGTTAATAATTATATTGTTCTTTGTAATAAATAAGTCCATACTTTACCAAAATAATTTATATAATTTACAACGTAATTTGCAAATTAAGTTTTTGTCCGTTTTTCACTAGTTGATGAAGGGAATTTTGAGTTTGATTGTGTAGCCACCCTAAATTTCGAGAAAACTTATGAAGCAAAACAACATATTAGATTACGATGTTCATATCATTAAACGTAAATAATTATATTGTTCTTTTTAATAACTAAATCCGCAATTTACCAACTTAATATTACAAATTAATTTTTTGTCGTTTTTTCATGGGTCATTCAGGGGAAAATCTGGGAATTTTTATAGTTTGATTCTTTAGCCTCACTGAATCAAGGAAAAATACTTTTTATGTTGCAAATATATCAGATAATGGTATATGTATCATAAAACATAAAAAAGTTGTATATCATCTTAAAAACTAAAAATATCAAACATTTTATGATCTGTTATATTCTCAAAGTAGATCTAAGCTATATTGAAACTTTTTTTAGCTTTTTAATATGTAATAAGATTGTTTATGGTTGTATTATTTAGAATGAACAAAAACTAATTTTTCATTAAATGTATTATTAGCAGTAGACCTACATAAAAACAGGAAATTTAATCCATTTCAGATTTTTAACCAACTGGAGCTATGAGAAAGATAAATGAAAAATTAAGTCATACTACATATCAACATATGTTTTGTTCTGTTGAGAAAATGACTAAAATTGACGATGGTGGATAGAGGCTTTTTTAACACTACAATACATGTTCTTGTTTTTTAGACATGCAATATAGCAAAACACTAGATTCCACTAGTATCTGCTAGTTTTCCCCTTAACATCATACTTTATGGTAGTGGGACTAATGAGGACAAGGAATCAGCGTGAATGATAAGGGAAAAGCAACGGGTGTAACTGCAGCTTGAATTAAGAACCTTTAGGTGCACAGTTTAAAGACACAACAGACTGACCAGTTCTTTAGCCACATCAACCACCTATTCTCAGAAACTTTTTCTTCTGATTAGCTTACGTAGGAAATAATATTTGGGGGTGAGAGATCATCTTGAGACAAGTGTACGAAAGTGGGAACCCTTACAAAATAAAATTTAGGGGTAAAGATACACTAGAAAGTTTTTAACCTTCTTGTATATAATAACTATAAAATAACAAATTTACATATAGCACATATAATCAAATTCTTAACAAAGCAAATAATATTTGAGGACGATAAAAAATTAGAATATTTTTGCGTTTCTTTTCGAGCTTTATATATAGGAAAGATTTATTGGGAGATAAAAACAAACTAGCTAATTTTTAAATATTTTTTCTATCTAATCCAACATTCTTAGACAACTGAAATTTGCAGAAGTTTTGTTAAATATGGACAAAAGTAGAAGTAGGAAGGACATGAGAAAAATGCCATTTTCCAGAATAGAGTTAGTTAAACTGAATAATATGCTGCTGTAATATCAAAGGATCTGTTTAAGTTTGATCAAACTAATTCAGGTTGATTAGTAGTTGTAACCTGGCTGTGATTGTTTTTGGCAGTAAACTTTGGCAAGAGGAAAATGAAGCAATCAGTGTAATTTGTCAATCCTATTCTTATCTGCCAACTGTGACATTACTACTTGTATGTCAAAGGATAACTAAATATTTGTGTTAATTTACTGGAACACCCAAGAATTTGTCTACACTTTTATTTGTAGTACTATACAAGTACAAAAAGTAATATTGTTGATTTGAATGATAATAATAATGTCTTAAAGTTGTCACACATAACCATAAACATTATTATTACCCTACATATCATCTGTTTCCTTCTTGTAATATAAAAGCGTAAAAAACTCTAGTGTGTTCTAGTATTACTACTTTATAGCTTTTAAAATAATAAAAGCTCTAATGTGTTGTAGTATTGCTAAATTAATAATAATAATAATAAATGAATCTTTACAGTCATTTCAGATATGCTGTGAAACAATCTAGTTCAATAAAAATAGAGGTGTCATCTTAAATTTCAGTATAAGAAATATCTAGAAAATGTTGACTGTTTTGTGTTTTTGTTATTGTTTGTAGAATGAACTACTAAGCTCTTTTCATCATTATTCTGGAAAAATTACAGTTATAAAAACACTTTGTGTTAATATGGTTTCTTTTAATGACTACTTTTTTATCATTAATTCTTGAATAGAGTTTAAAAGTTGAAAGCAGAAGTGGTTAATTTTGACGTTTTTGTGAAAGTACAACACAGGGGGTGCAGATTAGCTGCACCGATTAAGAGGGTCTAGACATCCCTTGCGGTACCCGAGTCTAACACACATGCGCGCGCGCGCGCACACACACACACACACACACACACACACACACACACTATCTGCATTAGCCCAAGTGTGCACAATAGTCGGACGTTAAACACCAAAAAAAAAAAAAAAAAACCACTTTACACAATTTAAACACTTTACTCTTACATTTACATTTAGGCATTTGCTATTCTTGTCCAGTTATGTTGGGGAGTGGCAAAACTGCTTAATTTCCTTTGGCAGGGCCAAGTGTGTAGAACCTGATATGTGCCAAAACTGCTGAAGACCTGTGATTGGACAAGTTCTGGGACCAAGCAGCCTATAGGTGCCTGACAAGCATATGGGTGTCTGAGCCTGATTAGGTTTATCAAATCACGTGGTTACAATCTGTGAGTACGTAGATAGCAGCTGACTTATGTACTAATGCCTTATGTAAACAAGTAAGCTTGTTTACTTGGGTTTAGGAAACTGTAACTCATTCCAAAGTATAGGGAAACACTGAAGACATGTATTCATGAATCACTCGGCAAATAAAGTATGGATAACATATTCCTAAATTCCAACAGTTCTGTAAAGGGACATCGTTTGGCTTAGCACAATGAGTCTAGCAGTAGTGAGGAGAGTAAGGAGAAGAGGTCGACATCTCACTGAGCTGTGAGCTCCTAGATGTTTTTTTAAAAATGCTTCAGAAGGAGGGGATGTATCGAAGGTTTCTCCCTTTCTTATCAATAAGGCGATTGTTGGAAATGCAGTTCCCATTGTTTTTATCAAGAAGCTACAGAACAGAACCTTAGTGTAAACCAACAGCAACAAATAAAGTCTGTCGCTGTTACATATGGACTCATTTTCCAGAAGAGTTAAGGTGTCGGTGGAGTTCCACAGAACCTTACATTTTGCAAAAAGGTTTGGTATCATGTAGGGATCTCCTCCATGTCGACTTGGAGGAAATAAAATTGGAGCTTGCATCTGAATATGTTACTGATGTAACTCGGATAATTCGAATCGATAGGCAGAAAAAATACCAACTGTCTCTGATTCTCACACTTGGAAAACCACATATTCCCGACTATTTATGCAGGCTACCAGTGGCTTACTGTGCGACCATATGGAACATATGAACTAAAACCAAGCTAACAGGTGAAAGATTCATTCAGCCGGTAATTAATAGATTAGAGTCATGAACAAGATCAACTGGTTTTAACTTTCTGCATCCAAAACACAGTGTATAACATTCAGTTGCCGTAATCAAATTCCGAATCCCATTATATATTTGGATGGTATTCTACTACGAACTACAACTACTGTTTGATTTGTAGGTCTAATATTTGACCAGGGACTCACTTGGAGCCCTCACTTGAACGAACTAAACTTGTGCTGCAATAAAATTCTAGGTATATTAAGGGTACTCGGAGGGACGCTGATAAAACTTGATGTTGATGTTTTACCATGCAGTCATTCGCTTGCGGATAGATTATGGCTTCACAGTTTATTCCTCAGCATGCAAATGTATTCTAATGAAAATTGATCCAGTTCACAATACTGCACTTTGTCTTATTTCTGGTGCATTTCAATCGAGTCATTTAACGAGTATCCATGCCGAGATTGGCGAGCCTTCTCTCTGTAGATAAAGATAACTACAAATTTTGTATTTAAGCAATATTTGTGGTAAACCTCGGCATTCTGTTTATACAACAATATTCAATAACCCTAAGTTATTTATTCTTGTTATCTAGTTTGTAAGTAATGTTACGTTTTATCTCTGTTGTTTCTTTTCTGTAAGAGTTGTATTTAGGCGATGATAGCCTTAATGTGCTTTTCGCCTTAAAAATAAAAAAAAAAAAAAAACATATCTACAGAGTGTAACCATATGCTACCATCCCTTTTGGCATTAGAAAATTATCTATTCTGTATAAGTTACAAATTGTATTTACCTCAGTATTTGAACGATTCATATGTTTTGTTCTCCCCGTGGGTTATTCATACGCCAGTTTCTGATTTTCCTTGTCATCCAATATCAAACACAATACGCCAGATGTTCTATACTGCCAGGAATTTTGTTGTATTGTTGTAATAAAATACTCATACAGCAAAATTATTTTCACTGATGGGTCCAAACTGATGAGAAAGTTGGCTGTGCATTTTACACATTGAAACAGACCAAGAAGTTTGAGTTACCCTCGATTAGCATTGTATTTACTGCCAAACTCGTTGCTATCTTTAAGGTTCTGAACACTGTTGTATCCAATTTTGTGAATTACTTAGTTTGTTCTGATTCCAAAAGTTCACTCCAGGAGGTCCAGATTATGCAATCAATAAACCTTCTAGTTCAAGATATCCTGGGTTCTGTCCACAGACTTGAACTACAAGGTGTTGAAGTAACATTCTGCTGGACATGTCGTCACTGTGGTACAGTAAGAAACACTAGAGCGGATATTGCAGTGATTTTCTGCTGCCATGCGCCCAGCATGTAATTTTATCAGATTTTCCAATCAAAGCAAAGCATGTAATTTTTTTACACTGAGAAAGTGAATGAGCAGATGTAAGAAATAACAAATTCAGAATAATAAAAATACTGTTCATCCTTGACGGTTGCCAATACGTGCAAGCCACAGGGAAGAGGTGG